>CM055124.1:222715730-223308230 GCA_029206835.1 Rana muscosa | reverse complement strand
TGTGGTTTAGTGTCCTATGGTATGATTCTTGGCTATGTAATGCAGACTTTCGCTTCTGGCACTGTCATTCTAATTCTTCTAAATAAAGAATTTTAAAAAAATAATAATCCAATGGATATAAAACAATAATAAAGAGAAGAGAGGGGAAGTGCGCCGCTCTGTGTAGTATTCATAAAAGGCAATGTACAAAAATTGTGTTGAGATCCACTCACATGCAGGGCCAGTGCTAGAGTATTCCAATACCAGCTACTTGTGCCCCCCCCCCCAAAAAAAACTGCAGAAAATGATCTAATATAAGCACACTCCATGCATTTCCTATACAACCCTTTAACTCACAGTACACTCCATGCATTTCCCATACACCCCTAAGGCCTCTTTCACACTGAGGCGCTTGAAAAACTGCCAGTAAAACATTGAGTGCTTTTGAAGCGCTTTTCAGGCGCTTTTGAAGAGCTTTCAATTCATTTCATTAGAGAGGGGTGTTTTTTCAGCGCACTGCCCCAGTGTGAAAGCATTAATTGATTTTAATGGAAATAAGTTTTTCGTAAGCTTTTCAGGCGTTTTTTTTAGTGTGAAAGCGCCTCAGTGTGAAAGTGGTCTTATACTTACAGTATACTCCATGCATTTCCCATACACCCCCATACTCGCAGCACACCCCAATGCATTCCCCACACTCCATGTTTTCCTCATACATCCCCAATACTTGCAGCAGGTTAAAGTAGTCCAGGGGCTCCACTGCAGGATTGGGTAGGGGACTTGCCTGGGGGGCCCCACCGGCTGCCCAGCAACTCCAGTAAAAAATGGTGGGAAGCGGCGGGTCAGAACTGTGCATGAGCAGTTTGCGGAAATCGCTGAGAAGATCCGATCCTCCACGAGTGCTGCCTCTGTCTGTCCGCCGATGATGACGTTAGCCACACCCGCCAGACTTAAAAAATAAAAAAAAAAGCAGGAGGAGCTGAGGTTGAATGGACAGAGTAGAGTTGTCAGAGCAGACAGCACAGCAGGCTTGAAGCAGAGTGTGGCGGAGTCGGACCCCTGTCAGCAGTGCCGGTTTTCGTGAGCCTGTAACCTGCCCAGCCACCAGCCACGGAGTGCCCTGGTCGGTGTCGTACGGTGAGTGGCTGTCTGGCTGACTGTGCAGCTTGCACAAAGAGATCGGGGGGTGGTCTGTTGCTCTGATGTAAGTGGGAACTCTGATGTAAAGAGAAAGCAGTGGACTCTGATGGTCACCAGAGCCCCCCTTACATCAGCGTTTCCCCTGACATCATGATCTGCAGCGTTCCCCTTTACATAAGAGTTCCCTTTCACTGTAAGGGGGAATCCTGCAGACTCTGATGTAAGAGGAAACTCTGTGCTGGCTGGGTTATAGTAACCTAACCTTCATGTCAATGAAGAAATGTTTTTTTTTATTTTTTACCTTTGTTTAACCTAAATACATTGCTAATTGCACGATCTATATGTTTATAGTTTAAATACTGACATTTGCACTGTTTGGCACTGAAAACTGTAATTTTAGGTACCTTTTTTGCAGTGCCAGTAAAAAATGTGGTTCTACCAGTAAATGTCATGATTTTTGTCAGTAAAAAATTCTCGTGCGTGATTGTGTAGACAGGGCCCCAGTGCACCGTATTGCCCGGGGGCCTATAATGCTCTTAAGATGACACTGCTGCTCGCTCGTACTGTGGGGATGGTAGCTCAGTAGCTGACGCCGGGATGTCGTCCAGAATCCTGGCCGCACCTTGCTGCCTTTGCTGTCCCACTCCTCACACCTGATGTTACCGGTTCAGGCCCTACCAGACCGGGCCCTCATGCAGTGCCCTGCAGCTCCATGGGAGCTGTGCCCCTTAGTGACAACATGCCCTAGGCGGCTGCCTAGTTCACCTAGTGGAGGCGCTGGTCCTGATCACATGAAGGGATGTAACACATGCATTACTTTATGTGTCCAGCAGGTGGCATCCTTCTGATGATCCCCAATGGAGATAGATGAAGGTTGGTTAGGGAGCTGCTCCTGGTGGAAAATTACAGTGGCAAAAAACAAAGGCAGAGTGGGCGTCTCTAAGTGTAGCATTTGTTAGATAAAAAGATTAACAATAAAAATGCACTCACATTTAGTAAGTAAAGCAACAGACAATACACCAAAAACTTTTAGCCAGTGCCATTATATTATGGGTCTCAATGGATAGTCAGTCCTGATACAGTTCCTCAGGTACTCCAATTTGAGGCTGACTATCGTGAGACTATTGGCTTTCAGCTGAATATGTCACAAAAGATTCCAGTAATCCTGGGTATTCCATGGTTTTCTACCCCTAATCCATCCATTAACTAAGGAGCACAGACCGTACATTTTACACCCCCCCATTGCAAGAACTTTGTAGAGAACCTACAGTAGTTGAACAAGCTCTCCATCGATCAGCAATCCCCCGAGTTCTGGGATGTGTGTGATTAAAAAGAATGTTGACCAATTATCTCCTCATTGCCCTTATGATTCCCATTAAACTACTTCCAGGGGCAGAAAAACCTTTTGGTCATCTTTACAATCTGTCAGAACCTGAACTAAAGATGCTCGAAGAATGGCTTGATGAGAATTTAGAGGACTTTATTAGATACTCAATGTCTCTTGCAGGGGCAGCCCTGTTCTTTCTTGAGAAAAATTACTCCACCTTGCATCTGTGCATTAATTACAGGGATTTTAATAAAATCACTATTAAATACCGTTCTCCACTTCCCTAATCGCTGAAATGTTGCAAAGACTCCATTCAGCCAAAGTGTTTACAAAACTAGACTTGCAGGGGGCATTTACCCTTGTCTGAATTCATCAAGGAGAGTAATGGAAAATGCCTTTAGAACCAGATATGGGCATTTTGAGTCCTTGGTTTTACCTTTTTGTCCTTTTGTAATTGCATATCTGGATGATATTCTCATCTTTTCTGATGGTCTGCAGGAGCATTGCAAGCATGTTTGCATGGTCTTTGAAAGATTAAGGAAGATAAGAATTGCATACTTATCATTGTCGATAATATAGTTGGTTGTATAAATAATTGTTTATAAATTTGTATAAATTTTTCATAATTTCCTATATCCTAATCAATAATATATTTGTAACCATTTATAAACGTAATATAATAATTCTGAATTGTATAATGTACAAATATTCATTCTATTGTACATGTATTTATTTTTCTTGTGGCAATAAATCTGCTAGTATATCGAACATTCTCCTACCCCCAGACTGACAATGCTGCTGTCCAATGGAGTCTCTGTTGCTTCTTTATCCAGAGTGTAGGCACTGTAAAAAAGGAGGTGTATTTTTGGCCAGATAACCAGGTGAAAAACAAAGGAACTGAACAGGTGCTAATTCTCTGTTTCCACCTGAATGCCTGGCTGAGCTGTAAATGGAGGAATGACATACACCGCTAAAGTAGAAGGTGGCCACAAAGGATTTGAAAGTGCCTCTGGGACACTAGTATGGGCCCTAATTCTTCATGGCTGATGTTGTAACCCTTCACCTAGATGTACTGCACTACGGAAGCTTGCCATTTCACCTGGGTGTACCATACTGTTGGTACTTTCCTGCTGCAATTCAGTATCCCTGACTCTTTTAGCAGAGACCCTTTCATCCTCTGAAACAGAGGTGGCTGTTATTCAACCACTACTTTCCACAGGTTGTACTCTGATGGGCATAGCGGGGAGGAAAAGCAACCGTCAGATTTCGATTCAGTCATAGTCAGAATTTTTTTTTTTAAACAATAGATTTTTATTGGTTTTCACATTGTAAACAGATTGTAGCACATTTCACAGTATAGAGTTATACAAGGTGAGTAACAAACATAGATCTTAAAGCGAGCAATATAAATTTAAAGTCAATATCCAGAGCTACATATAAGTTCGGTATTGGCCTCACTAGGAGGTTAGGCCTGTCACCCCTATAGGGTTCACACTGTGAGCAGGCTTTCTGCATGTATGGAGCTGCGTAGCTCGCCTTGGACCTTGATGAGGGTCCTTGGAGATAATCCAAGCTGTAAAATCTAAACCGCTTTACAGTAAATAAAAACTAAACAAAGAATACTAAACTATATGAGCGGGACTATGTGGAAGAGCATTCTTAATCAAATCTTTCTCTTGTTTCATACCATTGGATGTTGATACACTTTATTCATTAATATCTTCAACTCTTTAATATAAGTTGAGTTGCATCATAGCTGAAATGTCACAAGTGTGAGGGGGCATATTTGGATGTTTTCCATATTTCTCAATGTTTATGGAAGGTCAATGATCTTCTTTCTGTGTAAGCAAGCATTTTTTCCATAGTATATTGTGAGTTTACACTAGCTATTACTTCTGATATGCTGGGAGGTGTTTGTGAGCGCCATTCTTTTGCAATTGATATTCGTGCTGCGAACATGACATGGATGACCACTTTTCTCATCAATGGAGGAAAGTTCTCTATACCCAGACTCAGTAATGTAAATGCAGCGTTAAGCGTATATTTTGTTCCCGTGATGGTACGGATGAGTGATTGTATTTTTAACCAAAATGTGTGTAAAGCATCACAGCTCCAGAAGATATGTGTGAGGTTACCTATTGTTTGGCATTTTCTCCAGCATAGAGGGGAAATAGTAGAGCTTATTTTGTGCAGACGGGCAGGGGTTAGGTACCACCTATGTAACAGTTTTTGTGTATTATCCCAGTGATCAACGCATGCTTATGACTTGCTATTGTAATAGATTGCCTTGTGCCACTGGTGTAAGGGAAATTCAGTATGTAGGTCTCGTTCCCATCTATCCATGCTAGGAAGCTTGGTTTGTACATATAGCGGGGATGCATATTTGTAAAAGAGGGATATGCCTTTGAGATTTTTGCTTTTGGGGAATCTGCTTAGAAGGAATTCCCACAGTATCTGTGGTATTTCTACGGTCTTGATCGGGTCCTTACACGAGTAGTGACGTATTTGTAAGATCCTATATCTATCTATCGCACTTTGTTCGTTCATGTCAGGAATAGTGAAATGTATTCCCCTCCTTCTCCAAGGTTGGGCCGAGAAATTTGGTATCAGATGTTCATAGGTTGCCAGTGGGAGGGCTAGTTTGTGCATGGGGGTATCAGTAAAGAGGGTATTAGTTAGGGAGGACCAAGCTTCAAGAGATGCTTGTATGGTTGGGAACGTTGGGGCGGCTGTTCTGTGATTTATGCTAGTAGCTATGGCCGGTGCAGGAAGGTTATGACCCGGTGTAACTGTGCATTCAATGTCTGACCATCGGTTGTCTGATTGTTTTGAGAACCAAAAACGCATTTGATCCAGTATTGCCGCCCTGTAGTATATTTGAGCGTTTGGCAGTCCCACCCCTCCTAGGTGTTTTGGTTTATAGAGCTGTACTAGGGCAATCCTAGGTTTCTTACTTCCCCATATGAATTTTTTCAAAGATTTCTCTAGTTGTATGAAGAATTTTTGGGGGACTGGGATGGGCAATGTTCTGAAGAAGTAGAGGAGTTTAGGCATCACTTGCATTTGGTATGCAGCTATCCTCCCCAGCCACGTGAGATGAAGGGTACTGATCTGATCAAGCTCCACTTCTACCTTGCTTAATAGTGGGGGGTAGTTAACTGGGTATAGGGATGAGCTTCGTGTTCGAATCGAACATACGTTCGACTCGAACATCGGCTGTTCGATCGTTCGACGAAGATCGAACGATTTGGGCCGTTCGCGCCAAATTCGAGTGACGCGAACGGCCCACAATGCACTACGCCATCGCAGTGTCATCCAGGCGCTGTGATTGGCCAAGCATGCACTGTGACCCCGCATGCTTGGCCAATCACAGCGCCGGCAGCGAGGAGAGCAATGATTGGCCACAGGCAGGATGCCTGTGGCCAATTATTGCTGAGGGTGTTTAGTACACGCCCCACACTATAAAAGGCCGCCAGCACGGCGGCCTAGTGTAGTGTGTTCCGGAGCAGGGATAGAGCAGCATAGGCAGGGACAGTGACTTTTATTTCTTTCTTGCTTAACCTGGATTCCTTTAGTTTAGGGAAAGAGAAGGATAGGTAGGGAGAGTGTCAGTGTGTTTTGTGCTTGTGCTATAGTGTGCTTAAAAAAAACATTTTTTCTAGGGACAGAAAACTGTAGGTAGGGAGAGTGTCAGTTTCTTTCACTGTGCAAGTCCTTGTTTCCAGGGACCTGGAAGGACAGTGAGCGAATTCTCCTTGTGCTATATTGTGCTTAAAAAACACATTTTTTCTAGAGACAGAAAACTGTAGGTAGGGAGAGTGTCAGTTTCTTTCACTGTGCAAGTCCTTGTTTCCAGGGACCTGGAAGGACAGTGAGCGAATTCTCCTTGTGCTATATTGTGCTTAAAAAACACATTTTTTCTAGGGACAGAAAACTGTAGGTAGGGAGAGTGTCAGTTTCTTTCACTGTGTAAGTCCTTGTTTCTAGGGACCTGGAAGGACAGTGAGTGAATTCTCCTTGTGCTATATTGTGCTTAAAAAACACATTTTTTTCTAGAGACAGAAAACTGTAGGTAGGGAGAGTGTCAGTTTCTTTCACTGTGTAAGTCCTTGTTTCTAGGGACCTGGAAGGACAGTGAGTGAATTCTCCTTGTGCTTTATTGTGCTTAAAAAAAACATTTTTTCTAGGGACAGAAAACTGTAGGTAGGGAGAGTGTCAGTTTCTTTCACTGTGCAAGTCCTTGTTTCCAGGGACCTGGAAGGACAGTGAGCGAATTCTCCTTGTGCTATATTGTGCTTAAAAAACACATTTTTTCTAGAGACAGAAAACTGTAGGTAGGGAGAGTGTCAGTTTCTTTCACTGTGCAAGTCCTTGTTTCCAGGGACCTGGAAGGACAGTGAGCGAATTCTCCTTGTGCTATATTGTGCTTAAAAAACACATTTTTTCTAGGGACAGAAAACTGTAGGTAGGGAGAGTGTCAGTTTCTTTCACTGTGCAAGTCCTTGTTTCAAGGGACAGAGAAGGACACCTGAAGGTAGCCCTTATTGCTTTTTTCCCATCTCCCTGCAGGCCATCTATTAGAATGTCTGGAAGGCAAACAAGGAGAGGCAGACAGTCAGGAGGCAATAAAAGAGGGCAAGCAGGCTCTGTGTCTGGGGGCAACAGTGCTGGTCGTGGACGCGGTGCATTGTCATCAGCACATGGCCATGGGACACGCTTGTCCTTCTTTTCCGCAGCTGGACATGTTGAGCCACATCATGCCGAAGACTTGGTAGAGTGGATGACCAAGCCCTCCTCCTCCTCCTCATCCTCTCTCACCCAGGCTCAGGGTACTGGCAAAGCAGCTGCCAAAGCGTCCTCTTCCCTGGTATCAATGTCAGACTCATCATCAGTCACTCCTTCCCTAGACCCACCATGTCCTCCTCCTGAGGAGTCCCCCGAACTGTTTGAGCACAGTGTTGGGTACATGCTCCAGGAGGATGCCCAGCGTTTCGAAGGGTCTGATGATGAAACCCAGCTACAGGAAGGCAGTAGGGTGAGAGCAGACAGAGGGGATGCTCAAGAAGGACACCAATCTGGCAGTCATGTTCCAGCAGCTGCAGCATACTGCCAGATTGGCTCCAGTGATGAGGAGGGAGGGGATGATGAGGTCACTGACTCCACGTGGGTGCCTAATAGGAGAGAGGAGGAGGAGGATGAGGAGGAGGCACATCTCCAACGAGACAGGATGCCCTTTGGTGGCCAGCGTAAGGGCAGTACACCGACGGAATCACACCGCAGAGCTCCGCCTGTGCAGGGCGCTGCCTCTGCCCGTCATTCAAAAAGTTCCTTGGTGTGGGCCTTTTTTGAGGCTAGTGCATCAGATCGCACAGCTGCTGTTTGCAACATATGTCTCAAGCGTATATCGCGTGGCCAAAACATCAGCCGCTTGGGTACCACATGCCTGACCAGACATATGTTGACCTGCCATGCAGCTCGTTGGCAAGCCTACCTCAAAGACCCACACCAAAGAACAAAGCGGACCTCTCCTTGCACCGCATCAGCTGGGATTTCCAACCCCACTATAACTTCAGTCCTCTCTGAAACATGCACTGAGAGGAATGAAGGTGTAGAATTAGGTGTGTCACAGCCAAGTACTTGCGGCCACTCTGCTAGCAGTACACCGATGTCCGATTCTAGCAGGCAAATTTCCCTGCCCCAGCTGCTGGACCGTCGAAAGAAGTTCACTCCCAGCCATCCACATGCCCAGCGGTTGAATGCTAGCTTGGCTAAATTGCTAGTGCTTCAACTGCTGCCTTTTCAGTTGGTAGACTCGGCCCCCTTCCGTGAGTTTGTGCAATGTGCGGTTCCTCAGTGGCAGGTTCCCAAACGCCACTTTTTCTCACGGAAGGCTATTCCGGCTCTCTACCGGCATGTGGAAGGCAATGTCTTGGCTTCGCTGGACAGGGCGGTCAGCGGTAAGGTGCATATTACCGCTGACTCATGGTCCAGCAGGCATGGACAGGGACGTTACCTTTCTTTCACGGCCCATTGGGTCACTCTTTTGGCAGCTGGGAAGGATGCAGGACAAGGTGCAGTAGTGTTGGAGGTTGTCCCACCGCCACGCCTCCAAAATGCTACTACTGGTTGTGACACACCTCTCTCCTCCACCCCCTCCTCTTCTTCTTCCTCCATGGCCTCTTCCTGTGGTTTGTCCTATGAACCAGCGGTGCTCCGTAGCCGTTCACGGGGCTACGCAAGTACGCAGGCAAAAAGATGCCATGCCGTGCTTGCGCTGGTGTGTTTGGGGGACAGAAGCCACACTGGGGCAGAGGTCCTGTCTGCTCTGCAGGGCCAGGCCGAGAGGTGGTTGACGCCACGCCAGCTTAAGCCAGGAATGGTGGTTTGCGACAATGGCACCAACCTCCTCTCCGCCCTCCGACAGGGACAACTGACCCATGTGCCCTGTGTGGCTCACGTCCTTAACCTGGTGGTGCAGCGGTTCTTGGGCAGGTACCCGGGCTTACAGGATGTCCTGAGGCAGGCCAGGAAAGTCTGTGTGCATTTCCGCAGATCTTATAATGCCAGTGCTCGCCTGGCTGAGCTGCAAAAGGAGTTGAACCTGCCCAAGAACCGCCTTATATGTGACATGCCCACCAGGTGGAACTCAACGTTGGCCATGCTGCAGCGGCTGCACACGCAGCAGAGGGCCATCAATGAGTACCTGTGCGACTACGGCACCAGGACAGGGTCAGGGGAGCTTGGTTTTTTTTCTCCACGCCAGTGGGGCATGATCAGGGATGCATGCACTGTCCTGGCACCATTTGAGGAGGCCACGAGGATGGTGAGCAGTGACAGTGCATGCATCAGTGACACTGTACCTCTTGTCCACCTGTTGGAGCACACGCTGCGTGGAATAATGGACAGGGCACTTGAGGCAGAACAGAGGCAGGAAGAGGAGGACTTCCTTGCCTCTCAAGGCCCCCTTTACCCAGACAGTGTTCCTTCTGTCCCACCCATCGCACAGGAAGAGGAAGAGGAGGAGGAGGAGGAGGAGGATTGTGTCAGCATGGAGGTGGAGGCTGGCACTCAGCATCATCAGCAGCAGTCTTTTAGGGATGATTTACAGTCCCAAGAAACCAGTGGACTTGTACGTGGCTGGGAGGAGGTGACTGCGGATCATGTCGTCCTTAGTGACCCAGAGGACTCCGGAGCGAATGCCTCAGCAAACCTACGCTGCATGGCCTCCCTGATCCTGCAAAGTCTGCGGAAGGATCCTCGTATTCTTCGGATCAAGGAGAGGGACCATTACTGGCTGGCCACTCTCCTTGATCCACGGTACAAGGGTAAGGTTGCGGACCTTATGTTACCGTCGCAGAGGGAGCAGAGGATGAGACAACTCCGGGAGGCCTTGCAGAAAGGTCTGTGCAACGCGTTCCCAGAGACTGGGAGGTTACAAACTCCTGGTCCAGGACAACGAGTTGCTGAGGCTTCGGCCAGTCAAAGAAGGAGCGGTGGGGAAGGTGGCCGTCTGACCGATGCGTTCAGACAATTCTTTAGTCCGCAGCCCCAAAGTATGATTGGTTCCAGCAACCATCGCCAGCGTCTGATAAACATGGTGCAGGAATATCTAGGGGCAAGGTCAGACTTGGACACCTTCCCCACCGAAAATCCTCTGGCTTACTGGGTCTTGAGGATGGATCACTGGCCAGAGCTTGCACAGTATGCAATTGAGCTACTGGCCTGTCCTGCATCCAGCGTTCTTTCGGAACGCACATTCAGTGCTGCTGGAGGATTTGTCACGGATCACAGGGTGCGCCTGTCCACCGACTCGGTTGATCGACTGACTTTCATCAAGATGAACCAGTCTTGGATCACCACCAGCTACCACACACCTGATGCTGATATAACAGACTAATTGATTTTAACATGTCACATCCCTTCAAGACTGATGCTGATGCTGAGTGTCTGTGCTGTTATGTTGACTGGCTATCCTCCTCCTCCGAGTCCTCAATGATACGATTGATGATGATAGCTTGGAAGATCATTTTTGTTTATGGGTGCCGCCACCAGTGGCTAAGGCCCAATTTTTCAGCCCCTGTTTTACAGGGGCGTGTAATTACAATTTTTGAAGCAATACTTTGCAACAGGGCTCATTGCTGTGCTCCAAGTACAGTATCTGTGAGGGGTTGTAGTGTTGTGCCACCAGTGCCTAAGGCCCAATTTTTCAGCCCCTGTTCAACAGGGGCATGTAATTACAATTCTTGATCTAATAATTCACAGCAGGGCCCATTCCTGCACCCACCAAGAGTAACTCTGAGGGCTTACAGTGTTGTGTCAACACCACCACCACCACCAAAGGCCCAATTTTTCAGCCCCTGTTCAACAGGGGCATGCAATTACAATTCTTGATCTAATAATTCACAGCAGGGCCCATTGCTGCACCCACCAAGAGTAACTGTCAGGGCTTACAGTGTTGTGGCACCAGCACCACCATCAAAGGCCCAATTTTTACTACCACTGTTCAACAATTATATGTAATTACAATTCCTGATATAATAGTTGACAGCAGGGCGTTCCAGCACCAACCAAGAGTAACTGTGAGTGCTTACAGTGTTGTGCCAACACCAACAACTAAGGGGCCTATTTCTGCAGAGTATCTACGGCAGGTCCCTACTTTCAAACATCCAACTTACAAACGACTCCTACTTGCAAACGCAAGAAGACAACAGGAAGTGAGAGGAAATCTACCCCTAGGAAGGAAAATTCTCTCCTGTAAGAATTAATATGGGAGAAAGGTGTCTCCTCTGTACTGATGCTTTATCAGCAATCCTTGTTTCAAGAAAAACACCACATTTCAAAAACAGTTGTCATTGGGACGGAAAGTGAGGTGAAATGTTTTGAACAGGGGCACAGACAGCAAAACAAATGTTACAGGGGTGATAACCCTTACCTATGTTTTCCAAAAAGTTTAAAAATAGATTTTTGGGCTGGAGCTACACTTAAACAATGTACCTGTTCAAAATTACAAACAGATTCTACATAAGAACAAACCTACAGTCCCTGTCTTGTATGCACCGCCTGTATACGGCTGTTCAGAGTATATAGGGCCTTTTTTATTTTATGTGCGGGGTTCCCCTTAATATCCATACAAGACCCAAAGGGGCTGGTAATGGGCTGGGGTAGGGGGGGGGGGTCATGGGGTAGCTATGCCATTTTTCTTAAAGATTTTCATCCATATTACCGGGACCAGACATTACATTAAAGCCGCAAGCAGTTTTAAATGGCTTTTTTTTCCTTTAGAAGTGTCATTTTGTGCAGGGACAGTTCTAAACACGGGAAACACGTGGCACTTCACAGGCATACTTTAGACACCCCCCAGCTACGATATTTAAAGGAATATTTGACTTTTTTTTTTTCACTTTATGCATCATTAAAATGACTGCTCCCGAAAAACGACCGTTTTTAAAACTTCTTTTTGCATTGATACATGTCCCCTGGTGCAGAACCCGGGTTCCCAAACCCTTTTTAGGACAATAACATGCATAATAGTTGTTATAATTAGCACTTTAGAATTCGAACGTTCGCATCCATTGTATTTAATAGGGTTCTAATGTTCGTACGAACTTTCGGTCCGTTCGCGGGTTCTGGTGCGAACCGAACCCGGGGGTGTTCGGCTCATCACTAACTGGGTATATATTGGCGGACGACGAGGTCAGCTGCACACCCAAATACGTGATTGAAGGGGGGTCCCAAGTGCATGGGAAGATATGTTTTAGATCAGCTTTTTCTTTATTTGGGATATTGAGAGTCGGGGCATAGCATTTGGATGTGTTAACTTTGTAGAAGGAGATCTGACCAAACTTGTTCAATAAGGCTTGGATGGCTGGTAAAAATGTCATTGAGTTTGAGATAGTGAGAATAATGTCATCAGCGAAAAGACCTATTTTATGGGTTCCGGAGTCAGTATCTATGCCTTTTATTTCTTTGCTGGATCTAATGGCTTCCGCTAGGGGTTCTATAACTAGGGAGAAAATAATTGTGGATAGTGGGCAGCCTTGACGGGTACCATTAGATAGTCTAAAGGTGTCAGAGAGCATACTGGATGTGTAGACTCTGGCAGTAGGGTTGAAATACAGGGACATTATGGCCGTGTGAATTTGACCGATAATACCAAATTTATGTGTCTTTGACAGGTAACCCCAGTGGACCCTGTCAAAAGCCTTTTTGGCGTTGAGTGCTAGAAAGGTGCTGGGGGTCTGTGTTACTTCTGCAACCCGTAAGAGGTTTAACATTCTCCTAGTACTATCTGGAGCTTGCCTACCTTTCACAAAGCCAACTTGATCCAACCCTATAAGGGAGGGAGTCATATCCATCAGTCTATTTGCCAGGATCTTGGCATATATTTTCAGGTCAGAGTTTAATAGGGATATGGGCCTAAAGTTTTGTGGAAGAGACTGGTCTTTGTCTGGTTTTGGTAAGGTAACTATTACCGCTTGGAGCATTTCGGTCGGGAAGGTACCTGATGAGGCTGCAATATTGAAAATCTGCACTAGTTCGGGTGCTAGGAGTGTGTTAAAAGCTTTATAGTATTCGGCAGAAAAGCCGTCCGCTCCCGGGGATTTATGCATTGGCAAGGATGTTATAACATCCGTTACTTCCTGGATAGTAATAGGTGCATTTAGGTTCCGTAAGGAATCGGGGTCTATAGAGGGAAGGTGCACACTTTGTAAGAACTCATCAATTTCTCTGTCAGTTGGTTGGTGAGTAGTTGGGTCTGCTTTAAGATTGTATAAGGATTCATAGTAATCCTTGAATGCGTTGGCAATGTCTTTAGGGTTACGTAGTGTCGCATTGGAGCGGTGATGTTTGATAAGTGTAAGGTTGGAGCGTGTCTGCCTTTTTTTTAGTTGGGAAGCTAGAATTTTGCCCGCTTTATTATTTTGGGAGTAGTATGAGACTTTAAATCTCTTGAAATAAGTGTCATAGTCAGCTCTAATTTCCTGTCGAAGTTCTTCTCGACACGCAGTAAGGCGTTGGAGAATGGAACTGGATTTGGTATCATGGTTTTTATGTTGTGCTTCTAAGTCTGCTATGGAATCTTGGAGTTGGGTCATGCGTTGCATTTTTTTCCTCTTTTCCCTGGATGCAATTTGTATAAGGGTACCCCTAGCGAAGGCTTTGTGTGCACACCATGTGGTCATGGGGGAGCATTCCCCATAATTGTTGATTTTGAAATATTCTACCAGTCTTTCCTCTATCTCATCCCTGATCTTGGGGTGCGACAGGAGAAAGGTATTGTTACGCCATAGTGGTTTATGGGAGAACTTGTTGGCATCCTCAACCTCAATAGTTACTGGCGCATGGTCCGACCATGTGATGCTGTGGATGTCAGCCGTTCGAACATTTTGCAGTAGGTATATGTCAGTTAGGAAAAAATCAATTCTCGAATAGCTATCATGCACTGCAGAGTAGTATGTGTAGTCTTTTTCAGTAGATCTAAGGCAGCGCCATGGATCAAAGAGCCTTTCCTCATGGCACAATGATCCTAGTGAGGGCCTCCGCCTAAGAGCCACTGAAGATACATCCAATTCATCATGTATAACTGTGTTAAAATCTCCACATATTATCAATCCGCCTTTTTGCATTTTTTTTGCTTGCTTTATGACTTTACGGATAAATCTCAAGGGCCTCACATTAGGTGCATATAAGTTTACCAGTGTGTAGGTGGCTTGGTTCACTTCAGCCACCAGTATAAGGTAGCGTCCAAGGGGGTCAGCATATTCCTGTAATAGAGAAAAGGTTAATGTGTCCTTAAGAGCAATCATTACCCCATTTTTCTTGGAGGTGTTTTTAGCAGTGAATACATGTGGAAATTTGGGATGTGTACATTTAGGGGGTTTTTCACTTGAGAAGTGAGTCTCCTACACACATAGGATTTCGCATTTTGAGTCCATGGCGGATTTCCAGAGAGTTCGTCTCTTATGAGGACTATTCAGTCCCCTCACATTGTGCGACAATAGTTTAAGGGTCATTCCAATGTTGTATTGCGCAATAGTGCCATCCGGTGGTAGATCCTGATTGTAGCATAGGTGTTCTAGGTATGATCAGAATGCTCACGAACTGAAGAAAGGAAAAAAAGAAAAATCGTGCAACTTGTAGAACATTAAAAAAACTAATCAAAACTGTCCAAGCAAAGGTTGTACTTGTAGTAGGAAGGTTAAGCCGCTTGGTATGCGGCGAACAGGTTACGGAAAGCATCTCGTAACTTATGTAAGGGGGAAAGAAAACAGTTAGTCTACACTTAGCCGAACATCGGGTGTTTTGAGTGGCCACTCAAAAAACTTTAGAAGAAGCCAAAAGGCACCAGGCGTGCAATGTCCCTGAGAGGGGGTTGAAGGGCATGTGAATAGAGAGGTGAGGTATTAGGTAGTACTTCAGACTCGATTGTGGTAGTTATTTACCTTTGTTTTGCCGAGAGTTGTTGCGGTCTTGGCGGGGAGGGGTCGCGTCTGCAAGGGTCCCATCCGCAGGTATCAGACGCCATTTGCGGAGGAGCTCCAGACCTTTGTCTAGCGATGTAATTGCGTGCGATTCATTGTTCATATCCACTATTAGCTTAGCCGGGAATCCCCACTTATAGAGGATTTTATGGTTGTGTAGTATTTTGGTGACGGGTACCAAGTTGTGTCTGGCAGACAGGGTAGCCTGCGATAGGTCAGCATACAGGGCTATTCCAGAAAAGGGATCAGGGAGGGCAGGGTGCTGTCTGGCGTAGCGCATAAGCTGATCCTTAATGTGATAAAAGTGAATTCTTGCTATTACATCACAAGGAATTTGGTCGGGCAGGAAGGAGGGTTTGGGTAGTCTGTGGGACCTATCAATAGTGATATCTGCTGAGCTCAGCGATGGGAGGGCTGTCACCATGAGTTTTTGCAGGTACACAGTAAGATCAGCATTTTTGACGGTCTCAGGTACCCCTCTAAATTTAATATTGTTCCTTCGAGCCCTGTCTTCGGTATCTGCCATCTTGATACGCATAGCTTTAATCTCTTCCTCCATTTCAAAGTGTGCATTAACAAGCTCGTTGTGCGCCAGTGTAAAATCTGCCATTTTCTGCTCTACATAGTCCACCCTGCCAGTTACTGCAGCTACCTCCCTCCGTGAATGCTGCCATGTCATGTTGGAGAGCCCCCCTTAAAGTCTGAAGCATCTCTTTCATTGCGGTGTCCAGTATGGGTTGTCCTGTAGTGGGGAATGCATCTAGTTGCTGGTTGTAGTTGGAGGATTCCTCCATTTCTTCCCCGTCAGTAATCGCAGCCTCATGGGGTCCTCCTCCCTCCCCAACCCTCCTCCGCTGCTTAGCAGGGCTGCTGAAAGGGGATGGTGGGATATTAGTCCCTTGGGGATGTGACTCACCCGAGGATGGCGTCGGATTGCTGACTGGTTGTAGCGTGGAGGTTGCTGAGCTGCACCCGGCGCCGGCGCCATCTTGGATTTCTCGGCCCGCTAACGGTGGGAAGAAATCCGTCAGTTTTCGGGGTCCGTCTCTTTCCTTTCTTTTGAGCATTATCGCCAGGTTGTTCCCCTTGTCCCCCTCTGTCGTTTGGTATGCTTTTTGTAAAGCCTGGATCGCTGTGAGCCGCGTTGAATCACCCGGTGTGTCAGAGCTCACATAACACACGTCCATCTGCTCTGGCTGCTGGCTCCGCCCCCCCATAGTCAGAATTTGAATGGCGTCCTTACTTGTGTTTCTTATTGGCTGTACTGGTGCTTTAATAAGCTGGTTGGCCATCAGAATACTGGTGCTGACTGGCGATCAGGTTACTGTTTCTGTGTACACTGGCTCTGTAGACACTTTATTGCTGTGGCAATGATCAAACCACTGTTGATGGCTTCACTGGCTCTGCTGGCAGTGGTGTGGCTAGTAATCAGGACAATGTTGCTGGCTTGACTACTAACAATGGCTCTGGTGTGACTGGTCAGAACAATGTTACTGACTTCCCAGGGTCTGGTGACAACTGCTGCAAGCTTACACTAGCACTAGTGTGCCTAGCAGTCAGGCCACTTTTGGTCTGGTAACAGTGTGACTGGTGTGGTGGTGATCAGGAATACTGTTACTGGCTGCACTGGTCTGGCGACCCTAGAACTGGTGTAACAGCTATTAGAAACACTGTTGCTGGGTCACACTGGTGTGGTGACACTGTAACTGGTGTGTCTAGAAACACTGTTGCTGGCTTACACTGGTCTGGTGACACCTACAATAGTGTGGCAGCAATCGGGAATGCTGTTGTTGGCTTACACAGGTCTGGTGGCAATCAGGAACACTGTTTCTGGCTGCACTGATTTGGCATCACTGACACAAGTGTGGTAGCAATCGGGGACACTGGCTAGTTGCACTGGTGTGGTGACACTGTGCCTGGTGTGGATAGTGTACCAGACTGGCTGTAGTGGTTAAGTGACCTTTTCTGGTGTTGGTAGCAATCAGACACTGTAGGTGGCTCTGGTGACATTGTAAAAACTCGCTGATTCTCCCAGTTGGAAATGCTCTGTTTCCTCTCACAGTCAAGGAAACGGAGCGAGAGCTGCAGCATGCAGCCTTTGTTTACATTTGTGATGGCTGTGATTGGTCACAGTGATCACTAGACACGGAGCCATTTTTCCTGATCTGTGATCTACTGTGTCCGAGGGGCACAGCAATCACATGGCATACATGAGTGGCGGGAGTGGGAGGACATTTTAAAATGCCCTCCCGCCCTCAGGAAAGAGCCATCCATCTGTTTTTAATGCAATGTCCAGGCGGCAAGTAGTTGTCACTGAGAAAATCAATAAAGTGCAATTTATGCACATCTTCTGCAGGAAATAGACAAAAGCTTAATTTCGGATTATTATTATATTTCTTTTAATTTGCAATGGAAAGTGCCTCTGCCAAATTTTTACTGCTGTCTGTTTCCCCTTTTTGGAGACATTTTCACTTTCTTTGTTCTGTCTGATACCCAAAACCTGGGCAGTATTTGAAGGTAAATCTCCACATTAGAGACCTTGTCGTAACATGATGGAGGTTCTAAGGTCAAGGTCAATGTCATTCTTGTAATGCAGAGCACAAAAATGCTAACCTATTTGTGTAGATCCATTCTCTTACTAGTTAGAAGAGCAAGGTATTCTCTGTTCACCTGGCTAGAACAACCTCTGCACTTTTGAGCAATCCCAGTGTGTTATCCATTCAGTCTTATCAGTGATTATGTGGGACAGTTTTCTGGACCCCTTCTCTGATGCGCTTAAAAGCGTTTTCTTCAAAATTTTATTGACAGAATTTTTTTACAAGGTCCATTACCTGGTCTTTCCTCAACTCTCTCCATTTGCATGGGCTTGGGACTGGCATTCAGAATTTTTAAACAGAAGACGCTTAATCTGCCAACATATCTTTGGAGTGTAGGAGGAAGCTGGAATACACAGCTCAAACCCACACAAGCACAGGGAGAACATGAAAACATAATGCAGATAATTTTCCTAGTACTGCAAGTCATAAGTGCTATTCACTAAGCCACTGTGCTGCTCATCCAAATGTAAAATTTTCAAACGCTTCTAAATGTGATGGTGTTTGTGTCTGTTGAGGTAAATTTCTCTGCACTCCCTGTTTTGATACCTCTCAGACAGAGTGAGATGAAATCTCTCTAAAATTGTAACACACATCAGTAAAAGCATGACAAATTCTTACACTTCTCTACTATCTATTGAAAATAGAGTTTTTGGTGAAATTTTAGTATTAAAGCTGAAACCTAGCCAAAAATAATTTTTGTCCATTTGCACAGTAAAAGTAAGTCGGCTCCAATGATGTGTACCTCCCAGGGCCACAAATGGAAGGGTACAGGAAATCTTCCCATACTGGGCTCCTCTGCTAAAAAAAAAATTGAGACCTAGGGCTGCCTGTAGGTACATTTGTCTCACAGGGCCCCCGGTCCCATCATTTCTAATGGTGGCCATGGGTATACTGCTGGAAACTTCACAGGAGAAGGAGAAACTCCAGCCCACCAGCCACTGCGTAGTAGGGATCGGAATCACCTGTGCAACTCTCTCCACAGAGAGGCACTAAGTTTACATGCATCTGTGTCAGCCTGCCTGCCAGAGTTTCTCTTCTCCTCCTGGAGAGTGAAGTCCCCAGCTGACACTGACCATCTAGTCATAGATGCACCATGTGCACTACCATTTCAACTAGACCGGTTCTGCATCCTGCTTTACAAGTGCTGATAAAGTGAGATCTCTCACAAGAGGCTATTGGAAGGCTTACTTCAAGTGGTGCATTTCTCTTGGGCTTAACCCTTGGTTCTTCTTTGTTGCTCTGGAGTTTTATTTAGTTGGGCATGGATGAGAACTTGGCATGGGGCAACATTAATGGGCAGGTTTTGAACCTGGAAATGTTCTTCCAGTGGTTTCCCAATTCTTTGTTCATACCTTTTTTGTCCACAGTGTTGCTTTGTTTTCCCTTGGGATCTCTAGGGGTGCTCTCCATACTTCATAATCCTCTGAGCATTGTATTTGCCTAAGGACATGTCCTTCCATCTGAAAAAAATACCTAGTGCTTACTTCTGACAGTCACAGCTTCCTTGGTGGAAGATGGACTTCCTGTCCCATATGGACAAGAGGAACTCAAGCTTCCAGTGAAATCCATCTCCCAATGGATTCACTAGATCATTTGGGACATATTTCATGAAGGGAAAAGCTCCTCCTTTTCTAGTCACTGCACACTCTACCAGAGTGGGAACTACCTCCTGTGCATCTGTTCTTCAGGTGTGCAACATCTTTGGTTTATACTTTTTTCTACATTTTACTGTGTGGATGTGGATGCCAGCTTCAGACGATCCTTCCGGCAGCAGTGATTTGGTTACGCTGTTACTCTTGATTTTTATTTTTTATTTCTTTATTCTTTTCAAGCGTCATGTTAGACGTTTTGTGTTAATACTAATGTAATAACTTCCAGTGACCCAAAATGAGTGCTAGTAGCAAATGGTTTTTTTTTGTGTCCTGTTATGTTTGCATCAGGAATTGCCTGAATGATTAATTATATTGAGTAATTTTTACCAGTCAAATTTCTAAACATAAATCAATCTGAATACAGACTAAATATGGAAATAACCATTTCAATACAGGGCATTTTCACCCCCTTCCTGCTCAGACCTATTTTCAGGTTTCAGCGCTGTCGCATTTTGAATAATTGCAAGGTCATGCAACACTGTACCCAAACAACATTTTTATAATTTATTTTCCCACAAATAGAGCTTTATTTTGGTGGTATTTGATCACCACTGTGTTTTTTATTTTTTGCGCTACAAATAAAAAAAGACCGAAAATTTTGAAGAAAAAACAAAAAGTCCTTGTTTCTGTCATAAAACTTTGTAAATAAGTATGTTTTCGAGTGCTCTGATGAGACACTTATATGCAGCACTGATAGACAGCATTGATATGCAGCACTGATGGGCACTGATAGGCAGCACTGATTAGGAGGCACTGACAGGCATCACTGATGGGCACTGATTGGCATCCCTGGTGGGCACCCTCAATTGGTATGCACTGAAAAAGCCGATAAATTGCACTTCCTGGTTACCATGTGATCAGCTGTGATTTGACACACTACGTCATAGGCTCTTTACCAGGATCAAAGATGCGGTGTATCAGACTGACACACCACGCCACCAATCGCCACGGCTTATCCTGCTGGATGTCATATAACTCCCAGTCAAGATAATACAATTTTTTTTTCAGCCGTCATTCTGCTATAGGGCGGGCGGGAAGTGGTTAAATTAATATTTATTCACTAGACATGTATTTACAATAAATGGTTATGTAGCGGGTATGTACTTTCCCGGGTGTAAATTTCAATTTGACAGAGATATTAGTGATGTGTAATTCCCTGCAGCCCAGTAGGTGGCGCTGTTGTCCTGGGCTGGGGTTGAATCATTGCTGTGTGCTGTGCCTCCTTTTTGTCCTCCCTCGGCAGCGGTATGGCGGGGCGGGGAACCCGCCGTGCTTGCTGGGAGAGGGTATAAGGGGGCCGGCCATCTTTGTCACGGGGTCGAAGTCCCAGGCACCTTCAGCTTGCGGATGGTGGTTCGTGTCGGTCCTCTGGGTGGCCTAGGCCTAGAGGACAGCCGGAGGTCGTGTTCCATCCCAGGCAACTTTAGCCTGGGGTGAGGTACTCGGATGGAGGTCCGGAGCTTAGTGCCCAACACTGAGTTCCGCGAGGGAAGGAGATCCTAGGGAACCCCGGGAGTAGGTACCCGAATCCGTGAAGGCGCAATGGACCGGGGGGAGCTCCTCACTTGAAGACCCGGTGCAGCATATTGCCGGTGACAGGTGAGCCTCTCGTCGGAGACCGCCTGGAAGGAAATCCCCCCTCGTGCGGAGACCGTAACCCACTTTCAGGGAGGAAAGTGGAGAACTACATTGTGTCTGGGCCTATTCGCATCCACACCCCCTTTTCTGTTCTGTTTCTACCAAGGGAGTTCAACTGTTGTGTTCATTCGAGAAGAATAAAGGAGTGTTGAACTTTAATGGTGTGGGGCTCATTTCCTGACAGACATTGTTCAAGGTGACTCTTGGAGGGAGGATCCAGGTGCACAGCACTGACCCGAAGGTAATACAAAAACGTTACTTATACCGCACTGACACATGTGGTGGAAGCCAGGCGTGGTGTCCCCGCTCCCTCCCCTCTAAGATACCCCTAGACAAGAAAAAGACGAGACGAGAGAAAGAGGGGAGTGGAGGTGGCCGCTACAGTTAGATTTGTGGATGGACATGGACAACAATCTTACATAAATCTTCACACTCGCTAATGTATATTGCTACATATACAGTATGAAAAAAATGAAAGGATTAACATCTCCCCGTGGTGTCAGGAAAGGTTTCACCTGCTTGTGGCCCTATGGCTCCTAGATCTATAGGCTGCAGTTCCGGTGTCCACCAGTGGGTGTCCCTCAGCAGCCAGAAGCTCACATCATCTCATGCAATCAGTCATCACCTAATGGTGGTTGCAGGAAGTGTATTTAAACCCTGTTCATGCTCTTCATTCCTGCCTTGGTGTATTGTCTCTATGTGCCCCTGACCTGTGTTCGTGTATCCTGATCCTGGACCCTGATCTCGACCCTGCAGCCTGATCCCTTCCTAGCTACTTGCTCCATCTCCTGTTTCCCTCTACCAGCTACCTCTGCTTGATCTCCCCTGCATGACCCTGGCTCTGTCACGACTATGATTAGTTTATCCTGTTTTCTGTATATACTTGGCTTGGGCAATTGTTCATTGTGTGTCACTATTGTTTGGTTGCTAAATAAATTTTACGCTTAACATTAAATGGTGCACATGTACAAATTAATGCTAAAAATAACGTTATTTTTAGCATTAATTTGTACATGTGCACCATTTTAATTTTAAGTGCAAAATTTAGCGCCCCCTTATCTATATACAACCCACATGTCACAAAGTTAGCACACTGGACTTTGAGGGGAGCAGCTTTTTGCCTATTTAGAGTCCAAGCGCGGGGTTCTCTTTTTATTTTCACTATTGTTTTGTTATCTGGTTTGATATGCAGAGTTTTGTTATACTGGGGGTGTGTTTACATTTGTGTTTATTAATTTTTAAATAAATTATATTATTTTACTTGTGCCTGATATTCTCTGCGGCAGTCCACACATTTCTGGTCACACCTGTTCCTGACACGTGGACAAAATAACTAATCTATATATACTAATAGGGATGGGCTAACCCCCCCTGGTTTGGTTCGCACCAGAACATGCGAACAGGCAAAAAGTTTGAGCGAACATGCAAACCCTATTAAAGTCTATGGGATACGAACATGAAAAATCAAAAGTGCTTATTTTAAAGACTTTAAGGAGCAGTGATTTTAATAATGCTTAACTACTTCCCACCCGGCCACTGTACATATACGGCCGGGTGGGCGCTCTCTCCTGAGTGGACGTTCAGGAACATCCCTCAGAAGGAGGGGGATTGCGAGCGTTCCCGCGCAGCGGCGCGATCCCGATGCACTCGTATCACCTGGACACAGCGCATCTCGATTCGGCAGGAGGGCTCTGTGATTGGCCCTCCTGATCACATGACGGCCGTGTCCAATCACAGCCGTCATGTGATGTAAACAGAGAGCCGGTTGCTAGGCAATCGGCTCTCCTCTCCTCACACAGAAGTCGTCGGTGAGGAGAGGAGAGCGGATCGCTGCAGCCTGGCTGGTGATCAGTGAGTATGAGCTGTTTTTTTCAGCTTTTTACTCACTGGTCACCAGCCTAGTGTCCCCACACAGTCTAAAACACAGAAAGTAAACATACATGTCCCCGCACACACATGTCCCCACATAGTAAAAACACCTGTCCCCCACATATGTGACAATAAAATCATATGTCCCAATGATCATTTGCACACATGTCCGTGATCACCTGCGCACATCTGTACATGATCATTTGCGTACATACTCCGTACATATGTCCGTGATCACGTGAATCAATTATTATACACTTAACGGATTTTTCTTTTACCAAAAACATGTAGTAGACTACGTTTTGGCTTAAATTTATGCCAAAATTAAATTTTATTGGATTTTTTTTAAAATAGAAAGACGAAAATATTTTTTTTTTCTAATTTCCGCTCTTTTTTTCGCTTATATCGCAAAAAATAAAAAACGTAGCCGTGAATAAATACCACCAAAAGAAAGCTCTATTTGTGTGAACAAAATGATAAAAAATTTATTTGGGTATATCGTAGCATGACCGCGCAATTGTCATTGAAAATGCGAGAGCGCTGAAAGCTGAAAATTGGTCTGGGATGGAAGGGGGCGAAAGTGCCCAGTATTGATGTGGTTAAAGTGAAACAATGAAATATTCCTTTAAATATCTTGCCTGGGGAGTCCCCTTAGTCTGCCTGCAACGTGGCGCACCTGTGTGATGTGTAGAACAGTGCCGCAGCAAAATTACATTTCTAAAAGGGAAAAAAATGTCATTCAAACTTGCTCGCGGCTGTAATGTATTGCCGGCTCCCGGCAATATGGATGAAAAATCAAGGTAAAAAACAGTCCATACCAGGTCCTTCAGGTTTGATATGCATTTTAAGCGGAACTCCACGCCAAAATGTAAAAAAAAAAATTTGCGTGGCCTCCCAAATCTATACCAGACCCTTATCCGAGCATGCAGCCTGAAGGAGAGGATGGGGGGGGCGAGTGAGCCATGTTGATGGGGACAAAGACCTCTTCCCGTCAACCCTGGCCATTGGTTGTCGGGGTCTGCGGGTGGGGGGCTTTTCGGAATCTGGAAGTCCTCTAGATCCCGCCCCCCTATGTGAATGGGTATCGGGTACATTGTACCCCTACCCATTAACCAAAAAAAATGCCAAAAAGTAAAAACCACAATAGACAGTTTTTGACAATTCCTTTTTATTAAATAAAAAAAGTGTCCCGAGATGTACATTCATAGTCAATCATGCCGCCCGACAGACCAAAAAAATTAAAAAAAAAAATGGAAAAAACGTCTTCTCCATGGGAGGCCTCTGGCGACTGCTGTTTTCTTGATTTGACAGCTCTTATATAGGCAAGAGAGAGGCCACCCGTTGACGTAACCGAGTGAACCCGCCCCCTATGATGGCACTTGACGTTAACCGTAACTCGGTTAAGTCATCAGATGGCCCCACCCCTGCCTATATAACAGCTGTCACAGCGAAGGGATGGCAGTCGCCGGAGGCCTCCCATTGAGGCAGAGCTTTTTTTTATATCTTTCGGGTCCGTCGGGCGGCGTGATTGAAGATAGATGGACATCACAGGACACTTTTTTAAAATAAAGGATTTATCATACTTTTTTTGGTGAATAGGTAGGGGTACAATGTACCTGATACCCTTTTCCTTAGAAGGGGAGCCGGGATCTGGGGGCCCCCTTCCAGATTCTGATAAGCCCCCCCACCCGCAGACCCAAACAACCAATGGCCAGGGTTGTCAGGAAGAGGTCCTTGTTCCCATCACCCCCAAAGCACCCTCCCCATGTTGAGGGCAAGCGGCCTGGTATGGTTCAGGAGGGGGTTCATGTAACTGTCAGACGCGAGTAGAGGAGAGCCGATCGGCTGTTACTCTGACAGGGAGGGTCTGCGCTGATTATCAGCGCAGCCCCCCCCCCCCCGAGAATGCCCACCCAGGACCACCAGGGACGCCAATCAGTGCCCATCACTAATGCCTGCCTGGCTTGCCCATGAGTGTACATCAGTGCCACCTATCTGTGCCCAGCAGTGTCACCAATTATTGCCACCTATGCATGCCCATCAGTGCCACCTATCAATGCCCATCAGTGCTGAATTTCAGTGCCGCATATTTCCCATTACCAGTGCCCATCAGTGCCATCTTATCAGTTCCGTCAGTGCAGCCTTATCAGTGCCCATCAGTGAAGGAGAAAACGTACTTATTTACAAAGTTTTGTAACAAACAAAATTTTCGTTCTTTTTTTTATTTGTTTAGCAAAAAATAAAAATCCCAGAGGTGATTGTAACAGAATCCACTGTCACTGTGTGTTTTGGAGGGGGCTGTGGGCTGATAATGTATTGTAATGTAATGCTACCTCCCTTCTCCCCCACCCCCCCCTCTTGTTGCTGTGTGTAATTGTGTTGGGTCATGGCACGTAGACAAAGCAGGGGATGTGTAAGGAGGGGCTGCCTTCTTATCATAATCCCTTGGTGTATTTCAACTGTAGTTTGAATTAACAAGTGTTGAGTTTCCATTGGGTCTTCCTTGTCCCCTACCCCCTCTATGACGAGGCTAAGGGGAGTGTCCCTAACTGTGTTTAAAAGTGTATGTTTGGTGCTTAATAAAGAGTTTATGCTCTGCATGTTTAACTCTCAACACCTGTGTGGCTTGTCTTGTGATTGAGGGGTTAAGGTCTGGTTATGGTGAGTTTGGAGTCTGCAGGCGCGTTTGGAGGACAGGAGACATGGGTCTGGCGGAGGTGCCCACCAGGGGTATCCGAGATCCGTCAAAGTGATCAATAGGGATGAGCCAAACACCCCCCCGTTCGGTTCGCACCAGAACCTTCGAACGGACCGAACGTTTGCACCAACTTTAGAACCCTATTAAATACAATGGACGCGAACGTTCGAAATCTAAAGTGCTAATTATAACGCCTAATATGCATGTTATTGTCCTAAAAAGGGTTTGGGACATGTATCAATGTAAAAATAATCTTTTAAAACGGTCGTTTTTCCGGGAGTAGTGATTTTAATGATGCATAAAGTGAAAAAAAAAAGTGAAATATTCCTTTAAATATCGTACCTGGGGTGTGTCTAAAGTATGCCGGTGAAGTGGCACGTGTTTCCCGTGTTTAGAACTGTCCCCGAACAAAATGACATTTCTAAAGGAAAAAAAGCCATTTAAAACTGCTTGCGGCTTTAATGTAATGTCTGGTCCCGGCAATATGGATGAAAATCATTGAGAAAAAGCGTCACTATACCGTCGGAATTGCGGAGGTATTCGGCCGCTAGCGGCCGAAAAAGGGTTAATACCACTGGCAATGCGCCTCTGTAGAGGCGCATTGCCGGCGGTATTACCGCGGTTTCCCATTGCTTTCAATGGGAAGGAGCGGTGTAGGAGCGGTAAGCACGCCGCTCTTCTCACCGCTCCAAAGATGCGGCTAGCAGGACTTTTTTTCACGCCCTGTTAGCGCACCGCTCCAGTGCGAAAGCCCTCGGGCTTTCACATTGGAGAGACAGCAGCCGCTGTTTATGCTCGGTTTGCAGGCGCTATTTTTAGCACAATAGAGTCTGCAAACTGCCCCAGTGTGAAAGGGGCCTGACTGTCTGCAGCTAGCACAATCACCTGCCTGTCACTGTATAGAGACTAACAGGAACAGATCTATCTAAACTCAATACAGTGTATAAGTATATATACACAACACCTAGGATGCATATATATCCTCTACTCTATAGTGATGAGCCGAACACCCCCGGGTTCGGTTCGCACCAGAACCCGCGAACGGACCGAAAGTTTGCACGAACCCTATTAAATACAATGGATGCGAACGTTCGAAATCTAAAGTGCTAATTATAACGACTATTATGCATGTTATTGTCCTAAAAAGGGTTTGGGAACCCGGGTTCTGCACCAGGGGACATGTATCAATGCAAAAAGAAGTTTTAAAAACGTCCGTTTTTCTGGAGCAGTCATTTTAATGATGCATAAAGTGAAAAAAAAAAAGTCAAATATTCCTTTAAATATCGTACCTGGGGGGTGTCTAAAGTATGCCTGCGAAGTGCCATGTGTTTCCCGTGTTTAGAAATGTAACTTTGTGCAGGGACAGTTCTAAAGGAAAAAAAGCCATTTAAAACTGCTTGCGGCTTTAATGTAATGTCTGGTCCCGGTAATATGGATGAAAATCTTTAAGAAAAATGGCATAGCTACCCCATCACACCCCCCCCCCAACCCATTACCAGCCCCTTTGGGTCTTGTATGGATATTAAGGGGAACCCCGCACACAAAATAAAAAAGGCCCTATATACTCTGAACAGCCGTATACAGGCGGTGCATACAAGACAAGGACTGTAGGTTTGTTCTTATGTAGAATCTGTTTGTAATTTTGAACAGGTACATTGTTTAAGTGTAGCTCCAGGCAAAAAATCTATTTTTAAGCTTTTTGGAAAACATAGGGAAGGGTTATCACCCCTGTAACATTTGTTTTGCTGTCTGTGTAGTGTGCACCTGTTCAGAACAGTTCACCTCACTTTCCGTCCTAATGACAAATGTTTTTTGAAAATTTGGGGTTTTTATTGAAACAAGAATTGGTGATAAAGCATCATTGGAGAGGAGACACTTTTTTTCCCATATTAACTCTTACAGGAGAGAATTTGCCTTCCTAGGGGTAGATTTCCTCTCACTTCCTGTTGTATCCTTCCGTTTGCAAGGAGGAGTCGTTTGTAAGTTGGATGTTTGAAAGTAGGGGCCTGCCATATATACTCAGCTGAAATTTGCCCCTTACATGTTGGTGTTGCCACAACACTGTGAGCCCTCACAGTTACTCTTGGTGGGCGCATGAATGGGCCCTGCTGTGAATTATTAGATCAAGAATTGTAATTGCATGCCCCTGTTGAACAGGGGCTGGAAAATTGGGCATTTGGTGGTGGTGGTGGTGTTGACACAACACTGTAAGGCCTCACAGTTAGTCTTGGTGGGCGCAGGAATGGGCCCTGTTGTGAATTATTAGATCAAGAATTGTAATTACATGCCCCTGTTAAACAGGGGCATAAAAATTGGGCCTTAGGCACTGGTGCCACAACACTGCAACCCCTCACAGATGCTGTACTTGGAGCACAGCAATGAGCCCTGTTGCAAAGTATTGCATCAAAAATTGTAATTACACGCCCCTGTTAAACAGGGGCTGAAAAATTGGACCTTAGCCACTGGTGCTGGTGCCACGACACTGCAACCACTCCCAGATACTCTAGTTGGAGTGCAGGAATGAGCCCTGTTGCAAAGTATTGCATAAAAAATTGTAATAACACACCCCTGTTAAACAGGGGCTGAAAAATTGGGCCTTAGCCACTGGTGGCGGCACCCAGAAACAAAAATGTTCTTCCAAGCTATCATCGTCAATCGGATCATTGAGGAGGAGGAGGATAGTCAGTCAACATAACAGGACAGTCTCTCAGCATCAGCATCAGTCTTGAAGGGATGTGACATTTGAAAATAAATTAGTCTGTTATATCAGCTTCAGGTGTTTGGTAGCTGGTGGTGATCCAAGACTGGTTCATCTTTATGAAGGTCAGTCGATCAACAGAGTCGGTGGACAGGCGCACCCTGTGATCCGTGACAAATCCTCCAGCAGCACTGAATGTGCGTTCTGAAAGAACGCTGGATGCAGGACAGGCCAGTAGCTCAATTGCATACTGTGCAAGCTCTGGCCAGTGATCCATCCTCAAGACCCAGTAAGCCAGAGGATTTTCGGTGGGGAAGGTGTCCAAGTCTGACCTTGCCCCTAGGTATTCCTGCACCATGTATATCAGACGCTGGCGATTGTTGCTGGAACCGATCATACCTTGGGGCTGCGGACTAAAGAATCGTCTGAACGCTTCGGTCAGACGGCCACCTTCCCCACCGCTCCTTCTTTGACTGACCGAAGCCTCAGCAACTCGTTGTCCAGGACCAGGAGTTTGTAACCTCCCAGTCTCTGGGAACGCGTTGCACAGACCTTTCTGCAAGGCCTCCCGGAGTTGTCTCATCCTCTGCTCCCTCTGCGACGGTAAGATAAGGTCGGCAACCTTACCCTTGTACCGTGGATCAAGGAGAGTGGCTAGCCAGTAATGGTCCCTCTCCTTGATCCAAAGAATACAAGGATCCTTCCGCAGACTTTGCAGGATCAGGGAGGCCATGCAGCGTAGGTTAGCTGAGGCATTCGGTCCGGAGTCCTCTGGGTCACTAAGGACGACATGATCCGCAGCCACCTCCTCCCAGCCACGTACAAGTCCACTGGTTTCTTGGGACTGTAAATCATCCCTAAAAGACTGCTGCTGATGATGCTGAGTGCCAGGCTCCACCTCCATGCTGACACAATCCTCCTCCTCCTCCTCTTCTTCCTGTGCGATGGTTGGGACAGAAGGAACACTGTCTGGGTAAAGGGGGCCTTGAGAGGCAAGGAAGTCCTCCTCTTCCTGCCTCTGTTCTGCCTCAAGTGCCCTGTCCATTATTCCACGCAGTGTATGTTCCAACAGGTGGACAAGAGGTACAGTGTCACTGATGCATGCACTGTCACTGCTCACTATCCTCGTGGCCTCCTCAAATGGTGCCAGGACAGTGCATGCATCGCTGATCATCAAACCCGAGCTCCCCTGACCCTGTCCTGGTGCCGTAATCGCACAGGTACTCATTGATGGCCCTCAGCTGCGTGTGCAGCCGCTGCAGCATGGCCAACGTTGAGTTCCACCTGGTGGGCATGTCACATATAAGGCGCTTCTTGGGCAGGTTCAACTCCTTTTGCAGCTCAGCCAGGCGAGCACTGGCATTATAAGATCTGCGGAAATGCACACAGACTTTCCTGGCCTGCCTCGGGACATCCTGTAAGCCCGGGTACCTGCCCAAGAACCGCTGCACCACCAGGTTAAGGACGGGAGCCACACAGGGCACATGGGTCAGTTGTCCCTGTCGGAGAGCGGAGAGGAGGTTGGTGCCATTGTCGCAAACTACCATTCCTGGCTTAAGCTGGCGTGGCGTCAACCACCTCTCGGCCTGCCCCTGCAGAGCAGACAGAACCTCTGCCCCAGTGTGGCTCCTGTCCCCCAAACACACCAGCGCAAGCACGGCATGGCATCTTTTTGCCTGCGTACTTGCGCAGCCCCTTTGAACGCCTACGGAGCACCGCTGGTTCCGAGGACAAAGCACAGGAAGAGTCCACGGAGGAAGAAGAAGAGGGGGTGGAGGACAGAGGTGTGTCACAACCAGTAGTAGCATTTTGGAGGCGTGGCGGTGGAACAACCTCCTACACTACTGAACTTTGTCCTGCATCCTTCCCAGCTGCCAAAAGAGTGACCCAATGGGCAGTGAAAGAAAGGTAACGTCCCTGTCCATGCCTGCTGGACCATGAGTCAGCGGTAATATGCACCTTACCGCTGACCGCCCTGTCCAGCGAGGCCAAGACATTGGCTTCCACATGCCGGTAGAGAGCCGGAATCGCCTTCCGTGAGAAAGTGGCGTTTGGGAACCTGCCACTGAGGAACCGCACATTGCACAAACTCACGGAAGGGGGCCGAGTCTACCAACTGAAAAGGCAGCAGTTGAAGCGCTAGCAATTTAGCCAAGCTAGCATTCAACCGCTGGGCATGTGGATGGCTGGGAGTGAACTTCTTTTGACGGTCCAGCAGCTGGGGCAGGGAAATTTGCCTGCTAGAATCGGACATCGGTGTACTGCTAGCAGAGTGCCCGCAAGTACTTGACTGTGACACACCTAATTCTACACCTTCATTCCTCTCAGAGCAGGTTTCAGAGAGGACTGAAGGTATAGTGGGGTTGGAGATCCAAGCTGATGCGGTGCAAGAAGAGGTCAGCTTTGTTCTTTGGTGTGGGTCTTTAAGGTAGGCTTGTCAACGAGCTGCATGGCAGGTCAACATATGTCTGGTCAAGCATGTGGTGCCCAAGCGGGTGATGTTTTGGCCACGCGATATACGCTTGAGACATATGTTGCAAACAGCAGCTGTGCGATCTGATGCACTCGACTCAGAAAAGGCCCACACCAAAGAACTTTTTGAATAACGGGCAGAGGCAGCGCCCTGCACAGGCGGAGCTCTGCGGTGTGATTCCGTCGGTGTGCTGCCCTTACGCTGGCACCCCGAGGGCATGCTGCCTCGTTGGAGATGTGCCTCCTCCTCCTCCTCCTCCTCCTCCTCTCTCCTATTAGGCACCCACATGGAGTCAGTGACCTCATCATCCCCTCCCTCCTCATCACTGCAGCCAATCTGGCAGTATGCTGCAGCTGCTGGAACATGACTGCCAGATTGGTGTCCTTCTTGAGCATCCCCTCTCTCTCTGCTCTCACCCTACTGCCTTCCTCCAGCTGGGTATCATCATCAGACCCTTCGAAACGCTGGGCATCCTCCTGGAGCATGTACCCAACACTGTGCTCAAACAGTTCGGGGACTCCTCAGGAGGACATGGTTGGTCTAGGGAAGGAGTGACTGATGATGACATTGATACCAGGGAAGAGGACGCTTTGGCAGCTGCTTTGCCAGTACCCTGAGCCTGGGTGAGAGAGGATGAGGAGGGCTTGGTCATCCACTCTACCAAGTCTTCGGCATGATGCGGCTCAACACGTCCAGCTGCCGAAAAGGACAAGCGTGTCCCATGGCCACGTGCTGATGGCGATGCACCGCGTCCATGACCAGCACTGTTGTCTCTAGACACAGAGCCTGCTTGCCCTCTTTTATTGGCTCCTGACTGTCTGCCTCTCCTTGTTTGCCTTCCAGACATTCTAATGGCCTGCAGGGAAATGGGAAAAGCAGCAATACAGGCTAAGTTAAGGTGTAATATGGTCAGGAGGCACACTCCGCCCGCTGTAAGTGCCGCAAAATCCTGTTGGTGTAACACACCAGGAAAAAGCAGCAATACAGGCTAAGTTAAGGTGTAATATGGTCAGGAGGCACACTCCGCCCGCTGTAAGTGCCGCAAAATCCTGTTGGTGTAACACACCAGGAAAAAGCAGCAATACAGGCTAAGTTAAGGTGTAATATGGTCAGGAGGTACACTCCGCCCGCTGTAAGTGCCGCAAAATCCTGTTGGTATAACACACCAGGAAAAAGCAGCAATACAGGCTAAGTTAAGGTGTAATATGGTCAGGAGGTACACTCCGCCCGCTGTAAGTGCCGCAAAATCCTGTTGGTATAACACACCAGGAAAAAGCAGCAATACAGGCTAACTTCAGGTGTATAATGTGCAGGAGGCTTAGCAACAATGACACTGACACTGTCCCCTGCCTATCCTTCTCTCTCCCTGCACACAAGGTTTAGCAAAGAATATGATACTGACACTCTCCCTGCCTATCCTTCTCTGTCCCTACACACAAGGTTTAGCAAAGAATAGATTTGACAAGATTTGACACTGTCCCTGCCTATCCTTCACTTTCCCTGCTCCGGAACACACTACACAAGGTCGCCGCGCTGGCGGCCTTTTATAGTGTGGGGCGTGTACTAAACCCCCTCAGCTATAATTGGCCACAGGCATCCTGCCTGTGGCCAATCATTGCTCTCCTCGCTGCCGGCGCTGTGATTGGCCAAGCATGCAGGGTCACAGTGCATGCTTGGCCAATCACAGCGCCGGGATTACACTGCGATGGCGCAGTGTATTGCACTCGAATTTGGCGCGAACGGCCCAAATCGTTCGTTGTTCGCCGAACGCGCGAACATCGAGCTCATCCCTACTGCTCTATCTAACTCAATATAAATGACACTGTCTATCTCTCTGAAACTGCCTCTTTCACAAACGCCAACACACTACACAAGGCCGACTTTGAGGCGGCCTTATATAGTGTGGGGCGTGTACTAAATCCCCTGAGCCATAATTGGCCAAAGCCACCCTGGCTTTGGCCAATTACGGCTCTCCGTTTTTTCCGCGCTGTGATTGGCCAAGCATGTGGGTCATAGTGCATGCGGGTCATAGTGCATGCTTGGTCAATCAGCCAGCAATACACTGCGATGCCGCAGTAAATTATGGGCCGTGTCGCGCAACACAAATTTAACACGAACGGACCATAAAGTTTGTTCTTCGTCGAACGATCGAGCGGCCGATGTTCGAGTCGAACGTGTGTTCGACGCGAGCGCGAAGCTCATCCCTAGTGATCAAATACCACCAAAAGAAAGCTCTATTTGTGGGAACAAAATGATTATTTTGTCTGGGTACAGTGCAGCATGACTGCGCAATTGTCATTTAAAAAGCGATGGCACTGAAAGCTGAAAATTGGCTTGGGCAGGAAGGGGGGAAAGTGTCCTGTATTGAAGTGTTTTTTTTTTTAACAAGAGAATATTGAAGTGTTTAATCTCAGTATAAATACAGCTGGTCTGTGAAGCCCTCAGAGGTTTGTTAGAGAACCTTGGTGAACAAACGGCATAATGAAGGCCAAGGAACACACAAGACAGGCCAGGGATAAAGTTGTGGAGAATTTTAAAGCAGGGTTAGGTTATAAAAAAAATCCCAAGCTTTGAACATCTCACAGAGCACTGTTCAATCATCCAAAAATGTAAAGCGTATGGCACAACTGCAAACCTACCAAGACATGGCCGTCCACCTAAACTGACAGGCTGGACAAAAGAGAGCATTAATCAGAGAAGAAGCCAAGAGACCCATGGTAACTGAAGGAGCTGCAGAGATCCACAGCTCAGGTGGGAAGATCTGTCCACAGGACAACTATCAGTCATGCACTCCACAAATCTGGCCTTTATGGAAGAGTGGCAAGAAGAAAGCCATTGTTGAAAGAAAGCCATAAGTCCTGTTTTAAGTTTGCGAAAAGCCATGTGATGGACACAGCAAACATGTGGAAGAAGGTGCTCTGGTCAGATGAGATCAAAATTTTACTTTTTAGCCTAATGGCAAAACGCTATGTGTTTGCAGGAAACTAACACTGCACATCACCCTGAACACACCATTCCCACTGTGAAACGTGGTGGTGGCAGCATCATGTTTTAGTGCTGGTTCACACTGGGGCGACAAACGCTCCGACATTAGGAGCTCATGTCGCATGACGTGTGAAAATCAATGTTTCCCTATGGGAGCCGTCTTAACTGGTCCGACACATGTCGGTCCGACATTAAAAATTCTCCCTGTACTACTTCTGTCCGACTTTGATCCGACTTCAGCCCATTGACTATCATTGAAGTCGGATCAAAGTCGGACCGCAGTCTTGCATGGTCCGACTTTGGCATGCGACTTGTGCTGTACTGCTCTTGAGGGGGAACTCCAGGCCAAATGTTAAATAAAAAACCGGCGTGGGTTCCCCCTCCAGGAGCATACCAGGCCCTTGGGTCTGGTCTGGATTTGAACGGGCACCTCTACGCCGAAAAACGGCGTGGGGGGTCCCCCCAAAATCCAAACCAGACCCTTATCCGAGCACACAACCTGGCAGGCCGCAGGGGAAGAGGGGGGGACGAGAGAGCGGCCCCCCCTCCCTCCTGAACCGTACCAGGCCGCATGCCCTCAACATGGGGGGTTTGGTGCTCTGGGGCAGGGGGCGACCTGCGGCCCCCCCACCCCAGAGCACCCTGCCCCCATGTTGATGAGGACAGGGCCTCTTCCCGACAACCCTGGCCGTTGGTTGTCGGGGTCTGCGGGCGGGGGGCTTATCAGAATCCGGGAGCCCCCTTCAATAAGGGGGCCCCCGGCCTCCCACCCTATGTGAATGAGTATGGGGTACATCGTACCCCTACCCATTCACCTGGTGGAAAAAAATTGCAATAAAAAAACACTACACAGGTTTTTAAAGTAATTTATTATACAGCTCCGGGGGTCTTCTTCCGACTCCGGCGCTCTTCTTCCGACTTCCGGGTGTCTTTTCCGACTTCGGGGGTCTCCGGTGTCGTCTCCGCGCTCTCCGGTTCTTTCTTCCGCCGGGCCTCCGCTAACTTCTTTTTAGCTCTCTTGCTAACGGAGGCCCGGTCTTCCCGTTGTCTCGTCCGGCTCTCCGTTGTCCTTCTGCCGGCCCCTCCACTAACTTCTTGGTAGCTCTTTCGCTAGTGGAGGGGTCGGTCTTCCCGTCGTCGCCGTCGGCTTCTTCTTCCCTCTTCTCCTTCTCGATGTTGACGCGTCGCTTCCTCCCGCTGTAATACTGGCTCTCCGCTCCGCTCCGCATTAATATAGGCTTCTCATGACGTCACAGTCACATGTTCCCATGACGTCACAGTCACATGCTCCGGGGCCATGTGCCCCGGAACATGTGACTGTGACGTCATGAGAAGCCTATATTAATGCGGAGCGGAGCGGAGAGCCAGTATTACAGCGGGAGGAAGCGACGCGTCAACATCGAGGAGGAGAAGAGGGAAGAAGAAGCCGACGGCGACGACGGGAAGACCGCGCCTCCGTTAGCAAAAGAGCTAAAAAGAAGTTAGCGGAGGCCCGGCGGAAGAAAGAACCGGAGAGCGGGAGATGACACCGGAGACCCCCGAAGTCAGAAAAGACCCCCGGAAGTCGGAAGAAGAGCGCCGGAGTCGGAAGAAGACCCCCGGAGCTGTGTAATAAATTACTTTAAAAATCTGTGTAGTGTTTTTTTATTGCAATTTTTTCCACCAGGTGAATGGGTAGGGGTACGATGTACCCCATACTCATTCACATAGGGTGGGGGGGCCAGGATCCGGGGGCCCCCTTATTGAAGGGGGCTCCCGGATTCCGATAAGCCCCCCGCCCGCAGACCCCGACAACAAACGGCCAGGGTTGTCGGGAAGAGGCCCTGTCCTCATCAACATGAGGGCAGGGTGCTCTGGGGTGGGGGGGCCGCAGGTCGCCCCCCTGCCCCAGAGCACCAAACCCCCCATGTTGAGGGCATGCGGCCTGGTACGGTTCAGGAGGGAGGGGGGCCCCCCCTCTTCCCCTGCGGCCTGCCAGGTTGTGTGCTCGGATAAGGGTCTGGTTTGGATTTTGGGGGGGCCCCCACGCCGTTTTTTTCGGCGTAGGGGCGCCCGTTCAAATTCAGACCAGACCCAAGGGCCTGGTATGCCCCTGGAGGGGAACTCACGCCGTTTTTTTTTTATTTAAAATTTGGCCTGGAGTTCCCCCTCAAGATTCATACCAAACACAGTGCCTGATATTGGCGGGGATCCAAGTCGGATCCCCGTTCATTGAAAGTCGGACATATGTCGGCTTCATGTCGCAGGGCAAAGTCGGATCCAAAGTAGGACGGATGTCGTGTCGCACTAGTGTGAACCCAGCCTAAGGGATGCTTTTCTTCAGCAGGGACAGGGAAGATGGTCAGAGTTGATGGGAAGATGTATGAGGTCGAATACAGGGCAATCTTAGAAGACCCATTAGAGTCTGCAAAAGACTTGAGACTGGGGCGGAGGTTCACCTTCCAGCAGGACAACGACCCTAAACATACAGCCAAACCTACAATGGAATGGTTTAGATCAAAGCATATTTATGTGTTAGATTGGCCCAGTAACAGGCCAGACCTAAATCCAATTGAGAATCTGTGGCAAGACTTAAAATTTGCTGTTCGCAGATAGGATTTGTTGGAGACATAGTTAGTCAGGTTGAAAAAAGACACAAGTCCATCCAGTTCAACCATAAAAAGATGCTTTCCATCCAATCTGACAGAGCTATTTTGCAAAGAAGAATGGGAAAAAATGTCACTCTTTAGATGTGCAAAGCTGGTAGAGACATCCCCAAAAAAACTTGCATCTATAATTGCAGCGAAAGGTGGTTCTACAAAGTATTGACTCGGGGGCTGAATACAAATGCACACCACACTTTTCACATAATTATTTGTAAAAAAAAAAAAAACATTTATAATTTTCCTTCCACTTCACAATTATGTGCCACTTTGTGTTGGTCTATCACATAAAATCCCAATAAAATACATTTACAATTTTGGTTGTAACATGACAAAATGTGGAAAATGTCAAGGGGTATAAATACTTTTTCAAGGCACTGTATATATATATCTCAATCAATGTCCTTTTTTATTTTCCCTTCATATTCAGTTGTTGTAAAATTCAGGTTTTAAACTGGCCTAAGTCTGTTGACTCTCCTCTATGTACAAATGTATATTCAAGGTTTTCCAGTTTGGTAGGAATAACCCAAGTTTTTTTCTTTTTTATACACTATTATATGGTGTATTCTTGCCTTGGAAAGTCAGTTGATGTTTTTGCTGTTTTCAAGGTTTTATTACCCAAGTCTTATTAGGAAAGAATAAATACAGCTTTTTTTCTAGACTATATTTGGGAAAGAAAATACACACTTAGACCCCTTTCACACTGGGGCGTTTTTCAGGCACTTTAGCGTTAAAAAAAAGCGCCTGTAAAGCATCTGAAAGAAGCTGCATCTGCAATCCCAATGTGAAAGCCCGAGTGCTTTCACACTAAAGCGCCTGAAAAATGCCCCAGTGTGAAAGGGGTCTTAGCGTTAAAAAAAGCGCGCCTGTAAAGCGCCTGAAAGAAGCCTCATCTGCAATCCCAATGTGAAAGCCTGAGTGCTTTCACACTGAGGCGCTGCGCTAGCAGGGCATCAAAAAAAGCCCAGCAAGCAGCTTCTTTGCAGTGCTTTAGGAGCGTTGAATACACCTCTCCTAAAGCGCCCCTTCCCATTGAGGTGCTTTTTTTAACGCCAAAGCGCCCGAAAAACACCCCAGTGTGAAAGGGGTCTTAGCGGAGCTTTACCAGTGTTTTTCAGGCGCTGGCAGTCCGAAAGGGCTCTGAAAGCACTCAGGCTTTTACATTGGGATTGCAGACGAGGCTTCTTTCAGGCGCTTTACAGGCGCTTTTTTAACGCCAAAGCGTCTGAAAAATGCCCCTAAAACGCCCCAGTGTGAAAGGGGTCTTATTGTTTAATTCAGCCAGTTCTATAAACAGTTGTTTACAGACCTCCATCAGAGTGAGAAAAAAAAAACATCTTAGGTTGAAAGACTGGCCTGACTATGTCCTTAAAGGGGTTGTAAAGGTTTGTTTTTTATTTTCAAAATAGGTTCCTTTAGGCTAGTGCATTGTTGGTTCACTTACCTTTTCCTTCGATTTCCCTTTTAAATGTTTTTTTTCTTTGTCTGAATTTCTCACTTCCTGTTTCTCCTCACTAAACTTCACACCATCATCTGAGCGGTGGTTAGTCAGCCAGAACAGCTTACTGAACAGCTTACTGAGGAGGAACAGGAAGTGAGAAATTCAGCCAAAGAAAACAAAGAAAAAAAAACATTTAGAATGGAAATCTAAGGAAAAGGTAAGTGAACCAACAATGCACTAGCTTAAAGGAACCTATTTAGAAAATAAAAAACGAACCTTTACAACCCCTTTAATGTGACCCTTTCTCTGGGGCTTATTCAGTCTTACAGATACACATTTCCAACATTGAAGTGATTAAAATATATATATTTCTTCACAATAGTTCTAACAGTCCAGTAGTTACTATTGGCTGATTTTGGTGTGTATTTTGGAAGGTACCTTACCTTGTTACAGCGCTTACTGCTGTCTATTCCTGAGCTGGAGTATGAGATATAGCCACTACATGGGATTGAGCCATTGATTTGCTTAGTGTCCACCTCCTAGAGGCAACAGCTATACTTGTCCATCTTGGAGTGGTTTTCTGTATCCCTCAAATAAATGCAGAGAACAAGGGTTTTACAAAAATCCTATTTACAGGTCTAAAACTCACTTGGTTTACCTGAAGCCAAGTTAACATTTTCATTTACACTAAAGTAGGGTTAGGCAGATTTGTATTGTCTGTTTTTGCTAGGGAGATTTACTGCCTTAATTTTTCCTGGTAACCATTGCCAATGAGAATTTTAAAATGATAGCATTTTGAGTTGTCCGTAGAATAGGCAGAGGGAAAAATCTTTCAATGGGGACACTTGTTCCAGTGACAACAGTCTAAGATAGAATTTCCTTTACCTTTCCTGAGACATGCAAGATAATCTCCACAATAGGACACAGACAGACTATCTGTCTTTGGATACAATAAGGTGCAGAGGAAGCAGTGGGCGATTTTATGCCTGCACACTTATTTTCTTGTTTAACTGATCTGAAGCTTCATAGACTTTAAGGTATAATTGAAACAATTGAAGTATGCTTAACATATATAGTATCTTTAGCAAGTACTCCTGCTGCTTTTTGGACTCAAAGTGGTTTTAAAGAGTGTTGCAGGTCACTCTTGTTGGTCATGAAAGTAGAACTATAGGTAAATCCCCCTTTTTTTTTTTTTCATTTTCTTTTTTATATAGAGTAAGGAAGGAACCTCTGTTGGTGTGGTGTTTTTTTTGGTCATCTGTGCCCCATTTGGGAGACTTACCTTCACCTCCTGTCCCATCGCCAAAACAGGAAGTGAGAGGAAATCCCTGAAAATTAACGGAATCCCTTGGACCCCCCCAAGTCACAAGAACTAGTGTCCCCATTGGGGACAACACAAAATTTGGGATTTACTGTTGCTTTAAATGACGGTAAACAGGACAAATAGAGAGGGTTAATCTCCCTAAAGGGAGCATAGACGGCAATAAAATCCTAATAGGTGTTCTAATTTCTCTCCACTCTATCCGCAGAGCTGATCAAATGCCACCAAAAAACTCTATTTGTGGGAAAAAAAGGACGTCAATTTTGTTTGGGAGCCATGTCGCACGACTGCGCAATTGTCAGTTAAAGCGACGCAGTGCCGAATCGCAAAAAGTGGCCTGGTCTTTGGCCAGCCAAATGGTCCGGGGCTTAAGTGATTAATGTTTTGGGATTATTACATTTGGGCTGAAATGTTATACACAGTATATATGATGCCCTACTAGATTCGCTAGTAATAAATTCAACTAACTTTGACATAGAGAGGATCAATTTGTTAGGAACAGATCACATTTGATTTGAGAATGGTAAAAAGCATTTTCTGCTTCCCAAAGAGGACTGTTTGTATCAAGTTATCCCCAAATGAAGGTTTTATAAGTATCCCAAAGTATTGCTGGTCATCCTTGGAGAAATAAGTTCAAAAAAGAATTTTCACCTTGAATTTTGCAAATATGACTCAGTATAGCTTGCTCTGTATTTTATATAGCAATGTAAGTTTGCTTTAGAGTTCTGGACTAACCTTTATAGCCCCCAGCCTGACTATTTTTGTAAACTAAGGAAAAAACAAATAGGACTTTAGGGTACACATGGGGATTATCATGAAACTGTTACTTTTAAAATAGAATTCTGATTTATTTTTTTATTACTTTTTTTTTAAAACAAAATATTGTTAAAAACCTAATACTTTGATGCACCTCTATAGATTGCATTAACTGGTAACTTAATATCTACCTACTATGTCCTATAAGCGTAGATCAGATAATTCATATATTACACCATTTAGTAATAATTTGACAATCTCTGTATGACATTGAATGATGGGAAGAAACTCTACTCTGTTTCGTAGACCAATGGCCCACTTCATCAGGAGCACAGTGGAGTTTTGAAGATGGCTTTAAGAAGGCTTTAAACCTAAATCTCACAAGTCATTGTTATTTGACCCCACTGAACCCCACTGAAAATATTGAGATGGTTAAAACTGAGTTCCGCCTGGGTAAAAAATTTAAGTCAGCAGCTACAAATACTGTAGCCGCTGACTTTTAATATAAGGACACTTGCCTGTCCTGGGAGCCCGCAATGTCGGCACCCAAAGCCGACCCATCCCTCGGCTCTGGGTGCAGACGCCGGCATCATTACTAAGGGAAACAGGAAGTGAAGCAACGTGCAGCAATTTTTCCCCAGAAGTGGGAGCAGATACCTGGATTTGACAGGTATCTGCCCCCCCCCCTGCCCCGAAAGGTACCAAATGTGGCACCGGAGTGGGGGAGGAATCTGATCAGCGGAAGTTCCATTTATGGGTGGAACTCCGCTTTGAATTAATCATGAGCTATACTCTCCAACAGTAACAGATTAGACAGATAACACCAAGTATTGGTACCTGTTTAGGGCCGATCCCAAAGACAAAACTTGAATTTTGCAGTAGAATAAATGCCACATACATTTTATTGAGATAGGGAATTTAAGCACCTGGATATAGCAACATGCTGCCTTCTATCATCATCACAGTACCAGTGTCAAATTTTGTGCCTTGGGTTGTATTCCATTTTGACTGTCATTTACTACAATGTGAAATGAGGTGTTCACTTTTGGTGACTTCTTCTCTGAATTGATTGAATACAGACAAGCTGTAAAACTTTTTTTTTTTTTGTAGAACTCTTCGGTTACTAGAATATAATGAAAATGTACACAATAAATATATATTGTTCATGTGACAAAGTTGTGTGTGTTGAGATATTTGAATTTAATTTAAATTGTAATTCAAATTGTAGCCTGTGGTTTTGCTCTTTTGTCTTTCTGGGAGGCTTCACATGCATTCTAGGGCTCTGCCTTGGCCATCTGCAGGTGGATCCCTATTGTGTAGGTCAGCCTTTTTCAACCAGGGTGCCTTGAGGTTTCTTTAGCAGTGCCCTGGCAAAATGCCTAAAAATTGCCCCAGAATTATATACAAGCCAGTGGATGGCTGAAACCTGCCTTTAAGTTACACAAAGCCACATGTTTCATTGTACACCATTACAACCTTCCAGCTTTCAACCTCCTAACGACCAATGACCTCATCAGTTAAGGAGGATGTCCGTTGCCTGCATATTCTTTGACCCTCCCTTGCCTCTCTCTCCATTTGCTTTGGGGTCTCACTAGCTAAGTGAGGCAGAAGAGAAACATTGGAATACTAGTCAGTACCAGTTTGCAAAAGTGTATTTGCTTTGGAAGATTAAATCATCTCTAACGTTTGGTGTTCTACGAGTATTGATGTTGCTGCATTATGTAAAACTATTATGTACACACGACCGCTTTTCTCGACGAGAAAAACGGCATTTTTTTTTTCGCCGAGAAAAACGATCGTCTGTGGGCTTTGTCGTTTTTCTCGTCTAGAAAAACGGCATAAAAAACGACGAGAAAATTTAGAACATGTTCTAAATTTTCTCATCGTTTTTTCCAGCATTTTTTTCCGCGGCAGTTTTCCCATAGGGAAACACTGCCGCGGAGCCCACAGACGGTCGTTTTTCTCGTCAAGAGAAAAAATGATGGGAAAAACGACCGTGTGTAGGGAAACAAGCGGTTCCCTCGTTTTTCCTGTCATTATTCACGGCGGTTTTTTAACCGCCGTGAATAATGATCGTGTGTACGCGGCATTAGAATAGTTTTTACATTTTAGAATGGGGCGCCCAAAAACGTTCCATAATTTTGAAGGATGCTTGAGATCGTCCATAATTTTAAATGGTGCCTTGAATGAAAAAGGTGAAGAAACACTGGTGTAGGTTATCCCATGCCTGAAGGTGGTGGTGAATGTTGCAGCCTTTCCTTGCCACTCTGGATGAGTGGCGGTTTCATGTTATTTTTATATGCCTTGGAGGATGGTTGAAGGGGCATGTGGGAGTAGATTTAGTCTGCTATCCTGCCCATATTCTACTTTAACATTATTGCTGATTCTTTACAGGTAGAAGCGTGGTCAGGGTACTATTTGGGTCTGGAACCAATCAGTGAAGCAGATGCCAAAAGAATAGACCGGATCGGAAGTCAGAGGACAAGCCGAGGTTAGTGCAGGCAGAGTTCAGAGGGTAGTCATGACAAGCCAGGTCAGCAACTGAAATCAAGATACAGGACCACAGAAACAAAAGATACACTGAAGACTGAAGACAAAGCAGCACTGTTCCTGAGCACAGGCACTGTTTAAATTGCCTGTCTGGTGGCAAAATCTGTCACAAGTGCACGCAAGCACGCCTACGGCACAATTTTGTGAGTGCATGAGCATGTGCCCAATTCCTGCGTGCACAAGAAGTGTATTGTATTGTATTGTATTAGCTTGTGAAAGTGCACAGTAGAATGTCTAGAGGAGTAATCTTGTTTACTGGCATTCCCTTTCCCTCCCAATGGGCAACCTCCAGATGCCCATCTGAGCCAGTTTCTCCGGATTATTACGCTTGAGTCTTTCAGCATGGATATTGCTCTTGGGTTCCCAAGAGTTCTCTTCAGGCCTGTACCCCTTCCACTTGATCAAGATTTTGTCTTTTTCTACATTCCACAATTGCCTCCACTTCGAATTCCTCTTCCCCATCAACCATTACTGGCTCAGGAGGACCACTATTGCTTTCAGGAAACAAATCCGGCACTAAAGGTTTCAGCAACATCACGTTAAAGACTTGTGGGATGTAGGTTTGTGGGATGTAGTCCATGAAGTGATGACCAGTCAGGCGTTCTGGGTTGACAACGCCAACAGTACAATGTCCAGCTCTATTCACAGCCATTGATGGTGTTTGGTGGTTCACAAGATACATTCACAACTTTCCAAATGAAGTCAGAATGAATCACATGCTTGTCACTCTTTGTTTTGATCAGAATGTAGGCATTCCACAAGCATTGCTCAAGAAGATGCCTGAAGATCTTCTTGTAGTTCTTATTTTGCTGTTTGTATATTGCTGGGTAGAATGTCATTGCTTGGTCGGCTCTGTGGACACCTCCCATGGTGTTATTGTAGTCTGGTCTATTACTACTTATGGCTTCAGGATTTCTTTCCCACCTTTCATGCGTACCATAAGAGTGGAGGTATTATAAACTGTACTCATTAGGCACACATCTTTCTTGTCATGCCATCGCAGTGTCATCATTTTGCCTTTCTGCCAGGCAACCGCTTCTCCAGTCTTCAGCTTCTTATTGCCAAACATTGGCGACATGTCGCACCGGCTAACCCTAATGGTTCCATAGGCATCTGTTTTGTTTTGCAGAAGAAACTCATAAAGTTCAGGAGACGTATAAAAGTTGTCCGTTGTTACGGAATAGCCCTGATCTAGCAATGGCTCAAAGTGAAAGAACGGAAGATGTTGCCATTTCATACTTGCTGTATTTTGGATTGAATTTTGTTTCTTTTTCAGTGCATATGACTGAATTCCAAATGTAGCCAGTTGATTCGCATAGCATGTAGGATTTTCCCGACCAAAAACCTGACCGTGTGTATGGGGCATTAGGGTAAATTATGTAAAAAAAAAAAAAAAATATTCTTTCCTTTTTAATTTAGTTAAAAAAAAAATAGTAGCTATGAAATGCCATAAAAAGAAAGCTCCATCTGTCTTCAAAAAATATATGAATTTGTGTGCACTATTGTATGATTTCCTCACCCTTCCTAAACCTTCCTGGCGTCTATGATGCAGTAGCTTACTCATACTATATCTTCAACCTAGGTAGGTAGTATGGTATATAAAATCTGCTAGGATAGATCCCTTGATATTAATAATGGCTACATATTTACTATCCTGGTTATGTTTATAGACCATTTGCAATGAACTGTGTCCCCTATATAGGCTCTAGCAGCCCGTGTACAAATTGGTGTTACTACATTCATGAATGCTGACATAAAATGTTGAATACTGGTCTTCTGTTGATTTGATGCTGCACATTTGCATGTTTTATGAAATGTATGCATTTTTACATATGAATTGTATTATAACAATTGTAGCGTTCGGGGAACCAGCTAGATCGCAGGACACAGGCTTTTCAAACAAAAGGACGTTTATTAAACTTAAATGGCTTCACAGCAGCAAAACAAAAGAAATAACAGTCTCACCGACTTGTAGAGTTTATAACTGCTGTCGCAGTTAAACAGTTCTTACTTGGTGTTGCAGGTAAGTTTCCAAGCTAGCAGGCTTCCATGCAGGCCACTGCCATGTACCTTCACAGCTTTCCAGAGCTTTTCACAGCCTCCACAGCTTTTGCAGTGTCCACCATTCACCATGCAGTCTTCACTACACTCCTTCACACCCACCTACAACTTCCTGTCTCTCTTAAACCACTTCCTTGGACAGGTGTGTTAACCTTTTCTGTTCCCTTAAAGGAACCACAGCCCAAATAGAGGGGAAATATAGCGTCCTTCCAGGACACAGCCACGGCGTCCTGTACATATCCCCCCCCCTGTGCCCCAACGCCAAGGAGGTGGAGGCAACAGTGGAGCTAAAACAATGGACTCGGGAGAGGGCATCTGCATTTTGATGCAGTCTCCCGGGCCTATGCTCCACTACAAATTTAAATTCCTGGAGCGCCAGGAACCAACGTGTAATCCTGGCATTAGTCCCTTTACCTTATCCATGTTAAAGGGGCATGGTCAGAAACCAACCTAAACTTCCTTCCCAAGAGGTAATATCTGAGGGATTCCAGAGCCCACTTAATGGACAGACATTCTCGTTCAACTATAGCATAGTTTTTTTCCGCTGGTGTCAACTTCCTACTGAGGAAGACTACTGGGTGCTCCTCCCCATGAACAACCTGTGACAACACAGCTCCCAATCCTACATCGGAAGCATCAGTCTGGACAACGAACTTGTTTGAAAAATTGGGTGCTATCAGGACAGGGTGTTGGCACAGTGCTGACTTGAGCTCCAAAAAAGCCTTTTCAGCATCTGCATTCCATTCCACCATGACCGATTTCCGACCCTTAGTTAGATCGGTCAATGGAGCCGCCAATGTGGCAAAGTTGGGTACGAATCTCCTGTAGTATCCCACCATGCCCAGGAATGCACGTACCTGCTTTTTTGTGAGGGGGCGGGGCCAATTCTGTATAGCCTCTACCTTGTTAACCTGAGGTTTCACCACCCCTCTACCTACAATATAGCCCAGGTATTTCACCTCCTCCATTCCCAAAGCACATTTTTCAGGGTTTATTGTAAACCCCTCCTTCCAAAGAGAGTCCAGTACTGCCTGGACTTTGGGCAAGTGTGATTCCCAGTCTCTGCTAAAAATGACTATGTCGTCCAAGTACACTGAGGCATACTCCCGGTGAGGTCGTAAAAATCCTATCCATTGCTCGCTGGAAAGTGGCTGGAGCAGTTTGTAGTCCAAAAGGCATTCTTTTGTACTGAAAACTCCCCTCTGGGGTAGAAAAAGCAGTTTTCTCTCTAGCAGCCTTAGTCAACGGGATTTGCCAATACCCCTTGGTAAGGTCTAATGTTGTAATATGCCTGGCTGGACCTAGTCTCTCAATAAGCTCATCTACCCGGGGCATGGGGTAGGCATCAAACCGTGAAACCTCATTAAGTTTCCGGAAATCATTGCAGAATCGCAGAGTCCCGTTGGGCTTTGGTACCAACACAATCGGGCTTGACCACAAACTGTGCGATTCTTCAATGATCTCCAGGTCTAGCATCTTCTTCACTTCCTCTGAAACGGCCTTCCTTTGAGCCTCTGGGATGCGGTAGGGCCGGACAAAAACTTTGACTCCAGGTTCCGTGATAATATCATGTTCTATAACACTAGTTAGCCCTGGCAAGTCTGAAAACTTTTCTTTATTTCTCTGCAAGAACTCCTTTGCCTGCTGACTTTGGATTTTAGACAGGGTACTTGCTACTTGGACACTCTCCACCCCAACCTGAGGCTCAAGTCTTGCACTAGCCAGGGAGGTCACCGGTTCCCTGTCGGTCCAGGGCTTTAACAAGTTGACATGATATATCTGATACGGTTTCCTCTTGCCTGGCTGGTGGACTCTATAATTTACCTCTCCTACTTTTTCCACAACTTCAAAGGGACCGTGCCATCTGGCCAAGAATTTACTTTCCACAGTGGGAATTAGCACCGCTACTCGATCCCCCACTTGGAAGTGCCTTATTTTAGCAGCCCTGTTATAGACCCGTCGCTGAGCCTCCTGGGCTTTTTGCAAATGCTCCTTGACTAGTGGCATCACAGTTTGGATCCTTTCCTGCATTTGGGAGACATATTCAAGAACACTCTTATGCTGAACAGGTTCACTTTCCCATTCCTCTTTAACAAAGTCAAGTAGTCCGCGAGGTCTCCGCCCATATACCAACTCAAAGGGCGAAAATCCCGTGGAGGCCTGGGGCACTTCCCTGATAGCAAACAGGAGAGCTGGTAACAGGCAGTCCCAGTCTTTCCCATCCCTTTGTACCACTCTCTTGAGCATAGACTTAAGGGTCTTATTAAAGCGTTCCACTAACCCGTCCGTTTGGGGATGGTAGACTGATGTGCGCAGCTGTTTAATCCGGAACAGCTTGCACACATCGGCCATAACTCTTGACATAAACGGGGTGCCCTGGTCTGTGAGTATTTCCTTGGGAAAACCAGTCCGTGTAAACAACTGGAACAATTCCCGGGCAATAGCCTTAGAGGAGGTATTCCGAAGGGGAAGCGCCTCAGGATATCGGGTGGCATAGTCAATAATCACCAATATGTAGGAGTAACCTCGAGCTGACTTTACCAAGGGACCCACTATATCCATGGCTATCCTCTCGAACGGGACATCAATTATGGGCAGAGGGATCAAAGGGCTCCGGAAGTGGGTCACCGGAGCGGTCAACTGACAGGTGGGACAAGAGGTACAGTATTTCTTTACCTCTGCTTTCAGACCTGGCCAGTAAAACCGGTCGGTGATCCGTGCCTCCGTCTTCTCAACTCCCAGGTGTCCCCCTAACACATCGTCATGGGCCAGGTCCAGAACCTTTCGTCTATATTGTTGGGGTACCAACAATTGTTCTACCACATTTTCTCTTACCTTGGTAACCCGATACAATAACTCATTATATATTGCGAAGTGTGGCCACCGCTCATTCGCACCTGGCTCTTGGGGAACCCCATTTACTACTACAACTTGTTCCCGTGCATGGGCCAAAGTGGGGTCCTGCATCTGAGCAGTACCAAACGCCCCCTGGGGAACACCCAAATCTGGCAGGGCAGGGGTAGAGGCCACTTCCTCGTCCTCTTCCCCCAGCATTACCTGAAGTGGGGAAGGTCCTCCCCCCTCAGTGTTTTGGTAGGTCTGTGGACCACATATCTTGACATTCTCAACAGTATCAACTCTACTTTCATCACCATTAACCCAACCATTAGCAATTTCATCATTTGGATCCACATTAAGAACATTTGGCAGTTCAGGGTTATTCCTCTCAGCAGCAGGAACAGGGAGGCTAGTTTCTCCCCAATCTCTGAACTGTTCTCCTTGTTCCCACAGTTTTGTAAACAACGGACAGTCTCGTCCTATTATAACATCATGTACCAAGTTCTTTACCACCCCCACCTCTTGAGTACCAGTGCCACATGCTGAGGAGATGGTCACCGAGATGAGAGGGTACTCTCTAGTGTCCCCGTGAATGCACACCACCCGTAAGGTTTTTCTTACCGGACCGATCTTCCCAATTACTCTAGGATGAACCAGGGTTACCATGCTTCCGGAGTCCAACAAAGCCCGGGCAGGGAGATGGTTCACTTGGACTTCACACTCAAATTTTTCCTCACCCAGGTCGAGCTGTGTGGTGCATACTTTATGGGCATAAAAAGACCCCCTCCGAAGAACCCCGCATTCCATGGGCTCCTCTTGCAGTGGGCAGTGTGCCCGGGTATGACCCCAGGAATGACATCGCCAACATTGTACATCCCCTTCTCTCCGAACAGGAACAGAACGCTGAGGAGGTACCGGGAGTGACTCTTGACCTTCCGGGTTGTTTGCTCCAGGACTCCTTGGAACATCTTTTCAAAGGGCAGCAGTTGGTCGAACAGGCCGTGGTAGACTGGGGCCTATGCTCTTGGTAGGTCCGAGCAGGTTCTCCACCACTGTATATCGTTCCACCATCTCGACGACAAGGAGGTTTGCTGTTTTGGGGTCTCCATGGCTGACCCACCGTTGAAGGTCGTCTGGCAGGGATCTCAGGTATCGGTCCAGCACAACCCGTTCCACGATTTGGGGGCCCGACAACACCTCAGGCTGCAGCAATTTTTTTACCAGTTGCACCAGATCATGCATTTGAGACCGAGGTGGCCGATCTGGACAATACTTCCATTGGTGTACTCGTTGGGCCCGAACGGCCGTAGTCACCCCCAGACGAGCCAGAATTTCTGCCTTTAACTTTTGATAGTCTTTAGCATCATTGGGTAGCAGGTCAAAGTAGGCTTTTTAAAGGGTCTCCGGTGAGAAAAGGGGCAATGAGGCCGGCCCACTGGTCCTGAGGCCACCCTTCTCTCTCTGCCGTCCTCTCAAATGTAGCAAGAAATGCCTCTACATCATCGCTCAGAGACAATTTCTGCAAAAAATGGCTTGCCCTCACCGTCACCTGGTTGCCAGGGGCAACAGCCGCTTGCTCCCGAACCTGAGATAGCTGCTGCACTGCTTCCTTTAAGACAGCCACCTGAGCCTGCATAACCTCTTGTTGGGCTGCTTGCTGGGCTGCCAACTGGGTCACCAACAGGCGAATATTTTCCTGCTGCAGCTAATTTGCTTCCTCTTGGCGAGTTTGCGCTTGCATATTAGCCAGGGACAGCTGTTTAATTAGCTCCTCCATTGCTTCAGCTTTGAACGTTTGTGCAGCTTTAACCCAGGACATATATCCAATGTACTGTCCCTTTTAACTGTTCAATGTCAAGTTCAATGCAAAGATAATAATAAAAAAAAAAAGTTTTGTTTTTTTTCTTATTATGACTGTTATTCTGTCCTGCCCGCATTCGAGCACCAGTGTAGCGTTCGGGGAACCAGCTAGATCGCAGGACACAGGCTTTTCAAACAAAAGGACGTTTATTAAACTTAAATGGCTTCACAGCAGCAAAACAAAAGAAATAACAGTCTCACCGACTTGTAGAGTTTATAACTGCTGTCGCAGTTAAACAGTTCTTACTTGGTGTTGCAGGTAAGTTTCCAAGCTAGCAGGCTTCCATGCAGGCCACTGCCATGTACATTCACAGCTTTCCAGAGCTTTTCACAGCCTCCACAGCTTTTGCAGTGTCCACCATTCACCATGCAGTCTTCACTACACTCCTTCACACCCACCTACAACTTCCTGTCTCTCTTAAACCATTTCCTTGGACAGGTGTGTTAACCCTTTCTGTTCCCTTAAAGGAACCACAGCCCAAATAGAGGGGAAATATAGCGTCCTTCCAGGACACAGCCACGGCGTCCTGTACACAATATACCGTATTTATCGGCGTATAACACACACTTTTTTTCCCCTGAAAACAGAGGGAAAAACAGTGCCTGCGTGTTATACGCCAATATTATGTTTTACTAACGGGGCGGGGATTGGGTGAAAAAAAAAACTGAGCTATTGAGGTATATGGAAGCTTTGTTTTCCATTAGGAGTGACACAGGAGGAGCAGTGTGGAAGGGGCTGACAGTGATTTATTTTTTTACTTAACTGTAGAGAATGCTGGCAGCGCTGTCCCAGGAGACTGGGGGTCTCCTGGGAGTGCAGGGGGGCTGTTTACTGGATGGGGGATGTATAATGGATGGGGGATGTATACTGGGGAGGGGGGGATGTATAATGGATGGGGGCTGTATACTGGGGAGGAGGGATGTATAATGTATGGGGGGGCTGTATAATGGATGGGGGCTGTATAATGTATGGGGGATGTATAATGGATGGGGAATGTGTACTGGATAGGGGGATGTATAATGGATGGGGGAATGTGTACTGGATGGGGGGTGCTGTGTACTGTAAAGGGGGCTGTGAAAACATTTTTTTCCTTAAACTCCCCTCCTAAAATTGTGGTGCGTGTTATACTCCGATAAATATGGTACTTTGACGATATAAACCTCCTCTGTGCTTCCGATGAAGTGGACTGTCGGTATAAGATATACATCAAGAGTCTACCCCATTATTCATTGTCATGCAGATATTGTTAAATATGGTATTGATATATAATGTACGAATTATGTAATCTCCATGTATTTTAGTACACTTGGTGAGTAAATATGGAGGTTATTCATTAATGCAATCTTTAAAAAGCACCATCAAAATATAAGCTTTTAACAACAACTTGTAACATCAGAATTATATTTTAAGTGCAGTTTTGTAATGACCCTTACTTTTACCCTAAATGTCTGTTAGTATTTGTTTTTCTTTTACTGTAATTTTTATACAAATTCTTGCATACAGTACAAATTGCAATATCTATATTATTCAGTATTGTTGCATATTTAGATAAGCTGTGGGCAAGACAAGTTTATTAATGTTTCTGAAATAAAGGGGTTTGCCAAGAATGAGTGGGGAAAAAATTATTGAAGCAAGAGTAGAAAAGACTGTTTGCTAGCTGCAAGAGGATGTTTGGAAACTCTGATTTCTTCCAAAGGAAGGTTGTTTTACAGGGTATTCAAATTTTTGCATGTGCCAAATTTTCCAATGGATTGTGTTTTCTAGTCTTTTAAATACAGCAAATGAATAGTAACTAGATTCATATGTTCAAAAACCTGTCAATATGCAGAGAATTTTGCCTGCTCATTGTGAATCACCAAAACATGTAACTTGACAAAGGTTGACCAAACTTTTGCAAAAGATTTGTTAAACCCCCAGCTGTGAAGGGATTTAATGCTTCTGCTAGTAACAGTCATGAACTCTAGTTAAACCTGAAAATATCCACACTGAGGAGAATTCTTATAAGTAAAAAATAGCGATTGCCTATAAAACCTAGTAGACAAAAGGGTTTAGAGGTTGAACCAAATTTAGATTTATACCTATTCCATATGGTAAGAGTCTGTAATGTAATATCAAGTGACTTTTTTACATTTAGATTTGACACTGTCAGGAAACCACATCAGGAAAACCAAATTGACTGGGGAAAATGTTAAAGAATCACATTTGACTAAAGGTTTAGTATCTGGCAGAAAGTAGCATCTGACCAAGGCTTAAAATCCATGTTGTTTTTATAGCGTGAGCCCAGAGTATAATAATTTTCAAGAGAAAACGGGGCCTAAATGAATAAGCACTAGTATTTGATATGTCTAGTGCTTAACCCATGTTTTTACAGGAACATTGGTGTTTTCTACAGTTCAAAAAAACTATTTCAATAAGCCATACCATACACAAAGCCAGAGGGTCATTACCCCACATGCCCCCGCCTGTATGCCAGTTGGCATAAGTCAGATGTTTCACAAGCAGAGCCAAAAAAATCTCTTCTTCCCTAAAAGAAGAAAAAATACCCACCCCCAGTCTGTGCTGAAGGAGTAGTGTTGCCCCTCTGCGTATCCTGTACTCCAGAAGTAAGTGTGAATGTCCTGGAATGTGTACAACTTACCTGTGCCATGGCTAGACCAGGGTTTTGTCCACCCTCTGAGCAAATTGAACCAGTAAAGGATCCCTTTGCATGCCATAATAAAGGAAAATCAGACATTTATTCCAAACTTAAATGCTGACCCAAGGTTAAATGAAAATGTTACCACTCTTACTTGGGTGGATAAAAGTAAGCTGCTTTACTAATGCCTGCCATTCAAAAACCAAAATCTTGTCTAATAACTGGCTGCGAAAGGAAAATAATTGAGACCACACCTATTTTTCCCAGTTGTAAGTACAGGACAACTGGGTTGCATGCAGCTCCCCTCCGTGACTGGACACCCCCCTATATAACCCCTTGCACTCCCAGCCTCAATTCAATTTTTTGCTATTGGGTGGTGGATCTCCTCTCCCTACCGAATCAAGAGGATTCTTCGGTTAAGATTCCTGCTGCAGCTCCTCCTGCAGCTTCTAGATTGGCTGACACCTTGGAGGGGATCATAAAGGGCAACCAAACTGATGATAGGCATGGAGGAGCTCGCTGCGAGGAAAGATTAGAGTAACTGAATTTATTTATTCCCAGTTACCTACATTTTTTTATGCCACTCTGAAACATACTCATCACTTTCCAGGATAGACATGGCAATAGGGAATGATACCCTTATCCCATTGATAACCTATATGAGGCTAGAGGGTAGGGCTGGGAAAAAAAACGATTTTAATCTTGAATCGAGTTTTGAGTTCAAATCGATTCAGAGTTGAAGAAAATCGATTTTTTTTTTTAGATTTTTTATTTTTTTTCCTTCAAAGTTTCTGTAGCAGGGCTGCAGGGGGCGTATCCGGAATGGCACTGGGCGGCGTTATCCCAATTACATCTACTCGCCGCAGCCGCCGCGAGTGGATGTAATGTAACACTAACCGCAAGCCGCCGTCTGCCTACCTGATCAGCGTCTCATGCAGACAGACAGCGGCCATTGCAGTGTTCAAAAGACGCGCCTCCTGAGTCCTCGTCGTCTGTGATAGGCAGAACACTCAATTTCACAGCAGGCAGTGTTCAGCCTATCACGGACATCCTCTCATCCTCGTCTGTGTTATGAGGATGAGCGGATGTCCATGATAGGCAGAACACTAAATGCTGGGAAATTGAGTGTTCCGCCTATCACAGACGAGGAGGAGGCGCGGCTTTTGAATACTGGAATGGCCGCTGGTGTAGCAGTAAAATCTGTATCCCATGAAAATCTGCATCAGGTACGGGCACAGTGATTGAAACACGGCCACAGTGAAGCACGGGCACAGTGAGGCATGGACGCAGTGAGACACGGGCACAGTGAGGCACGGGCACAGTTCAATTCAACTAAGAGTAACCTCAAGATTTTTTGTTGTTTTTATTAGCTAAATCCAAATACAGTATTAATAATTTGGATGTTTAACAATCTTTGTTGCACACTGACTTTGCAGTTAGAGAAAGGGTTTGCCTTTGCAATTTTGTTTATTGATGCACTTCAATTAATCTAATAAAAAAAAAAATCGAATCGAATCGTAAATCAAGTTTTTTATAAAAAAATCGCAGATTTTTTGGGGGGGAAAATCGCCCAGCCCTACTAGAGGGTTATCAGACCATTCGCCTATAACTCTGTCTTTTGGTTACAGCTAAGTAATCCTAAAGAATATATGATAGACACACTCTTTTGTTGCATAATAGAACCTCAACAACACCAGGTATGGTGTGGGACACTCTTAAAGCTTATTTAAGGGGGGTTATAATTCAGCAGATCTCTAAAAAGAAGAAATCCTTTAAGGATTTGGAGACAAATATAATGGGGAAAGGGACTGAAATAGAAAAAGTATATGTAGAGGACACATCACCAGATAACTTGGTTAAATGGACCGAGATACAACGGTTATATATCGAACACTAGCCCTGAAAAAAAGCCAAGAACAGAAGATTTTTCTTAAAACAAGCCCATTATGAGGGAGGAGAAAATACTGGGCACCTGCTGGTCCTTCTGGCGAGGTCTCGGGGTGTTTCTTCTCCTGCTGTGATGTCTATCGGGACTTGTGCTGGAGGGGTAACCAGGTGCCCAGCAGAAATAGTGAATGTCTTCATAGACTACTATACTGACCTGTATAGGTCTAAGGTAGTAGAGGTGGGGGGAAAGTTTAGGGATTTCTTCCAGGGTCTAACAATCCCACATCTTTCAGAGGAAGCTGGGGAATTGTAGTTCTTCCATAGTAATGGGTGTTTCCAAGAGGCAGTGATGGAGTCGGCTAATCATAAAACACCAGGGCCAGATGAACTACCAAATGATATATATAAGGAGTATGGAGAGGTAATTCTTCCAGCGTTATTACATGTGCTAAATGAAGCACTGAAAAAGGGAGAATTGCCACTCTCCATGACAGAGGCTACGATAATACTACCGAAAGAAGGGAAAGATCTAACCCAACTTGAATCATATAGACCTATTTCCCTACTTTGTGCAGATGTTAAATTATTAACACTATAATTCATCCCGATCTCTGTGGTTTCATCCTCAGTAGATCAACATCGGTAAATATTAGGAGACTATTCTTAAACTTACAAATTCCATCAGAAGATGCGGGATCAAGAGTTGTGCTATTTCTCGATGCAGTCAAAACGTTCAACAGCATTGAGTGGCACTACTTGTAGTCTATTTTGTCAGCATTTAATATTGGTTCTTCTTTCATAAAATGGGTAAAGCTATTGTATACTGGTCCAAGGGCGAAAGTGAAGATAGTGGAAAATATTCTGAAAATCTTTCATTTGTTTCAGGGGACAAGGCAGGGGTGTCCTTTATCACCCCTGCTTTTTACCCTGGCAGTGGAACCCTTGGCCATAGCAATTAGGAAGAAAAGAACGGCTGCACACCACAGGAACGTTCCAACGATTTTATTCCAAAATAGCAATTGACAGCCAACAAAGACAGAGTGTTTGAACCCAGGAGGTGATGCGTGCGTTTCACACTGACCTCAGTGCTTCTTCAAATCTCAAACCATAGCAATTAGAACAGTAATAAATATAAGAGGTTTCAGAAGAGGAGCGGATGAAGAAAGGATTTCGCTCTACGCGGATGATATTCTCCTGTTTCTCCTCGACGTGAATAGTTCACTGACCGCAGTAATTGATATTATTAAAAAATTTGGTCAGATCTCTGGGCTCTCTATCAACTGGGAAAAGTAGGCTTTTCTCCCGTTTGATGGATTGGAGCAGGACCTGCCAAAAATTTGGAGCCTCTGATCAATGTGTTTAGGGAAAAATGTAGGAAATGGAGCTGCCTCCCGTTGTCAGTAGTGGGCTGGGGTAGTTTGATCAAAATGGTGTGGCTGCCTCAACTCCTATATATCCTACATAACTCGCCAATATGGATTCCCAGAGTGTGGTTTAGGAGGTTGGAGGGGCTCTTTAGGAAACTGATTTGGAAGAAAGGGCAAGCCAGGGTCCGTTTACAAGTGTTGCAGCTACCGAGGGGGGGGGGGGGGGTTGGTTGTTCCACACCCCTGGCAGCTCAGCTGCAGCAGATGGGGGGGGTTGGGAGGTGTGCAACTATACTACTGGATATAACTCACGTGCAATACTAGCCTGCACCCCACATACATCTTTGATGGAAGCTTTAGAAGCAGATTCATTGGGGAGGGGTGGTTGATGCCCCTCTGCAAGATTGATGTTGAAGGTATGGAATACAACACAAACATGATTTCAATATTTGGGATTCTTAGAGTATACACCTATTTGGGATAACATGAACTTGCCGGAGCTTGAAAAACTGGAGAGCTTTGGAAATTGAAAACAAAAGGGAGTGGTAAGATTGTCACAATTATATATAGTTGGAGTAGGATTTTAAAGATGAATTTGGGCTCTCAAATAAAAACTTCTATCAATACCTACAACTAAGACATGCACCGACAACACAATTTAAAGAGGGGAGGTTAGAATGGAGTAAAACCCCTTTTGTTGAAGGCACTGGTAGAGGCTACTTCTCTAAAGGGGGTGATTTTGAAATGTATATCAAAATAGACATCTAAAAGTACTGGGTAAAATGGGAGAAAGACGTGGGGAATGCCCAATGGACTGGTATAGTAACTTCAATCGATATATTGTCCCTCTTAGCAGCTCAAAGGCTCATGCCGTTCTACATCATTCACAGAGCATATTGCACACCTAAAAGATTGTTTCTGTTTTTGGAGGCATCCGGATGCAGCTTGCCCCAAATGCGGTGCGTCAAACGGGGAGTTAAATCATATGCTCTGGAGGTGTCCCAAACTATAGAAATAATGGAAAGGTGTGGTGGATAAAATAAACACAGTATTTGGAATAAGTTTACGATTGGATCCGGTGTTGTGTATATTCGGATACTTAGAGCAGAGTGGGGTACTTGGGTGTAAACGCACAGCAGTATTGTGATGTCTATACCAAGCTTGAAAGGCGATAACCTGGAAGTGGATTAATGTTAAACCACCATTGGTAATGGAGTGGCTGGGAAGGGTCAATAATATAATAATTAGGGAAAAACTGGCTTATTTAAGAAGGGGGGGGGTGTAAATATAAAAAGATATGGAAAGTATGGATTAAAACCCCAGGACTAGTACCTAGGACTGTATACATTTAGAAAGTCTTGTTTGTCAACTTATGAACTCGACAGGGATAAGAGGGAGGGAAGGTTGAGTTTTGGGGGGAGAGGGAAAGGAAGTTTAAAGATATGTGCGTTTTGTATTTTGAATATATTTTATTGTATCTTGTATGGAAATGTTATATGTTGGGAAAAATTTTAATAAAAGTGAAGTTAAAAAATAATGACAGGGGTAGTTGATACAGGAAATATGTGATTGCCTCATGGGGGATCAGGAAGGCATTTTGTTCCCTTACTTGAGCAATTTGGATCATGCTTTGTTTTTTGTCCTCCTCCAGATCAACTGTGGGTATAGGATAGTAATTGGTTGAATGAGTGTATTTTTCAACATATGTAAGCAGCTGATCAGGACTGGGCACACTATTTTATACTGAATGATGGTTATATTTTTTAAACAACCGGTAGGTCAACTTTGGATAGAGCACAGATCTATTATAGAAGCTGAAAATATGAAATATTGGTGTCTACACTTAAAGTGCAGATATAGCAGGGAAGGCCACTGTTGGTATTTTATAACGGTCCGTGTTCCCACTGGGGGGGTTCGCGCTCTCCCAGTGTCCTCTTGATTATTGTTGCCAGGACAGAAAGTAATTTAAAATCCAATAATTTACAGTTGCTTCCATTAAATAAGGACATCTTCCAGTGAAGACACTAGGGGGAATTCAATAAAGCTACTGCGCCACTTTGCTGGCTTTAATCCATCCTAAAGCATTTGTAACACTTTTGGTTCTGACAGCGACTTGTGCATTAAGTTCAGGTAGTTTTTTTAAAATGCACCACTTTTAACTTGTGGCGTAAAGAATCCGCCAAATTCTAGATAAAATATTGACAGTTCTTACCTATCAAAAGAAAGTGGAGCTAATCAAGGCCAGCTCTCCTAGAGAAACTTGTGTAGACAGATTTTGTGAGTGTCTTGCGTGCATTCTAAAAGTGGCAGCACGTGCCAAATTCAAATACATGTCTAAGACAAGTACATGAATTTGGTGCATTCTGCATCACTTTTAGAATGCATGAAAGACACTTTTGCGAAATCTGCCTGTGCCAGTGTTCATGAATTCCAGGGACTCTCTTAGCCACTTGATCTCTGGAAGATTTACCCCTCCCCCTCACGACCAGGCCATTTGCTTGTTCATGCAATGCTCTGCAGTAAAAGCTATCTGCTAAAAAAAAAAAAAAAAAATCTAATTTCTTAAAACATTTAGATCAATATATATTCTGCTACATCTTTTTTGGTAAAAAAAGATCCCAATTGGCGCATATTGACTGGTTTACGCAAACGTTACAGCGTCTACAAACTATAGTATATAATAATGGATTGTTTTTTTCACTAGTGGCGGCGATCAAGGACTTATAGAAGGACTGAAAAATTGTGGCGGACATTCGGACACTGACACTTTGTGGGAACCAGTGACACCAATACAGTGATCGGTGCTAAAAATATGCACTGTCACTGTACTAATGACACTGGCTGGGGAAGGGTTTAACATCTAGGACAATCGAAGGGTTAACTGTGTGCCTCGCCTGTGTTTTTGTGTACTGCGTTAGGTGCTTTTACTAGGGGAAGAGATGGATTGTATTCCCACACAAAATCCAACCTTTGCCTAGATCTGCCTTGTTTACATATGCAGATCTCAGTTCTGTGTGTTTTACTTACGATCAGCGGGTGCCGGACGACATCCAGTAGCCGGCACTTGCAGATCGGCTTCTGCTGTGAATAATCATAGCAGAAGCTGCCTGCCAATGGTGCGCACACCCCCTGCAGGCAGAAGTGCAGAATTATATATATCCTGCACAGCAGAGCCGCCCTGTAGCAGCAAATCTGCTATGTGGTTAAAGCGGAAATAAACCCTCTTAATTTTTTCAGCCAGGCAAGCTGCCAACTTGGCCTGTTTGATCTCCAACCGCCATGGTGCTGCACATGTGATCAGTTATGACACCAGCCATGTGATGGTTTGACAGTTTGGTTGAGAGCACAAGCAAGTATGACTGTTACAATTTAAAATCAAGAAATCTTGCGAGCCTCCGCTCCTCTACGAACTAATATATAGACAGCTGCTGGTGTTAAACACGTCTCATAAATTTGTGCAGGATCAATAAATATTTTAAAGTACGCTGCGCTATCTTTTAGATAGAACCAAATAAGGTATATACCAAAAAATAAAGTGACGATAGTGCAATATGAATGAATTAAATCAACATAATACATTCAATACCATCTTGAATTGGTAAAGTGATAATAGTGCAATGAAAGTTCTATTCATGTGACATGATGATCACAAATCACTTTAAATTAATAACACTGACACATATATAACAAAGTGCTGTAGTTCATATACTGTATGTGATATCCTAGGAATATATCGAATCAACCAGTGCCAAAAAACTCTTAAAGTCCATAAATCAATAAATTCTTAAGTCTCATACACACGATCGGATTTTCCGTCGGGAATTGTGTGATGGCAGGCTGTTGTCGGAAAATCTGACCGTTTGTATACTCCATCGGACAATTGTCGGATTTTCCGGCAACAAATGTTGGATAGCATGCTTTAAATTTTTCTGACAACAAATGTGTGTCGGATTATCCAAGCGTGTGTACAGAAGTCCATCAGACAAAACTCCAAAGTACAAACACGCATGCTCAGAAGCAATGCTCACCATAACACAACATTAGCAGAAGTTGCTCAAAGGGTGGCGCTAAAGAGCTGAAAAAACACGTAGTTTCGTGTTTGTTGGCCGACAATTCTTTGCCATTTTGTATGCAATACAAATTCCTGGCCAACGCTCTTTGGACAAAAGTCCTACGCTTTGTCCACGGAAATTCTGATCGTATGTACCAGGCTTTAGTGTAGTGATCCAAACATGCTGGTGTGTTCACGCTCTGGTGCTCCCCCCTAGGTAATGAACACTCACCTCAGAGCGTGTGACCTTGCAATTAAGTTTGGTCAAATCCCTGCTGCTTGTGCACCTTTTTCTTCCACACTTTTCCCTTCCACATAACTTTCTATTAATGTGCTTTGATACAGCACTTTGGGAACATCCAACTTCTTTTGCAATTGCCTTTTGAGGCTTTCCCTCCTTATGGAGGATGTATATGATGGTTTTCTGCACAACTGTCAGGTCAGCAGTCTTTCCCATGATTGTGATTCCTACTGAACCAGACTGAGAGACCATTTAAAGGCTCAGGAACCCTTTGCAGGTGTTATGCCTTAATTAGCTGATTAGAGTGGGACACTTTGAGCCTAGAATATTGCACCTTTTCACAATAATCTAATTTTCTGAGATTGTGAATTTGGGGTTTTCATGAGCTGTAAGCCATAATCATCACAATTATGACAAATCACGGCTTGAACCATCTTGCTTTGCATGTAATGAGTCTATCTCATATATTAGTTTCACCCTTTAAGTTGCATTAGGTAAATAAATGAACTTTTGCACGATATTTAAATTTTTCGAGTTTCACCTGTAGATTAAGAGTTTTTCCCAGTTCTTTGTTCTTGTAGATCTGGGGAGGAATGTTCACTAAGATCGTGGGAGTAGATCCCGCCCCATGATGAGAAGTGTCCTCCATCCGTATATTGATTAATTTTATCTCTATTTATGGTTTTCATAGTTATATCCTTGTTAATAATAGATAGGATGATTATCAGGTTGATTAGCAGAACTCTGTAATTATTACAATCCCAATACTAAGTGAATTGTTATATCTTTCATATTCACATCTTTTATATATATTTTATCTTTTAATATATTACTGTATAATTCTTGTGTAAGTTACACTTATTATGTGCAGTATACGATTTGGAATGTTATATCCTGTCGGGATGAGATAGTGTGTTAATCCTCCAGTGCCATCCTGAGTTTAGTCATTACTACCGACTATGTGGCAGCTTATGTGGGCTAATTAGCATTACATAGAGCTAAGGCTTGATGGAGTAGAAAGGAGAATCTTATGAGGAGTTATATGCCAGTATATGTATCCTGGCATTTAAGCTCTATGTAGCTAACACACTATATTAAAAGCCTAGCGTGTCCTCGGGCTACAAGAAAATGGCCACCGGCTCTCTATTTAACAGACATACTGACCACCCAATTCCCCTGAGGAAGATACGTCGCACTCATCCCTGTATCGACACACGTTGGGGAGGGGACAGGAATGCATGGAAGGCAGCTGGTCTGTCGAGGAGGAGGCACACATTATCTCATGCGATCCCGGCAAACTTCTATTTGATTTAGAGTGGTGCATTTATACGCATTAAGATATTTTTTTTCCTGCTTAAACACCGCTGCTCCTAGATGCACTGGCTGAGGGATTTATTTTTTTTTGCCTCTAAATACCTGTGTGTGCATGGACACATAGGCTAACATGCAGAGGGGTGTAGGGGCAGGGGAAAAAAAGCCAGACACCCCCAACAGCCATGTTAAAAACGTCCAGTGTTCACTACACCGCCTGAGTATGGCAATACCACATGTGTGAGACTTTTACACAGCATGGCCACATAAAGAGGCCCAACATGCAGGGAGCACCATCAGGCGTTCTAGGAGCAAAAATTACACCTATCATTTCTTGTGTTCCAGGGCCTTCAAAAGTGAAAGAGGTAGTCAAGGAAAATGGCAATGCCCCAAAAATGACCCCATTTTGGAAAGAAAACACCCCAACGTATAATCTGAGGCATAATGAGTCTTTTGCACGTCACTTTTTTCTACAGGTTTTTAGAAAACTTGGAAAGAAAATAAAAACGCATTTTTTTTTTTTTTTTTTACACAAAGTTGTCTACTTATACAATATTTCTAACACATGTACATACCAAAAATTACACCCCAAAATAGATTCTCCTACTTCTCCTGAGTACAGAGAATACCATATGTTGGAGACGTTTCCACAGCCTGGTCACATACAGAGGCCCAACATGCAGGGATCACCATCAGGTGTTCTAGGGGCATAAATTTCAAATCTAATTTGACTACCTATTGCACTTTTTGTGAGGCACTGTAGTGGCATGGATGAGCATGAATGGGGATAGATGAGTATGGTTGAGCATGGATGGGATGGAATGGGATGAGTGCTGCAATGGACACGGAGCAGCGCTGTGGGCACTACAGATCCAGACCACAGCGCTGCTGCACCCGATCTGTCCCCTCACACTGTTCTAATCGAGAGAAACCGGACATGACGCTGGTTTGTTTACAAGTAATCGCTCATTTGATGGAGCGATCACGTGGTAAATGGCCCCTGTCAGCGGCCATTTACTGTGATCCGGTGGTCGTGGGTGCTCCCATGTGCCCCCCCCCAAGGGGGCACTCGGGAGCGCGATTCTGGGAGGACATCATAGTACACCCTCCCAGAGTTATTGAGCCGCGCTATAGACGTCATTCGGCTATAATGCGGTTATTAAGTGGTTAATAAATATTGCCGAAGACATACTTTGTCTCTACTGGACTGCAGCCAAGTCATTTGACGCCGATCGGTTACTATGGGCAGTGGCACCAGTTGATATTGAACTTGTCTCAACCCTATGTAACAGAATGTTACTGGAGCAGGACAGGGACTGCAGTTTTTACTATAAAACAAAAAAAGAAAAAATGTGGGATAGTGTTGACGGATCTTAGTGCCATCCTGCACGATTCAAGGTGTGAACCAGACCTGTGTTCCTGTGCCATTCACATGCAGTCCAGGTGCAGTGCAATTTCAGCCCATTCATTTGAATGGACTGAAATCACACCCAACTGCACTGAAAGTAGTGCGTGTACTACTTTTTAAAACGCACAGCAACCTAATCGCATGGTACCACTGTATGGAATGTGAGTTTTCTGGCACTGCTTTCTGGTCTTAGTGGTTGTCTTGAGCAGAACTGAAAGAACACAGATAATCAATGAGAACACACAGGACTTAATTTTAAATAGTTTTCAGACTTTATTTTGTGGTGAGTGGACAAAAGACAAGTAATAAAGTTAGTAATGGTTATAACATGCTGTACTGTATACTGTGCACTGTCCTCCAAGACCCCTAACAGCAGATCACAGCAGGGTCACTACCCTAGAATTGTGATGTATTGACAGACATAAATTAAAATGTAAAAACAGACAAACAATCATTTTGTACATTTTGGATATAAATGCTAGTAAACCAGGAAAAAAAAATACAATAAACAGAAACTGAATGTAAGTGTACACAAAATGAACTGTGCCAGATAAATGAATGGTCATATGGCAGGATAAAAACACAGGATGGGATTATTTTATTGTCTTCTACAGCTTCAGTGGTCAACATAATTTTCTCAAGTGTAAACCATAAGACCCTCCATTGACCACTGTTTGGCTTGCTGCCAAGCTGACCACCATCCTCCCGTGGCTTTTTTTTTTTTATGTATTCCCTATCTATTGCAGCCAGGAAGGAATTGGTGGCCTGGTAATCCTGATTATAGACACTGTAGGTGACAGGAAGTCCAGTCACCTGTATGAACTTTGGGAGCAGGGTCCAAAACAAAAAACATATGATCCCTCAAACATAGTAACTCTCAATAGCTGCTTGCCACACTGCTCTGTTCCCCCAAATTGTAAAAATTCTATTGCATGATCACCTAAAGCTAAAACTATGTCATGTGTATCATCAAAGAGCATCACGTGGTTACTGATCAGAGACACCTGGTATGGTGGTCTTCTGTTTTTGTTCACTGGCACACCTTGAATAAAGTACTCTAAGCCCTAGGTAATACACAATTCAGCCCACCCCACCCCTCTCATCCTAAGCTAAAGTGAACTGTCCTCACTAGGACACACGCTACTAGCTCCATAGACAATCAATTCCACTTGTATGCACCTCTTACAGCCAGTAGACAGTGGTGGCTTATGGTTTATTCTGTAATGCCCTTTATACCTGTAGTCAGAGAAGCCCCTTAAATACTTTTAGTCTGGTATGTACACCAATAGCACCAACAAAAAGTTTTCTTTATTATGTAACCTATGAACAAAATGGGCTCAGTTACCAATGGCAATGTTACAGGGTAACTTGAACTGCCATTGGTCTCCAAAATGTAGGAAAAATCCACAGAGACACATAGATAAATTGCTACTGAAAGGGGTTGATTGGCCACTCCAGCCCATCCAAATTCTGTTGAAAAGCGATTTATAGAATATGTTTATAAGAAATGATACTGAATGCAGAAGTGTGCCGCTTCTGTTCTCCGGTAATGTTGATGAGTTGTGCATACAAGAGGAATTTACTGCATATAAATATATATATATTTTCAGAATGGATCATGTGGTAGAATTACAGACAAGCCAGGGAGAAGGATCGGGCACACACACTCACACAAGTATAAGAATATTATTTTATCCCTCAACTGATACACAACTAACTGGTGTTAAATGGGGTATTTACAGCAATATTTCCAGTTCATCAGATACAAAACAATATCTCCATTCGATTTGATTCCTGTTTCTGAGATTTATGTTGAAGAAGAAGCAGCATGAACTGTCTACTTCAGAGTATAATTCTGCAAATACTTAAAGATGCATGATGTGGAATCGTGAGTGCCACTGACGTACTCAACATCAAAAAGGGATAAATAAAAGCATTGTGGGAGGTAAGTGGAACACAGATTACCCTGAACTCTGCACTGCTTGTCATTACATCTAGAGAAAAGCCAAAACTCTACTCTAGACAAAAGGTGCACACCACTTCAGAGCTCCTGATCTAGAAAAAGGTGGCCCGCCGGTAAATTTACACTATGGTGGTGTACTTGCCTCCTACTATGGCTTTATTTAACTATTCATGGAGTACTTCTTTTAAAAAGTACATGTCACACTTTCATCAATGCACTTTCTAGATTCATAGGGGGAATTTATTAAATCTGGAGCAAATGTAAATGGTAACCAATTACAAACACAAATGAAGAACGTGATCTGAAAGAAATATCTGTGAAGTCTAGTTCCTGCTATGTGCTCATAGGCTGCACTTTCTCTTGGGACTCTTTCCTATAAGGAAGGAGTATTAAGACTCCAGAAGTAAAACCGACATTTTTAAGCATTAACCAAAATAACTAAAATGATCAAAGTGACAATTAAAAAAAAAAAAAAACATACACATACCATCATTCTGAAAAATTAAATATATTTTTGTATCATCTGTTTAACTTTAACCCAACTTTCGCATTTCTTGTAAAGCAAACGATTTGTTTTTGTTTTTAGTGTAATGTAAAGCACTGTGTATTTAATTGTATGGCCCTACACACTGGAAACTTTTTTTTAAGTCACTCTGGAATTTATACAGTAAGAATTTTTAGCTGATTATTGCTTTCAGTCAGATTGTGGCTTTTTAATTAAAAAACTATTTTATTTTTATCCCTTCCAAAAAATAATCTATTTCTGTGCCAGGTCTTGTGTAAGATTGGCCACACAATCAAGTTGCAAGTGTACCTCAGCATACATGTACTGCAAAGCATGTGTTGTGGTGAAGGAAAAAGTCCCTGGCTGATTTTTCTTGTGTTGTAGTCAGTTGGCAGCACATTTTTAAATAAAAGTTACCACAATGCAACATTTCTTAACACATGAAATTATGCACTTTACACGTGCATGCAGTAACACACCGCAACAATGTGTGGTCTAAAGGTTGTTTTAAAAGCAACTGCTTGCGTCAGAATGCTTGAGTATACCTGTACACACAGCGTGTTACTGTTAAAGTGGTTGTAAAGGCATAATATTTTTTATCTTAATGCATTTTATACATAAAGATAAATCCTTCTGTGTGCAGCAGCTCCCCCTCAGCCCCCCTCAGACTTACCTAAGCCCATCTCGATCCAGCAATGTTACAGGAGAGTTTCTCTGCCCATGACTTTCTCTCTCCTCATTGGCTGAGACAGCAGCGAAGCGCCATTGGCTCCCGCTGCTGTCAATCAAAGCAATGAGGAGAGGGGGGCTGGGCCACGGCTCCATGTCTGAATGGACACAGGGAGCTGCGGATGAGCTTGGGTGCCCCCATAAGAAGCTGCTTGCTGTGGAAGCACTCAACAGGAGGGAGAAGCCAGGAGAGCCAAAGTGGGACCCAAGAAGAGGAGGCTCTGGGCTGCTCTTTGTAAAACCACTACACAGAGCGGGTAACCAAGGCTGTAGTATCTCTTTAAGAGATCTCTGTGTTCTGCTTATAAAAAAGTGAAATATAAGTAGTTGCTCTGGGTACTTAGACCTTCTACAGAACCATTCTGGAAGGCATTGTCTGTTTCATTGTTTTATACTGGCCATAGATGGCTTCAATTGTGTCTGATTGCTGCTTAATCAGCTGAAATGTTAGCCCCATCGGCCACTCAGCTCAATAAACTTTGATCTGACAATCTAAGGAGCTTGGCAGAAAATTCTCTGCTGAAGCCAATCAGCTGCAGTCGCTTCTGACAGACATGGGAGCACCTGCTGTCAGAATACAGTAGCTGGCAGAAGGGATTCCTCCATCCACGCTATTTAGGACTGAACAAGAGAAATCGGGATGTGCATGGCTTGTCCCGTAGCTATTCATCCTGCAGCCATCTATTACAGCAGTCTTAAATAATGCTACATTTTTAACACAAAAGCTCTACAGACATTTTTGTAAGTTGTTTACTCAGAGGGGTTGAAAAGATTTCTTCCTTAACAGATGCCGCTGTATCTAAGCCTCTTGTTGGCTAGTACTGAAACTATATCTGTCCCAGTAAGTCTAGTTAAAAAAGCTATTGTGTTTCAATCACCAATGATACATTCAACCACCAGAACCTTTCTAATGGCCACTAGATGTGAGTCGGTTAGAGATAATGGTTAAACAAATGCTTCCAAAAAAGAAGACGGTGTATGTCAAACAACTAGAAACCAATAAAAGAAAAAAATTATCTCCTCCAGCATTTTATTAAAACCCTGTCCTAGAAGGGATTATACCATTCCTTAGCACTATACTACTGAGTAAGCCAAGGAAACTTCTACACAAATTCATGGGGCTTTATAAAACCAATAGCCACCTTCCAGGGTTAATGTACAAGTGAATTTGGAGGATTGAAAAGTTGTCCTCCACCCCCCCTCCCCCCAATTGGTTTTGGCCACTACAGGTACAACAGGGGGTTGTTTTAAATCAAACCCGCGAAAAAGAAATAAAAATGAAAAAAAGGAATGTATGACTGGACGTTTATATTATAGTCACCCCTATGGGGGCAGAATGATATGGAAGAGGTATAGGGATGCTCATGGGCAAGGGAATTTCTTGCAAAACAGAAGATGATTCTAACAAGAAGGCCACATTATTACCACAGAGACTCCTTATCTCCTCCTCTTTCCTTACGATAATATTTTGTCTTGGGAATGCAAAGCAGCCAGCGGTGGGGACATCATTCAACCCATAACAAAGGTATCTCTCACTGTTGAGTGGGTACAGCTGAAGCAGCATCACATCACACATCTCAAAACGCATGCACTCATACACACCAAAGGCAAAATGCTGCAACCATCATCACGGGTTTAGCAGAGATTCAGCTAACCCAATTATTAAAGTAATTTAGCTCTTCAATATAAAATATCTTTTATCTCCCCCCCCCCCCCCCCCAGTAATCCCTGATTTGACTTGAATAAGGCCCTTGTGAGTTAAACCAGTTCTCACGTATTACCTGCAAGTTTGTCTAACCTCTCCATTATGTAACCACTGTGCCGCCCCCCCCCCCAATTGGATTTTGGTCTGGTTGCAGTATTTGAACTCATTCACACAGATACAGACACTGCCTTCTCCTTCCTCCCCCCACACACAAAATATAAAAAGCAATAAGTTTACAAAAATAGAAAATAATTACAGCAGTGAATGGGTGGGGAGAGGAGGGAAAGGGGGTAGGCTAGAAAGGAGGAAGGTAAGTCTCCGGATTATTTGGCTGAGCAGTATAATATAGGGGGACTATTCTCTGCATCTTCCACAAGGTGTAGCTCCTTCCGGTCAATGAGAACATCCTTCATGCACCCAATGTAGCCAGTGCTATATGCTTTGGGTAGCTTGTAGGAGACACTCAGCTTCTCTACACCACCTGTATATGGAGAAGAAGAATGATATATATTAGACAATGGGCTGAGCCACAGAATTATAAAGTATACATTTCCCATTAAATCACATAATGCTACAACTGACTGGCAGCCAACTTGCGCACTGAGCCATACATTTGTTTCTCAACTAGGTACAGCATACCACATGATCCTTTGCCTTTAAAGGATAAGTTCACCTTTGAGAATATGTTACATGTTCCAACTGTTTTTGGGGGGGAGCCGCTGTCCGATCCCCGCACTCCCTGTGACAGCAGTACGGGGAGAAGTTCCCCCATACTAGCTGTCACTTTTTAAAATCAGTGGGGCCTGTGCAGGGCTCCGCCCACACGGTCATGTCATTCATTCATACAGCTCTGTGTGTAAATGAACCACAAGCCCTGCCATCCTTTGTGGCTGTCGGCATTTAGTTCTCAATGAACTATAACCCACCTTTGAGCACACCCCCTGGTACCAATCCCTAGCCACCTCCCCAGTCCGCCCCTTTTAGAGAATACAGTACCAAGTTTTTTTTTTTTGGTATTAAGTAATTTGTATGGAAGGTGTTAATTATAACAAGAAAAGCAGTAAAATAGATATCTCTAGCAATTATTGACCCCAACACCAACAATAGATCCCCCAGCAACAATAGTGGCCCAATTAAAACATTAGACCCACTTCAGCAACAATAGACCCCCTCCAGCAAAAAGATATCTCCTAGCAGCCAACATCAATAGACCCTTCAGCAGGCAGCAACAATAGACCCCTCCCTGAACAATAGATCCCCCCCGCAACAATAGACACCTCCCTCAAAAATAGATCCCCACCAGCAAAAACAGACCCTCCCAACTATAGACCCCTTCCAGCGACAATCAACCCCCCAGCAGCTAGCATCAATAGATCCTCCAGTATATCCCAGCACCCCTTGCCATTACATATAGCCATACATATACACACAGTATCTCACAAAAGTAAGTACACCCCTCACATTTTTGTAAATATTTTATTATATCTTTTCATGTGACAACACTGAAGAAATTACAATTTTCTAAAGTAAAGTAGTGAGTGTACAGCTTGTATAACAGTGTAAATTTGCTGTCCCCTCAAAATAACTCAACACACAGCCAATAATGTCTAAAACGCTGGAAACCACCCTCAGGATCATGTACCCCTCAGCTGCGGACACCTGCTGGAGATGTAACTCGGCAACAGGTACATACAGTCACGTCTGGTGGGAATGTGAGGTAATTCGACCGTTCTGGTCTCAGATTTTTCAAATTTATTCTGAGATTTATGATATGCCTCTTCAGCCTTCCCCTTTTATCGCCCTCCTCTCCATCCTACCGGGTACTATCAAATTCCAAAAACACAATCTTCTTAACTTTTTCCTTAGCGCGGCTCGACGTCTCATCTCCAGGCATTGGAAAACCATCTCCCCTCCTTCGATTGTAGAATGGGTGAATGAGATGAATACTAGTATGCTAATGGAGGAAATGATTGCCAACTCATTGGACAGACATACTAAATTCTCCTTTATCTGGAGCAGTGATTCTCAACCAGGGTTCCGTGGAACCCTAGGGTTCCTCCAGAGGTTGCTAGGGGTTCCTTAAGCATTGGGCAATTTCTGCCTCTCAGATAATTTCCTACTGACACCATTGATCTTTTTAGCCATCTGTAAGGAGGTAATTCTTCCCAATGACCACAAGTGTAAGGACCATTCTTCCCACTGACCATCACACTAAGGTTTCATGAATTGTAGATCTGTAATTTTTAGCAGGGATTCCCCGAGACCGGAGAACTATTTCAAGGGTTCCTCTGTGTTGAAAAGGTTGAGAAAGGCTGATCTGGAGTGTATGGAGACATTACTCAACTTCGGATAAGTTGAAGGATAGGCTCCCAATAGGACCAACTCCCTGAGACCTTACCAGTCCCCTACCTTAGGGTTCCCTGCCATGTCTGGATACCCTTCCTTTGATCCGCGGCTCGCTGTCCCCCTCGCCCCCCCTCTTCTCCTTCCATCCTTCCCTGTGCACTACACCCCCCTTCTAAACTCTGGATCTCCTTTTCTATCTTTATTTCCCCCTATCTCTTTCTGGGGCCTCCCCTAAAGTTATTTGGAGATGCTTTCACATGTATGCGGTCCAGTTTCTGTTTACACTGCCATCGCTTGTGAGACTGCACCAATAGGTGTTGGTATGGTGTCGTCTGTACAGATATTCATGTTATCTTCTAATGACTCCTCCGATCCAGGATTGCAGTAGGATCCCACAGGGGCATCCTGGTCGGACGGAGTGGCTAAGGTATCTTCAGACGACACTGTTTGATTTGTGTATTACTTCACGCCTCTTCTAATGAGCTAGTTGTTATTTGTATATTGCCGTATACATGCTGTGCTGGGAGATTACCCCTTACTTTTCGGTCCAGGTTGCCTCTTGCTGGGCTCCTGGATTTCTGTATTTTTTCTGTACAATTGAAACTTTGATAAACAATAAAAACTAATTGAACCTAAAACGCTGGCAACAAAAGTGAGTACACCCCTAAGTGAAAATGTCCAAATTGGGCCCAAAGTGTCAATATTTTGTGTGGCCACCATTATTTTCCAGCACTGACCTAACCCTCTTGGGCATGGAGTTCACCAGGAGACATGATTGGCCAGTCCATCACCTTTACCCTTGGCTTCTTTAGCAAGGCAGTGGTCATCTTCGAGATGTGGTTGGAGTCGTTATGTTGGAATACTGCCATGCAGCTGAATCTCCAAAGGGAGGGGATCGTGCTCTGCTTCAGTATGTCACGGTACATGTTGGCCTTAATGGTTCCCTCAATGAACTGTAGCTCCCCAGTGCTGGCAGCACTTATGCAGCCCCAGACCATGCTTGACTGTAAGCAAGACACACTTGTCTTTGTACTTCTCACCTGGTTGCCACTATACAAGCTTGACACCATCTGAACCAAATATGTTCATCTTGGTCTCATCAGACCACAGGACATGGTTCCAGTAATCCATGTCCTTAGTCTGCTTGTCTTCAGCAAACTGTTTGCAGGCTTTCTTGTGCATCATCTTTAGAATAGACTTCCTTCTGGGATGACAGCTATGCAGACCAATATGATGCGATGTTTGTTCTGAGCCAGTGTTTCTCAACTCCAGTCCTCAAGGCACCCCAACAGGTCATGTTTTCAGGAGTTCCCTCAAATGAAACAGCTGTGGTAATTACTAAGGAAGTGAAACTGATCAAATCACCTGTGCAAAATAATGGAAAGCCTGAAAACATGACCTGTTGGGGCACCTTGAGGACTGGAGTTGAGAAACACTGGTCTGAGCACTGACAGGCTGACCCCCTACCCTTTCAACCTTTGCAGCAAGGCTGGCAGCACTCATACGTCTATTTCCCAAAGACAACCTCTGGATATGATGCTGAGCACGTGCACTCAACTTCTTAGGTCGACCATGGCGAGGCCTGTTCTGAGTGGAACCTGTTCTATTAAACTGCTGTATGGTCTTGGCCACCGTGCTGCAGCTCAGTTTCATGTTCTTGGCAATCTTCTTATAGCCTAGACCATCTTTATGTAGAGCAGCAATTCTTTTTTCAGATCCTCAGAGTTCTTTGTCATGAGGTGCCATGTTGAATTTCCAGTAATTATTATGAGAGAGTGAGAGCGATAACAACAAATTTAACACACCTGCTCCCCATTCACACCTGAGACCTTGTAACACTTATGAGTCACATGACACCGGGGAGGGAAAATGGCTAATTGGGCCCAATTTGGACATTTTCACTTATGTATTCATATTTGTTGCCAATGGTTTAGACAATAATGGCTGCGTGTTAAGTTATTTTGAGGGGACAGCAAATATACACTGTTATACAAGCTGTACACTCACTACTTTACATTGTAGCAAAGTGTAATTTCTTCAGTGTTGTCACATGAAAAGATATAATAAAATATTTACAAAAATGTAAGGGGTGCAGGGCCGCTGTTAGAAATCACGGGGCCTCGTACAGCCTACCCGACGGGGCCCCCTTTAACCCCGCCCTTGACCCCACCCCAGACTCCTCCCCTGACCCAACCTCTGCAAATTTGTAACCGTTTACATATGCACGCATACTGTGTCCCAGGAACTAGATGTTGCTGCTCACATCTTTAATGGGACCCTTGATTGCACGGGAGAGCTCAGTAAAGGTGATGGAGGGATGGTGGTGGAACCCCCTTCCACTGCCTGTAAAAGTAATCCAGGGGTTTCTTAACCACTAGGATTACTTTTACTTTGTGCAGAGTCGTTGGGGCTAAAAAATGATGATATCTTGATCATTGCTGCAGCGATGCCCAAGATATCATCCTTCCAATCCAGCAATGTACCGGTATCTTGCTGGACAGGAAGCGGTTAAAGGGGGTGGTTGGGGGGCACATGTTTACTGCCCCCCCCTCTCATTACGCAGGTGTAGCATCTCACTGCGACTTATGATTATCAGCATTATGAAAATTGCGCAGGCAGCACAGTCAGCATGTGCTCTGTCATGGATCTCACAGTGTCAGATGGCTTTTGGGTGCTGACTTTGTTAACTTATGGCTGTACTGTGTGTTACAAACTATATCCCAGTACAGCCATAACAAAGTAAGCACCAAACAGCAATAGGACACACTGTAACAGATCCATGACAGAACACATGCTGACTGCCTGCATGAGTATCATAATGCATCAGCATGACCTGCTATGCTGTATGTTAGCCTAAGTGAGACACAGTGAGGATTTCTATTTTCTGTTCTCCACTCACTGTGTGCAGTGCATATGCAGCCACGCGTCGCTGTCCTCCAGGTTCTTTCTCCCTCTCATCCACGGAGCTGCCCGTCTCCTCGTCTGAGTCTCTGCAGGCGGCACCTGATCATGGAAGGCGGAGCTAAGCAGAGCCTCGTAGTATATCACTCCGCCAGCAGAGGCAGTGGGCAGCAGCAGCCGGGACAAATGAACTAGCAGAGCAATGTGCGGCTCTGATTTGTGTACATGCGCCCGAAAAAGGAAAAATAGTCCGAACACTACACTCATCTTCTGGGCCCCTCTGTAGACCAGATGGGGCCCAGGAAAAAGTAATTACAACCCCCTCCCTTCTCTAAGCAAGTAGAAGTGGGGTATGGTTTCAAAATGTTAACATGCATAAATTAACTGTAAAGTTGCCGGGCCCCCTGTGGAGCTGATGGGGGCCGGGCCCAGTACAACAGGGCTGGCTGTACTGCCCTATCAGCGGCCCTGGAGGGGTGTACTCACTTTTGTGAGATACTGTGTGTTTGTGTATGTGTATATATATATATATATATATATATATATATATATATATTACAAATAATAGTGCAGCGCTAAATATCACAATTAATACATCTCCTCATCCAATAAATCAATACAAGAAAGATATAGTTAAAGGAAAGGAAAATCATAAAAAGGTCATATAGAAATCAGGATTCCAAAAACTGACAATGTGCATTAATGAAGACTGAAATATGGTGCCAGAAGTGTGACCTCCACCATAAGACACTTTGCCGCTCACCGCAATGATAGGACCCCTGAGTCAACAAAGGGTCAAAACTGCATTCCCTTACGGGCAAAATCCTGGAGAGTAGCGATAAACCTCTTCAGAGTGCAAAGCAAACAGGAAATATCTAGTGCTCTCTGCTGGCATGTATTTAATATGATAAAAAGGAAAAATCACACTTACATACATGGCACTTACATTAAGTGCCAGCAAAAAAGCGTTCTGTCACAAAAGAACACATGGAGTCAGCATGAGCAGACGGCCACAGGTAACGTCATGCCCACTCGCACACGTAGTGTCCCAAGGAGCAGGACCTCATCACCGTATCACTGGCACCTAATGGAAGTGCCTTGTATGTAAGTGTGATTCTTCCTTTTTAAGTGCCAGCGATACGCTGATGAAGTGCGAGTGGGATTGACGTCACCCGTGGCCGTCTCCTCATGCTGACTCCATGTGGTTTTATGTGACAGAATGCTTTTTTGCTGGCACTTAATGGAAGTGCCTTGTATGCAATTGTGATTCTTCCTTTTTATCAGAATAAATACATGCCAGCAGAGAGCACTAGGTATTTTCTGTTTTTATTTGCATATATTGGGACACTGATGATCTTATGCTGAGATGCCCTGTATATGAGCTGATGTGGTGATCCATGTCCATTGCACTCTGAAGAGATTTATCGCTACTCTCCAGGATTTTGCCCGTAAGGGAATGCCTTTTTGACCGTTTTGTTGACTCAGGGGTCCTATCATTGCAGTGAGCAGCAAAGAGTGTCTTATGGTGGAGGTCACGCTTCTGGCACAGATTTTCAGTCTTCATTGATGCACATTGTCTCTTTTTGGAATCCTGATTTCTATATGACCTTTTTTATGATTTTTTTCCTTTCCAATAACTATATCTTTTATGTATTGATTTATTGGACGAGGAGATGTATTAATTGTGATAATTAGCGCTGCACTATTCTTTGTGCTATTATTGCCTGGAATTTTTTTGTAAATTTTGCTTTAAGTGTTCAGCAGCTGTTTATACCAGCGCAATTTTTTTTTTAAATATAATCTTATTACATAAAAAAAAAAAAATTATATATATATATATATAGCTTTCTCTGTGGCTAATAAATAGGGAATTGCACATTTAGTACAGAAATCTCTTAAAGCAAGCAGCAGTTTCACCCAAGTGCTCTAAGCAAAGAGGGTTATATAGGGCATATATACAGTACGTGCTCGTATTCTCCCCACTGCTTTCCTATTATGTTTGTGCTGTGTGCCCTCAGTGATATTAACTTGTACAGCTTCAGATAAATGCCAGTCGTAGGGCCTGCTCTCAGACACAGAAACTTAGAAATGCATGGAACAAAGTATTTGCACATAAGCTTATACTAGTTTTCTTCCACAGAACACATTTTGGTAGCTTTCTTTTAATAGGATGCGGGACCTCATGACCAATTCCACAACAGGTTTGGAGATACCGACTCCTGGGTTACACACCTGTACTGTTTAGAGTAGATACACACAACCAGTCAGAGATCAGGTCAAGGGGGATTCAATCTGTGGAACTGGTGAGACTGGAAAGTCCCTGTATCCCTAAACGTCCAAGTATGGCAGACATCACTCAATCCTGTCCTGACTTGACAGAACACGAGTACGTTGGTATACTGACTAAACCTGGAAGGAATTAGCTATCACGCTGGTGACAGCTTATATCCTACAACAGAAGCACTGCAATCTACAAATTCCATAATGATACAGCAGTATTTTATCCTACTGATTTTCAGTCTACAAAAATACTATTTAGGATTAAAACTTACAGACAATATCAGTCTTACATGCTCTGCAACACACATCTCTAATTTGTTAATGAGTAAATTAAATGTGGAATTTATTTTATTTAGAGTATTAAGATTTTGCATTAGTGTGTCCCTGTTGTTATTCCTTCTATATATTACTACTTTTTTTAATAAATGTTTTAATTCGATTTAAAACGTTCTTGTCACTATACTGAAAAACAGAGCAAGGGCAGCCTATAAAAAAGTAACAAATCAACACTTGCCTGTCCATCGGCTGGCACTCTGGTTCCTTCTGCTAGCTGCTACATCACTACAGGACAGAACCTAGTAGTGACATGGTAGTAGGAACCACAGTGAAAGGTGGAGGACATGTTATCTGAAACACCTGGAGGTGTCAGACAGCAACAGTGTTGGTATCTCTAGAAGAAAAATAAGTCCCTCCAGCACCCATTGGAGCACTAGGCTGTGCGGGGCGGGGAACGGCTGTATCAGGGTTTCAGCGGCTTGCTGAGAGGCTGAGCCATTTGCCCAGTCCAGGCATCTGGGTGGATCCCAACCATATGTTAGGATCTTTTCAGAGCCTGGACCGGCTCACAGATGTCAGCCAACAGTGGACTTTCACCGACTGTTGGCTGAAAACAGGTCACAGTGCAGAGCGAACTGTGATCCATAGAAGTATAGTCAAAAAAGCTTTGGCTATACTTCTCCTTTAAATAAAATGACAGTTCTGGGACAGTTTTTTATGTACGAATTTGATCTTCAAACAATAAAAAATAACTTTTTTTTTTTTTTTTAACTAATTTAGTTTTATTTAAATATATATTTTAATGGAACATTTTCCATATTTCCTAACTCTGTTTCCATACAACTTGGGGTGGGGTGCACAGTGATTGTCTTTACTGCAGCATAGTATTGGCCTGCTCAGACCAACTGTGGCCTATCCTGGAATGTCAGGTTTCTCAGCAAGGATGTGGATTAAAAAGCCTGATAAACAAATGGCAACAAAGGGGGAATCTACAAGTTTTCTTTAAAAATATAGTCATTCAAATAAGGAACCGCTAACCTTATATGTGAAGGTCACATACATTACTGTATGTTTATGAATGAAAATGGATACTAAACACATAACTAGATAGTTGTAAATTTTCTCATTGCAATTATACAAAAGGACTTACCCAGCCACAAGGCTCCATCAGTATCTAGATGTTTGGACCCAAACGGAGATGAACCGAAAACTGGTGCCTCATTGCCAACTTGTAAGATGCCATCCCTGTTATTTCTAGAAGACAGAGTTAAGAAAAAATTAGCAGAAGACCTTCCCCTTTTTAAAATCGTAATAGTGAAATAATTTTTCCTCCCAAATTCTGCACAACCAATTTGCCTTGGACAGTGCTACTCGAAGGTGGTATAATTTAACTATATTCTCTTTTTATTCCTGCTGCCATTAAATCAATATAAAAGGGAGTGAGCTTATATGGTGCACAGAGTAGACCCAAACTCAAAAAGTGAAGATTTGCTATGGTGTACGGAATATCTAAGATTGTTAATTGTGTTTAGGCAACACCCTGAAAAATCTACCCTTGTTGTTGAATTCCTCCAAAAAAAAATATATACAGTGGGGAAAATAATTATTTGATCCCCCGCAGATTTTGTAAGTTTGCCCACTTACAAATAAATGAAGGGTCTGTAATTTTTATCATAGGTGTAGTATTTTAAATGATAGAGACAGAATATTAGCCAAAAATCAAGAAAAACACGATACAAATGTTATAAATTGAGTTGAAGTTCAGCGAGAAAAAATAGGATTTTTATAACAGCTTACCTGTAAAATCCTTTTCTTGGAGTACATCACGGGACACAGAGCGGCATAGTCATTACTATGTGGGTTATATAGTTTACCTTCAGGTGCTGGCACTGGCAACTTCCAAACCGGAAGTACCCTCCCCTATATAAGCCCCTCCCATCCGGGAGCACCTCAGTTTTGTAGCAAAGCAATAAGTGTCCCCAAAAGAGGGGTGGGAGCTCTGTGTCCCGTGATGTACTCCAAGAAAAGGATTTTACAGGTAAGCTGTTATAAAAATCCTATTTTCTTTCTCGTACATCACGGGACACAGAGCGGCATAGTCATTACTATGTGGGATGTCCTAAAGCAATGCCCAATGAGGGGGGGGGTACACCATACATAAGCTGAGCGCTATCAGACATGAGGATCTTTTGCGGCCTGCAACACACTGCGCCCAAAGGCGACATCCTCCTGACTTCTAACGTCCACCTGGTAGAACCTAGTAAACGTGTGTACTGAAGACCATGTTGCGGCCTTACAGATTTGAGCCAGGGAGGCCTGGTGATGCACTGCCCATGAAGTTCCAACTGCTCTCGTGGAGTGCGCTCTAACTTTGAACGGAGGCGGTCTCCTTTTCAAGCCATAGGCTTGCATTATGACCTGTCGAATCCACTTGGCTAAAGTAGATTTTGATGCTGCCTGACCCTTTCTGGGGCCTTCCGGCAGAATAAACAAAGTATCCGTTCTGCGAATCTGAGCAGTGGCTTTTAGATAAGCTTTAACTGCTCTTACTACATCCAAAGAATGTAATAATTTTTCCTCTACTGAACTAGGTTTGGGGAAAAAAGAAGGAAGAACCACATCTTGGTTCAAATGAAACCTCGATACCACCTTAGGAAGAAAGGCTGGATGAGGACGTAACACTACTCTGTCCTTATGGATAACCAGATATGGCTCCCTACAGGACATAGCGGCTAATTCCGACACTCTTTTAGCCGAACAAATGGCTACTAGAAAAATCAATTTCCTGGTGAGAAGAACCAGGGAAATATGCTGTAATGGTTCAAATGGTTGTTTCTGTAGAACCGACAGAACCAGGTTTAAGTCCCATGGACATATGGGAATATTAACCGGAGGGCTAATACGCATCACTCCTTGTATAAAGGCTTTGACTAGTGAATGCGAAGCCAAGGGTCTCTGAAAAAATATTGACAAGGCCGAAATCTGACCCTTGATAGTACTCAAGGCAAGCTTCCTATCTACAGCCCACTGGAGGAAGTCCAGAATCCTACCTATTACGTACTTACGTGGATGCCATTTCTTGGCCTCACACCAGGCGATGTACGCCTTCCAGATTCTATAGTAGATCTGCCTGGATACCGGCTTCCTGGCATTGATCATGGTAGATACCACAGGATTAGAGAGACCTCTCTTTTTTAGAATGTGGGCTTCAATAGCCAGGCCGTCAAACCTAGGGCTGGTAAGGAAGGGTGGTATATCGGTCCTTGCGAAAGCAGGTCCGGACGATGTGGGAGGGTCCAAGGACTCCCCACAGACATTTTTACAATCTCCGCATACCATGCTCTTCGGGGCCACGCTGGAGCCACCAGCATCACTGGTTTCTTTTCTACCCTGATTCTGCGGAGTAATCGAGGTAACAATTGTGGCGGTGGAAATGCATATATCAGCTTGAACTGATCCCAAGGGAACACTAGGGCATCCGAGCCGCAAGCTAGGGGATCCCTTGTCCAAGAGACAAACCTGTCCACCTTTGCGTTGAATCTGGATGCTAGCAGATCTACATCCGGTGTTCGCCACCGCTGACATATTGTCCGGAAAACCTCGGGGTGAAGGGACCATTCCCCTGGGCATAATTGTTGGCGACTTAGAAAGTCCGCCTTCCAATTCTCCACTCCTGGAATGAATACCGCGGATATGGCTGGGACATATCTTTCTGCCCATTTCAGGATGCAATTTACTTCCCTCTGGGCTGCACGACTTCTGGTGCCACCCTGATGATTGATATATGCCACTGCCGTGGCATTGTCCGATTGAATTCTGACAGGGGACCCTTGGAGTTTGGATGTCCATGCTACTAGGGCATACCGGGCTGCTCGTATCTCTAAGAGATTGATGGGCAGGGCCTTTTCTGCATCCGACCATCTGCCCTGGAGAGACCATTGCTCCAGTACTGCTCCCCAGCCTATAAGGCTGGCATCTGTAGTGACCACCTTCCAAGAAATCGGACTGAAGGATTTCCCTTTTTCCAGATTCTGGGGAACCAACCACCAACGGAGGCTCTGGCGAACGGAAGGGGACAAGGACATTGGTAAGTCTAGGGCCTGAACTCTTTTGTTCCAGGCTGACAGTATACCCCTTTGCAAATTCCTTGAATGGAATTGACCATAGGGTACTGCTTCGAATGATGCCACCATTTTTCCCAGCAGCCTCATGCACAGGCGTATGGATGGCTGTCTTTTTGTACCCATTAGGTGGATCAAATCTCTCAAAGACGACACCTTTTCTTGAGGCAAGAAAATTTTTCTCTGGTCTGAATCCAGCCTTAGCCCCAAGTATTCCAGACTTTTCAAAAAATAAATAAAAAACTTCCGCGCCAAAAAAAAAAACGTATCAATGTTACCCTATGTGTAGAATAATATAAATTAATAATAAAGAATTGAACAGCTCCCCTAAAATACAAAGAAGTGGGAACTCCTATTGAATAATGATGTATGGAGAAAATAGAGGGCGCTAGTGATTAATAATAATGTGAACTAACTTGAATAGATCAAACAGCATTAAACCAATGATAAAGACATTAGTGACGGTAATGCAAAAAAAACAACAAAAGTAAATATAAATATATTATCAAAAGTCCCAATAGTAGAAAATTCTGGATGAAAACCAAAAAAAAAAAAAAATCTTGCTGTGATGATAGATGTAAATCTTCAAATAAAGTGCATTCCAAATCCTCCACCACAAAGAAATAAGGAAACTTTCAACACCCAAAGTGCTCAGGTTAAGTAGTAGGCTTACCAGAATGTGTGGACTTCTTTATTTAAAAAGAAAGTCACACTAGCTTTGACAGGTTGGTGCCTGTACACATATACTTGGCTGGATAGAAATGTATTCCCTCTCTCCTCCGACAATCAAGGACATGCCATGGAATATAAGCAGAAACTTCTCATAGTGCAACCCATTTAATTAAAATTAACAATTAAAACAAAACAGCCAAATGGCTTCTTGCATTATCCTGTGCCTCTCCCGGCACTGGGGCTGCACACTTGTAATGGATACTCCAAGCTTGAGCCACCTCCGCAGCGGTGTGCGTTCCGATGCAGCGTGTAGACAACCAGGGCTACACGCTGACTTTAGGGCTGACTTGTCTTGGTTGATAATCCAACCGTGAGATTCCAGATACTCGATTGTCTCGTGAACAACCACTTCTAGTTTTTCCACTGAGTGGTCTATCAGCAACAAGTCGTCTAGATACGCCATTATCGTTACACCTCGTGTTCTTAGATTGGCCAATAATGGGGCCAGAATTTTTGTGAACACTCGTGGTGCTGTGGCCAGACCGAAGGGTAAGGCTCTGAACTGAAAATGGCGCCTTTCTACTGCAAAGCGTAGAAATTTTTGGTGGACTGGAAAGATGGGAATGTGCAAATAAGCATCTTTGATGTCGATCGAGGCTAACCATTCCTCCCCTTGTAGGGCAGTGGCCACCGATCGGATCGACTCCATCCGGAAAGTCCTGATATGTAGGAATTTGTTTAGCCCTTTTAGATTTAATATGGGCCTCACGTCCCCGTTTGGCTTCGGGACTGTAAAGAGGTTTGAGTAGAACCCGAACCCCCATTCTTCCAGGGGAACCTCTATAATTACTGCTTGGAGCAATAATTGTTCTAGTGCCAACAGGAGGGATCCTCTCTTCTGGTGATCCCTTGGCACGTTTGACCTTATAAAATGGGAAGGAGGGGAGTCTTTTAACTCCAATTTGTATCCCAGACTTACTGCGGAGAGCACCCATCTGTCTCTGATCATGTCCCGCCAGGTCTCTGCGAACAACTGAAGTCTTCCCCCCACCCGATTGAGTGGGGGCAACCCTTCATGCATTTGACTTTGGGGGAGGTTTTGTACCTCTCCTGACCCAGGGTTTCTTGTTACCCTGCAATTGTCCCTGATTTTTACCCCCGGGATTTGACCGAGGAGACCGTCGGAACTGTTTCACAGCCGATGTCCTAGGGACTGGAGAGGCAGGCCTCTTAAAAGAGGGACCTCTAACTCTGTTTTTAACCGGCAAGAGTGTACTTTTACTGCTGGAAATTTTCTGGATATATTTGTCCAGGTCTTCCCCGAATAAGCGTTCACTATGAAATGGGAAGCTGACCAGCAATTTTTTACAGGGAGCTTCAGCAGAGCAGTTTTTGAGCCACAGAAGCCTGCGCATATGTACTACAGACAGCGTAAGGCGGGAGGCCTGATGGATTGAATCCTTTATAGCGTCAACCGCAAAGCATAAGGCTCTAGGTAGATCAGCTAGGGCAAGAGCCTGCTGATCTGGCAAGTCCCTTAAGACCTGTTTCAACTGATCCTTCACTGCTTGGCAGACCCCAATAGCTGCCACTGCTGGTTGTGTCACCAAGCCTGCTGTAGCAAAAGCAGATTTTAATAAGGACTCCAATTTTTTATCTATTGGGTCCTTGAACATTTGGACATTATCTACTGGACATGTCAGTGATTTATTCACACAAGAGATGGCTGCGTCCACTATAGGGACCTTCCATTTTTTGATGAACTTATCCTCCATGGGATAGACCACCTGAAATCTCTTGGGAGGAGTAAATATTTTATCAGGATGTTCCCAATCCTGGTAAATGAGCCCTTCCAGTAAAGGATGGATTGGAAAGGAACAAACAGTCTGGGGGGCTTTTAGCGACCCCAACGAGGAGACAGAAGTGGATGATGGCTCCGCAAGGGGCATTTTAAATGCTGATCGGACCATGTTAGTCAGGGACTGAACCCATAATCTTTCAGCATGTGATGCTGAGAATGGTTCTTCCACTGTTGATTCCTCTACAACAGAATCAACCTCGTCCTGATCCCCTTCAGGTAGGTCGATCCCTGTATGGGACTGTTGCTCCGCTAACAGGTACTCTGAGGGAGGAGACGGAGATCGGGCGCGCTTTCCCTCTGACAGGGAAGCAGCGATCAATGTTGTCAATCGCTCTTCCAACCCTCCCAAAGCTGAGGAAAAAACCTCCTCTGTTACATGCACAGGAGCAGGTGAACTGAGGACAGCCACAGTACCAGGTACTCCTGAGGGTGCTCTACGGTCACTAACCTCTGATTTTTCAGGGGAGATTGGTGCAGCCGAAGCATGCCCAAGATCCTCAGAGCCCGATGGAGACCCCCTATGCTTCCTGGGATTCTTAGTCCCGGAGTTTTTAGACGGCATATTCCTAAGCCCAAAGCTGAGGTATTCCAGCCGAAATACACCACTTACTGACAATAGTCTAGCACAAATGCTGCTATATAAACAGTTGGTGTCTACTAATGTGCCTTTCTATGGGGATGCCTGCATCAACCGCTTGCTGTATGCCTTTATTTAAATGTTGCCAGCTCTGTTTCTGCACCATAGCCAGCTTACAACACATAATTGTGCCTTTTAACATGCTGGGACGCCCGCACATGCGCAGAAGCGCTGCGGCGCGCACAGAGCGTCATCCACCAAGCTCCGCCCCCTTTTCCACTCACCTCTATATAGAGAGGCGCGTGCACGTGCGCCTTCGGCGCTCTTTTTTGAAAAGGAAAACTAGGGACAGGAGACAGGGCCATGTTTGCCGCAGGCCGGGGGATGGATGAACATTGCAACATGGCAGAGGAAGCAGTTTCCCACAAGAGAACTCACCATCTGCCTGGACTTGCTCTGATGAAAAGAAAAAAGTCCACATGACAAGAAACGTTTCACAGCGGCCTCTAGTGGATTAACACAGGTACCGCAGTCTATATATTTTTTTTTTCTTGACCACTATTAAAATTATTACATTTTTTAGTAGTTACAGGCATGCACAGATATGTAGCGGGAATACCGTTAGGTAACAGGCAGAAAGACATATTAGGCTTGGGGGTCCCCTCAATAGAACCAAGTTCCTAAGGGGCCCCCACTTACCTTTTCCCCGCCGCAGGACTCTGTTTGGTCCACAGAAGCCCAAACTTCACCTATCACGGCAGGCATTGTAATTAAACCTTCAGGGACCGGGTTCCCAAGGATTCCACTCCCCTGGACCTGTATAGCACCCTGCACAGAAAACGTCTTGGTCGTGGGTATGACCAGAGCTCTGGATCCCAGGGTCCAGCTCTCCTAAGAGAAGCATTACAGGCAAAACCTTGCTCTTCTCTGCAAGGCCCGGGTACCGACCGTTTAGCTATGAAGCTTTTTTGGTCGGATCCGGAATAGCTTACTGAGGCCCAAAAGAACCTGTACGCAAGCTCAGTGAAAAACACGTTACTTCTTGGCCAACACCTTAGACACTGGCAAAAAACTGAGGTGCTCCCGGATGGGAGGGGCTTATATAGGGGAGGGTACTTCCGGTTTGGAAGTTGCCAGTGCCAGCACCTGAAGGTAAACTATATAACCCACATAGTAATGACTATGCCGCTCTGTGTCCCTTGATGTACGAGAAAGAAATAAGTGTTTGATCCCCAAGTAAAACATGACTTAGTACATGGTGGAGAAACCCTTGTTGGCAAGCACAGAGGTAAGACGTTTCTTGTAGTTAGTTACCAGGTTTGCACACATCTCATGAGGGATTTTGGTCCACTCTTCTTTACAGATCTTCTCTAAATCCTTAAGGTTTCTTGGCTGTCACTTGCAAACTCAAAGTTTCAGCTCCCTTCATACGTTTTCTATAGGGTTAAGGCCTGGAGACTGGCTAGGCCACCCCATGACCTTAATGTGCTTCTTCTTGAGCCACTCTTTTGTGGTATGTTTTGGGTCATTGTCATGCTGGAAGAACTATCCACGATCCATCTCAGTGTTCTGGCTGAGGGAAGAAGGTTCTCATCCAAGATTTTACAATACATTGCCCCCTCAATGGGGCGATGTACCTTTTAGCAGAAAAACAGCCCCAAAGCATAATGTTTCTACCATGCTTGACTATAGGGATGGTGTTCTTAGGGTCATAGTCAGCATATTTCTTCCCCCAATCAAGGCAAATCGCGTTAATGGCAAAGAGCTACATTTTTCTTCCAATCCTTCGCTGAATCATTTAGATGTTCATTGGCAAACTCAGATGGGCCTGTACATGTGCCTTCTTGAGGAGGGGGACCTCGCGGGCGCTGCAGGCTTTAAATTCATGGCAGCATATTGTGTTACCAACGGTTTGTTTGGTGACTGGTCCCAACTGCCTTGAGATCATTCCCAAGCTCCTCCCATGTGGTTGAGGGCTGATCCCTTCACTTTTCTCATGAGCATCCTTTACCCCATGAGGCAAAATTTTGCATGGAGCTCCAGATCGAGGGCGATTGATAGTTATTTTTTATTTCTTCCATTTGCGAATAATCGCTCCGACAGTTGTCTCCTTCTCGCTGATGGTCTTGTAGCCCATTCCAGCCTTTTGCAGATCTACAATCTTGCCCCTGACATCATTTGACAGCACTTTGGTCTTGCCCATGATGGTGGGTTTGAATTGAAGAAAGGTGCCTATTATACACATAATGAGTTGTTGTTAGGAGCACCTTCTTAAATTGACAGGACTAATCTGTGTACCACATGAGCACATACTGTAGCCAGTGTGTGGGAGCCAGAATTATTGTTAGTTGGTAGGGGATAAAATACTTATTTTACTCACTGAACTGTAACTCAATTTATAACATTTGTATCATGTGTTTTTGGTTGATATTCTGTCTGTCATTTAAAATACACCTATGATAACAATTATAGTAATTATATTATATAATTATTATATTGGTATTTTTGGCAGTGTGGGCAGGTGCCAAGTCCTGCTGGAAAATGAAATCAGCATCTCTATAAAGCTGATCAGCAAAGGGAAGCATGAAGTGCACTAGAATTTCCTGATAGAGGGCTACGCTGACTTTGGACTTGATAAAACACAGTGCCTCTAGACCAGTGTTTTTCAACTCCGGTCCTCAAGGCGCCCCAACAGGTCATGTTTTCAGGCTTTCCATTATTTTGCACAGGTGATTTGATCAGTTTGCCTTAGTAATTACCACAGCCGTTTCATCTGAGAGAAATCCTGAAAACATGACCTGTTGGGGCGCCTTGAGGACTGGAGTTGAGAAACACCGCTCTAGACCACCAGTCTCATCAAATGCTTCACTAGGGTTAACTTTAGTCCTTTGATTACTACCAATGAAACCTGCATCTTACTATTTCTACGGTATCTTGGCGCACTTGAGCAGCCGCAGCATGACCCCCAATGTTTTTATAATTTGTGCAACTGCAGAGTACATTGTGTCCCTAGTAGCCAAGCCCTGGCATCTAAAACATCTAAAGAGCTAAGATCCCCAATGATCCCTCCATGGGCGGCAGCTAGCCAAAAGCATGGCCTGCCAGTCCCCATGGAGAGTCCTGCCGCTCATGGAATGTAGTGTGACTGCAGATCTTACATAGCTCAACGCTTCTCCTGCCAAAGAAAGCAGGCACTAGTACTTCCATAAAGTTCCCTAGTTCTACTCCAGTGATTAAACATTGTGAGCCTCATGGCTGAAGCTCCCTGAAAGAAGAAATATTCAGTTGGTCAAAGTAACCAATTTACATTCTTATTTTAAAATGAAATAACGGAGAATGAAAACGAGAATGGTAGTTATAGGCAAAAAATAGGATTTTTTACTCGCCGTAAAATCCTTTTCTCTGAGTCCATGGCCCGACACAGCTTCTCTATTGACAAAGTGGGTATTATCCGTTAATTAGGAGTGACTAGGCAGAAAAACTTGTAAAAAGTGTTGCATCACACCTTCTACAGTACCGCCCAGGGGGCGGACCCTCCGGGTATAACCTCTCAGTCTGCATCTTCGCAGATCAGTTCGTCAAAAAGCAGTACAAACTTAAAAGGAGGGGTGGGTGCTGTGTCGGTCCATGGACTCAGAGAAAAGGATTTTACGTTGAGTAAAAAATCCTATTTACTCTTTCGTCCATGGACCGACACAGCTTCTCTATTGACAAAGTGGGACGTCCCAAAGCAGTGTCAGAGAAAAAATGAGGGGTGGTAACAGCATAAAAATAAACTTCACCCCAAACACAAAACAGCACTTCTCCAACGGAGGAGCTGCAACTCTAAACAGCCGCTTGTAAAACCTTGCGGCCGAAAGAGGCATCCGAAGATGCACCTACATCAATTTTGTAGAATTTTGTGAAAGTGTGAGCGGACGACCAAGTCGCCGCTTTACATAATCGGGAAACAGACGCTTGATGTCGGAAAGCCCAAGAGGCACCTATTGCCCTGGTCAAATGCGCCGTGACCGGGAAGGGGGGCGCTTGACCCTTTAAGGCGTAAGCCTGGATTACTGTCGGATCCACCTAGAGATGGTGGCCGATGAGACTGCTTGGCCCTTCTTGGGACCAGCCACCGAAACAAACAGTGAGTCTTACTTCCGGAACCGGGAAGTAGCAGACAGGTATACTCTCAAAGCTCGGACAACGTCCAAGGAATGAAACGCCGACTCCTTAGGATTCGACGGCTGAGGACACAAGGATGGAAGTACAATGTCTTCATTGAGATAAAAAGCCGAAACAACTTTTGAAAGGAAGGCTGCGGCCGCAGCACCAACTTATCCTTGTGGAAAATCAAATAGGGAGCCTTGCAGGACAAGGCTGCCAGCTCAGAGACTCGTCTGACGTAACAGCCACCAAAAAGACCACTTTCTGAGAAAGTGTCAACAGGGGAATATCTCTAATATTCTCAAACTGAAGCACCGAGAGGACCAGGTTCAAGTCCCACGGAAGTAACGGGGGACGGACCGGAGGGGCCACATGTCGAACCCCCTGCACAAATGTACTCACGAGAGAGTGAGCCACCAGGGGTCGCTGAAAAAAGACAGCCAGGGCAGATATCTGTCCCTTAATCATACTTAGGGCAAGCCTTTGGTCCACCCCCATGCTGTAAAACCAGCAGGATTCTGGAAACCAAATAAGTATGCGGATGCCATTTCATTTCCTCACACATGGAGATGTGGGCCTTCCAAGTGCGGTGATAAACCTTCCTACAGGACGGTTTCCGAGCACTTATAGTAGAGATTACTGAATCTGACAGGCCCCGGTCTCTCAGTACCTGGTTCTCAATAGCCATGCCGTTAAAGCCAGTGACCGTAAAGCAGGATGGAGTATGGGACCTTGCGATAGCAGGTCCTTCCGTAGTGGTAGGCGCCAGGGGACGTCTGCTACCAGACGTACTAGATCGGCGTACCAAGGACGCTGAGACCAATCTGGAGCGATTAGGATCATTGGAATTCCCTCTCCCTCCACTCTGCAGAGCAGAAGAGGAAGACGCCTTAAGGGAGGGAAGGCATAGATTAGCCGATACTGACCCCACGATGCTACCAACGCGTCCGTTGCGTCTGCCCATGGGTCTCTTGACCGGGCCACAAATCTCAATACCTTCCGATTGAGTCGGGAAGCCAGAAGATCTACGTCTGGTGTGCCCCATCTTTGGCAGAGGAGTTGGAACACCTCCGGGTGTAAGGACCATTCTCCCTGGTCCAGCATCTGGCGGCTCAGGTAGTCCGCCTGCCAGTTTTCCACGCCCGGAATGTACACGGCCGATAGTGCCGGTACGCTCTTCTCTGCCCACTTCAGGATGCGAGCAACCTCCGATGCTGCAGCTGAGCTTCTTGTTCCTCCTTGATGATTGACATATGCCACCGCTGTGGCGTTGTCTGACTGGATCCTGACTGGACACCCTTGCAGCCTCTGAGACCATTTGAAGAGGCACAGCTTGATCGCCGGATCTCCAGGACATTGATCGGCAGGAGGGCTTCCTCTGGGGTCCAGCGACCTTGCGCCGACTGGACACCCCAGACTCCCCCCCCCCAACCTGTAAGGCTGGCGTCTGTCGTGATCACTATCCAGTAAACCGGAAGAAATGACTTCCCGGCCATTAGAGCTGGTGCTGTCAGCCACCATACCAGGGATCTCCTGACTAGGTGGCTCACTCGGATTTGATAATCCAGAGATAAAGGGCATCTGTTCCATCTGGACAGAACTTCCTTCTGTAACACTCGAGTGTGGTATTGAACATATGGGACCGCCTCGAAGGAGGCTACCATGAGGCCCAACACTCGCATGCAAAAACGGAGTGACGACCAATTCCTGGAAGTCAGCTGCCGTACTGCAGCCCGGAGGGTCTGCAACTTCTCCACAGGGAGGAATACCTTTGCCTCTGAGGAATCCAGAATCAACCCCAGGTACACTAGGCGTTGAGTGGGCACCAATACTGACTTTTGCGTGTTTAGTATCCAACCACAGTCTCGAAGAGTCTGACAGGTAATGGACACGCTTACCTCTAATTCTGAGCTTGAAGGGGCCTTCAGCAGAAGGTCGTCCAAGTAGCCTGTGATAGCGATACCCCGCTGTCTTAGAAGTACCAGAATCGGAGCGAGCACCTTGGTGAACGTCCTGGGTGCTGAGGCAAGGCCCAACGGGAGGGCCATAAACTGGTAGTGGTCCTTCCCGATAGCAAATCGCAGAAACCTCTGGTGTCTGGAGTATATGGGGACATGCAGGTATGCGTCCTTGATGTCCAAGGAGGCCAGAAAGTCCCCCGGATGGAGAGCCGTGACTACAGATCGAACCGACTCCATCCGAAATCTTTGTACCTTCACAAAGCAATTGAGGGCTCTGAGATCCAAGCTTGGACGAACCCCCTCCTTCTTCGGCACAAAGAACAGATTTGAGTAAAAACCCCGTTCCAGTTCTGGAACTGGAATAACTACCCCGCGTTCCAGTATACCCTGGACCGCCCTATACAGGGCCTCCCGACTGGTCGGTAGTAGCTGGAGATTGGAGGTGTTGAATCTGTCCGGTGGACAAGAGAGAAATTCTATCTTGTAGCCTGAGGAGATTACGTCGCAAACCCACCTGTCGGAGATTAGCGCTGTCCACTGAGTCGCGAATTTGCGAAGACGTCCCCCCACCGAGAGCTGGGTGGGGGTGGACCTTAATGCGGACGCGAATTTGTCCGCAGGCTTATTGGGTATGCGGGACCAAGGACGCTTTTGTCCTTGGGCAGACGCTTTATCGGCCTGGGGTCTTTTCCCTGTCGCCCTAGGGGGACGAAAAAACCGCTTGCGTGCAGTAAAGGAGGGCCCTTGCCCCTTGGTGTGGCCCCTTACCCTTGCTAATTTGGGGAAGCAAAGTGCTTTTACTTCCTGTGGCATCCTTGATGATGTCATCCAGAGAAGCCCCAAAAAGTCTGTCGCCCTTAAAAGGCAGATCCAACAGGGCTTTCTTGGAAGTCTGGTCCGCAGACCAGCCTTTTAGCCAGATCAGGAGGCGTATTGCTACTGCATAAACCGAAGTTTTAGACAGCAGGGGAATAGTATTCATGTCTGACTCGCAGACAAACCTAAGGCCCTGGACCAACTGGTCGGCCAATGTTATCTCATCAGGAGGAGCATCTCGCTCCTTAACCCCTGGAGTAGCAATCTTGCCCATTCAGTAAGTGTGTGAGACACTAGGGCCCCCGCCAATGCCGGGCATACTGCCGAGCCTACCACTGAGTATAGGTAGCAAGCGAGTGCTTCAGCCTTCTTATCCACAGGGTCCTTGAAAACAGGAGCCCCTTCTACAGGAATTGTGGTGGCTCTATTAAGTCTGGACACCGGAGGGTCCACTATAGGGGGAGAGGTCCATTTCTTCAGAAAACTCTCCTCAAAGGGGTACCGTACCGCAAACCTCTTTGGGGCTGTAAAGACCCTCACTGGGTTCTCCCATTCCTTGTATAAGAGTTTATCAAAAGACACACAAGGGAACACCTTAGCAGTGCGGGCAGGTCTATGAAACCCAAGAGGACCGGAGTCTCTGCTGCTTCTGCAGTATTTTCCAACTTTAGCATATCCCGCACTGCAGTAATAAGGTCAGATACCAAAGCCGTCTTGCGTACTGACCTGGACTTGGAGTCATCCTCACTGTCCGGTCACGGTCTGCAGTCTCTGATGCGTCAGAATCTGGGCCCCGAGCCGTAGCTGGACCTGGTTCTGCATCAGAATTATCCCCAGAAGCTTGCAGGGGATGGGGCGTTTACTACCCCCTGTATTCCCGTGTGCTGCTTCCACCCTGGCAGCAAACGCCTCTAGGATTGCAGTCATAGTGTTCATAGACACCTCAGGGGCACCAGCTGCTAAATCTGGTGTTTCAGGGGAGAAGACATCTGGCTCAGATGCCATGCTGACCACACGCTGACACTCACAGGGCTCCAGGCAAGATATCAATAGGCCACCCTCCTGTGCTGCAGAGAGGCTGGGTCACCCAGAGGACTCACCACCCTGGATAGGTACTGCTATGCTGCCGTGTGCTGCGCCTGTGATGCTGTCCCCCTGCTGCTGTGTCAGTCTGCTTCTTTTATCAGCGTTTCCTGTGTGAATTTTGGCACCAGTGTAATGCACCCTAGAGGCCGGAGGCTCTCGCAAAATGGTTGCCAAAAAACGTCTGTATGGAAGATAATGTGGGCTCTAAGAAAATGGCCGCCGACCGAAGATAGAGGTCAAGCAGCCATAGCCCACAAAAAGATGGCCGCCGAACGGCAATATATGCATACAGGGTGGACAAACATGGCCGCCGATCAGCTGATAGGGGCCAATGGGTGTGGCCGAACCACAGGAAGATGGCCGCCGGGCAGTCACAAGAGGCCGAACTCGGCATGGACCACCTCAAAATGGCCGCCGACAGCATGGAGGAGGAAGCACACAAACACAGGTAAGCAGAAATGACATTTCTTTTAAATGTTAGTTACAGCCAGCCCCGCTCCAGTGGAACCCCCTAGGTGACCCCCAGCACCCAGCAACCTTTAGCTAGAAGCCCAGGGAGGAGGGAAAGGCAGGGAGAGAGGGAAGAAAGGGGCCACAACCACTTACTTGATCTCTCCAGGAATGTCCAGCTAAATCACCCAGCCGAGGCAGGGGAGTTTTACTTACCTATCCTGCATGTATTATGCTGGAAGACATTCCAAACAGGTCATCGTCCGCGCATGGAAGGTGACTGTTGGCCAGGCATGCTGTGATTGGACCCAAAAGGGACGATCATATGTATGCCCTGGAGCGTGAAGCTCACCGGACAGGCTGCTGCGACTCGGCCGTAAGGTCAGCCGAAGCTGAGTGGTCCGATGCAAGCCTTGGAGCGTAAGCTCATCGGACAGGCTGCTGCGACTCGGCCGTAAGGTCAGCCGAAGCTGAGCGGTCCGATGCAGGCCCTGGAGCGTAGGCTCACCGGCCACCCGTGGAGCGACGGGCATGTCGTGGAAAACCCAGCGCGTAGCTAGGGTCGGCACACGCTCGATGGCCGAAACTGGGGAGACTACAAGGATCGAGGATCCAGCCTATCACCCAGTCGGCAGTTGATCGAAGATCGCAGGAAACAAAAATGTAGCAAAAAAATATATATATTTTTCCCCCGGACCAATGGGCCCGAAGGGAGCCATGTCCTATTCCTTGCTAGACAGAAAAAAACTGATCTGCGAAGATGCAGACTGAGAGGTTATACCCGGAGGGTCCGCCCCCTGGGCGGTACTGTTGAAGGTGTGATGCAACACTTTTTACAAGTTTTTCTGCCTAGTCACTCTTAATTAACGGATAATACCCACTTTGTCAATAGAGAAGCTGTGTCGGTCCATGGACGAAAGAGTAAACAGTTTTTCCTCAGAGACTGGAATAGTCACAATCACTTAAATGCAACAACCACGTCAATAATGTAAACAATACCTGCACTTGGATCACGTGTAGAGAACGAGGCCTGTTTGTAGAAGGAGTGCTAGTCTTAAAGCAGTAGTAAACCGCAGCAACCAAAAAAAAATTGGGCCCCGGGCAGTTTAAGTCATAATATGCTAGTATGCACCGCATACTAGCACATTAGCACATTATCACAGACTTACCTGAACACACAGCCCTCCAGCGGTGCTCGCACTCCATCTTCACCTGGTCTTCCTTCAGGGTTCACGGGCTTCAGCCGTATGAATGGCCGAGCCGCGATGACGTCACTTCTGCACATGCGTGCGGGAGTCATGGCTGCAACATGGAGTTCTGAATGGATGGCACGGTCCATTCAGAGCCCAGTGCGCATGCGTCGGTGATGTCACTGGCCGCTTTTAAAGTAAATATCTCCTAAACGGTGCATGTTTAGGAGATATTTACTGTATCTATAGGTAAGCCTTATTCTAGGCTTACCTGTAGGAAAAAAATCAACAAAGGGAGTTTACTCCCACTTTAAATGAAATCCCCACAAAATTAAAAGTCTGTTTTGAGGTAGATAGAGCCACCTCAGTGTGAACAAAACCTGGGACTGGAAATTTCTCCAGCATATTCCCCTTTCCTTACTGTTTTAATCAGCTGTTGAAACTGCTGACCTGTGAATCCTTCAAACAACAGAGAGAGAAGCATACAGAGATGATTGTAAAAAAAAATGGAACACCAGAACTGCAACAAGGTATAATTTTATATTTTGCATTTAACTTACACCCAAAACAAAGCTGAGTCCTGCAAAGTTCTCATTATCAAACCTTGTGGAAAGAACGGGCTGTTCTGTAAGAATATTGCAACTGTACACTATACTGCAACTATGGAGGTATCAAGTCAAGTTCTTTTCCCCCACCCAGATTCTTATAAATAGACAGTGGATGGTTTCAAGATTTATAATACAACATTGATAGCTATTATAATTAAGGAAAAAAGTGTGCTTCATTGCTTCCTGTGCTACTGATGATTGCAGCAACTTTAAACCTGACTGGCTAGATAGGGATCAAATTATGAAAAAAAAATTCATGCACGATTTTTATACCTTTTACCAAAGAGCACACACTTTTTAAATTTAATTTAACTGGAAAAATGTGTGAATCCTGCGTTAAAGTTGTGTGAATCTTTTTATGTAAAAATATTTATAAATAGACGCCTTAGTGTTTGTTGCACAGGTCTCTGTAGTAGCAATGAAGATAGAATGGTCTATTGGAATGCCCTGGAATCCGTAGCAGGCAAGCTTCAGCACGCCTATGTTAGCTTTCCCACCGGCTCACCATTCTACAGATGCCTTGCTCTATTCTTATCCCAGGGGGCACTGAAGGGCACAACGGACTGATGGATAATCCAATGCAGATGCTAACTTTTCTTGAAGGTAACGCATCCTTGCCCATGCCAACCTTGATCACAAAACTGTCATGGGAGTTTACCAGAAAAAAATTATGCCATCGTCAGCCTTTCAAACATGGAGTATTCTTGTTATTACTGTATTTAGTAAATACCCACAGTGAGGCAGCCACTTTACAAGCTAGGCAGCTATTTTCCTGGCATTAGGCCTTGCGTATATAATAAACGATAATGTTGAACCACTGTTCTCCCTTGGATTTTTATTTTTTTAACCTGTCCTAGACAAATAGTAGCTTGAATTAACAATACAGACAACTTGGTTCTGGAAAAAATTAAAACTACCATATTTGTAAAGACAACTTTTAATTTTAGGGTACAATATTCTGTAAAAATGGTGGGTTGGTAAAGCAGGTAGCTCATTTGTTAAAAAAAAAAAAGGGTATTTTGGCCAGGTGATCTCAAGCCCCATTCCTTACACCATTCACCTCTGCCCACAATGGTTATGGCAGAGGTGAATGGTGTAAGGAATGGTTATGGCTACTGTAGGGAAGATCATTTGTGGAAGAGAATGTTCATGCTCCTACTGGCACAGCTAGGAATGGGGATCCAGCTATAAAAACCAACCAACATCCCAACCCTAGAGAGGGAAACAATAAAAATGCCAACATTTTTATACCTTTTAGAAACTGGGGTTGATGTACTAAAAGTGGAGTACAAAATCTGGTGCAGCTCTGCATAGAAACCAGTCCGCTTCCATTTTATTTTTTTAAAGCTTAATTGAACAAGCTGAAGGCTGATTGGTACCAGCGTTGAGTGTCTTATATTTAGATCTATCTTCTTTATATCATGAGCTCTCGCTTTCAGCTCATCCCCAGCTATTTTCCGCTGATTAAACCTGAAAAACTCCTCAGGTATACTTAGGGATATACTAAGGAGAAATTGTTGTTCTGCCCAGCCTACATGTCCCATGCTCTGAGTTATAGCTTTCTTGGTACAGAGGTTATAAGGAATGTGTGAATTGGCATACGATGACAATGTTATTGTTGCCAGAAACAAATATGACAACCAGTCCGTTTTATCCTCATTGATTTACAAGATTTTTTTTTTATCTTAATTTTTAATTATAAACTCTTCCCCGAACAGCACCTTTTGCCTATAAATCAACTGCCATAACATTTACCTTAGAGCTTTGATGCGAATCCACTGGTTGGTGTTAACTGGTACCGTAGACCGGAGGATAACTGGTTTAGATCCAAGATCGTACATCATTTGAACATAGCCTCCTATCACAGCAAGGGCAATGTAATCAGAACGTTCTGTGCCTTTTCCGCTCCAGAGGATCAGACCCTGAGTGGCTTCAGTCTTGATGCTCAGCTCAAATTCATTGGTCAGCAGTGCCTTGTCACTGTAGAATGTAAACCACGATTGTTAAAATTCATACAACATACACCAGGTATTTAGAAGGCAGCCAGAGTATAGTAAGTGTCCCATACTAACAGAACCAGCAGCACTGTGTAATAGCTGATTAACAGAGACAGTGCAGCTGAATAGGGTAAAATTGGAAATCCTCTTTACATCACTAATGGACTTCACCATAACACTTTTTTATTATTATTATACAAATGTGAAGCTGCTTTTGGGCCATCTTCCTCTAACAACATTAGGGGTTGTGTAACCTTCATCACCATTGTCTTCTTTGTATGTCACAGATCACAATTAGATCCCCCTTTTTAATGCTTCAAGAGCCAATACTAAGCCTAATGTTACAAGCGACTAAAGATATTGTTTTGATAAACATGCTTTGCAGAATAAATCGCTAAATAGTTTGAAGCCTGTCATTCCAACTTTGGAGGCCAGAGCAAACCTTCATTGTACAGTATTTTTTCTTTCTAGTATTTTGTCTGCAGGGTTAAACTAATTACACTACTCTGTGAAATGGTGGGTTAGACCGTTTTAGACAATTTCCCCTGAACCTGCAAATGCTCCCAACTCAGGGCTTATATTTTTTTGTACACAAACTTGTTGTGGCAATTGTTATGGTACCTGATGAAAGGCTCTGTTCTAAATCATTTAACGTTTTTAAAAATACATATGAAAGTTTTGAGCCAAACAGAGGAATATCACTGCTTAGCTCACAGTTCTTCTTTAAGCTGATCTAATCACTGGTTATATGAACCACGCTGTACTTGGCTATATTTACAGCATCTATGACTTGAAGGTTTTATTTTTATGGTCACTCAATATTTATGGTTAAACCGCTGATCCCAGTTTCCACATTTAAGATTTGAAGATATTATTTCCTTGTAAGAGAGTTTTAGTACACAGTCAAGCTTTGCGACATGTAAAAAGTATGCATACAGCACAATGACGGTACACACTAACAACACAGCAACACAACATCACAGACAGCTTGCAAGTTCCACATTTAGTTGCTATGGGGTGTGAAAGGATATATGTAAAAGGTACTGGCAGAATTTGGATATGTCCAACAACAGCTGACCAAAAAAGTTCCACAATAGGACATACCAGCACATGGCTGTCTTGGGAGATTATTGGTGGGTTTTCTTTAGTTAGGTGGCTAATTAAGCATTCTCACCTGTGTCATGCGGTTTTTGTGCATCATATATTATATGCCATGTTTTGCTCAAATCTACTCTTATGTAGACCCTGGCAGCTTAATTGCTGACTTGCTATGTCTTTTGGAATCAAGGTTTATCATTTGATTGATTCACATTTGATTACCAAGCTGGACAATATTCTCATTAGGAAGCAATGTGTGTTACATAAAGTCTCCTCTAATATTAAAGTAGGACGACCTGCTCTTGTAGCCTGATATTAAACTCCAACACACTCATGGCTAGAAAATCTTGTGTGGCAGAGCCAAGTTGTAAAGAGACCGGAGTGGGTGTGCTGGTTTCTGTTAATACAGAAGGACATCTGTGAGAGCAAGGAAATAGTGGGCAGAGTGTAGAATATCTTTACTATATCGGAGTTCCCCTTTCATAAGCTTTTATGCCCAGTTGGCATTAGGGGGTTTCCAGCTGGGTCAAATAAGAAGAGTAGCTGATATGCTGAGATGTATCCATGTGTTCTAAGGAATGGCTAGGTAGAAGAGTAATTCACCACTTGTAGGATGTTAGTGGAATGTCATATGATAATCATGTGACTGCCGTCACTTTTTATTGCTCACAACTGAACAATCTTTGTTGGTTGCGCACTATAAAAATGACAGAATTGTGTATTCAATGTCCACTTCCAATCCAGCAATTATGTAAAATTTGCCTTGTTTCTTTAACTTGTTCCCCACCTACTTTCTTTCACACATCAACAGGCACCTGTCCTATTAAGCTGCTTTTATTGGGATATTCTTGGCATAGCCTATCAGTGGTGGTCCATGAGGGGCCACAGATCAGCAGATCTTCCACCACATGTTATGGATAGTAAAAGAGCTTAATTTCATTGTTAAGTCACAGAATGCACACCGTGCACCCTGATATTCCTTCTAACAGAAATAATACACTGGCCATATCTGCCCACGTATACGATATGTCAAATCAAAATAAAGTGTAGATACCTACCCCATCCCCATTATCATGGCTGCCTAGGGGCTCCATTCAGGATCTTATTTTACCATGGCATGTTGCTTTGCTTGTCCCCTATATATTCTCCTGCAGCCTTTCATAAAATCAAATAATGACTTTTCTGAAAGTTGGTTTCATAGGACAATATATTGTGATCACCAAAGAGCGCAGGTGGTTTCTATATATATTAATATAATGTGACTGAATACTTTAATACGTAGTATTTAGCTATTTTTATTTTGCAGCCCTGTCAGAGTAACATTAAGGAAATAATGAACATCTTGTGTGAAAATTTTCAGGTAGGTTCACACGTAATAACAGGTTGTATGGAACAATTTACTACTGTAAGAAAGGACTTGCAGCATCTTTTTCACAAGGTGCAGACACTGCTCCGTAAATGTGCCCTACAATAATAATACAGTTTGTACTTGCCTCAAAGTTTTTCCGCATTGTAATAGCTGTCCTATGAATATATTTTTAAAGGAGAAGTCCAGCCTAAGCTCATTCGGCTGGGCTTCTCTTCTGGGTCACAGTAGTGCAATCCATTTTGTACTCCTGTGACACGTTTCAGCAGAGAGTGGTCTGAAGTCCACTCTCTGCTGACGTCACACAGATCAGTCCAGGCACCACGTCATCCTGACTCTGGAAGTCTGGATCCGCTAGTGCCTGGACTGATGGCCATCTCAGCCTCTCAGCAAGCCGCTGAGACGGCCGCTCCCTGCCCCTCCACAGCTCAGCGCTCCAGTGAGTGTGGAGGAGCAGAGCTGCTGATTGACAGGCAGCAGCTCTCTACTCTAGAAGCTGTGAGAACTGAGCAATCGGCGGTGTTCGATGGCTCAGTTCTCAGTGCAGAGACGCCGGGGGGACAGATGCAGCATCAACCTAGATAAGTATAATGGGGGAAAAAACAAACAAACCCATACTTCTCCTTTATTTTTTTATTTTACATGTAAATTAATCTCAATATTAGTTCTTTGCATAACTCTGATGTGTCTGTGTCCCTGCCAGAATGGTAATATCAAGTGAGCACAACTAATCAATTTAGTTTAACAATTTTTTTTTTTACCAGTGTTACCATTTTTGTATGGTGCACAACCAATAAAAATACAGGGGATTCTGGTGTACATTAAAATGAGTCACATATGGAGAAGAAACATAGCAAGCAATGAGAACTCACCCATCTGGATTGTCCACAGGTGCATGACTTAAGAGGCAGAAAGAAAGGGGGAGGCATGCAGTAAGCAGCAGCAGAGATAAAGAGCAAACAAGACTCCTCACCCACCACCCCCCCCACCCACAAACCCCACCTACAAAACCCCACCTACCTTCATTACATTAGATTTCCTGGTAAATATTACTAACAATGACAAAACTACTATAATATAGGTTGTTATAAGGCCTGAGGATAAGGGTCTCTTTGAAAATGATAGCTGAATTCCATCCTTAACTTCAGTCTTGTAAAGTTGTACAGGTTCCTCTCTTGTACTAAAAATTCTAAGTGTAATCTTACCGCACACTGTAAGTTTCTCACAGTGTGCATTAGAAACTGCACCAGACCAGATAGAGGCCACCTCACTTCCTATCTGGAGGCCTAATTCTTTCCTCCTAAGTCTGACTGTCCCCGGTCTGCCCCTTTCATGCATTTTATTTTATTTCTTTCAACCATGAACGCCCAAGATCCCATGTGGGACAGCCTGCACACAACGCCTACTCTTTCATCAAGGCATTTTGATATTTGCATAACTCCTCCCAAGAGCCCACCTACTGCTTGCATCAGGGCATTGAGGGCTTTTGAGAGGAATACTGAAACAGCGTGCATTGTTAGGAAGCTATATGTTAAACCAAGTAACATTTATTATGTTTAAAATGTTTAGTAATGCAAGAAATATAATGTAGTAAATAATCCGTTCCTTGTACAAGACAGAGATGCCAACGACAATATAAAAAGGATATTACAGTTCGGGTTAGAACAAATATTATACGACTTGGGACACCACAGAAGACAGGGTATAAGTACGGCAAAAAACACAGTAACAGAAGCTTTCACTACAGAACATAGTAATAAAGCATGACCAATGACATTGTTAATGGGAAAGCCTAGTAAGAATAGAAGCAGATGAACTTAAGTGGGAGAGGACAGCCAGGGCACCATATTTTTGGGGAATTTCTTTGGCCTCTATGATGGGTTTGTTTTTCTCTTTTTATAAAAGAACAAGAACAGCATTTCTCCATTGTAAAAAAGTTGGCAGGTTAGGGGGTATATGAAGCTATATACAGGATGATGCTACCAGTACATACAGTATTTGTTTGCATTGCTTAGAGATGTGCATGGATCCAATGATAAAATCACTGGGTCTAAATTAGGATATGCAATGAAAACATTTTATTAAAAAATGTCATTAGCATGTTGAAGAGGCAAAGCAAAATATAAGCAGAATAAACTTCAGCTTTAACCTTCTTTGCCCAAAGGCAGCTCTATGGAGACCCATTCAGGTATCAATTATGGTAGCTGGTGTGTTGATGTTCAATTCTGTGGTACACTAGAATCAGCAACAAAAATGAAGGAGTTGACTGCCTGACCAAGATTAGCCCAAATTGCTTGCAAACTATTGAAAAAGTCAAACATTTGTAGATAGAATTGCCACAAGTGCAACTTGTCAATAAAGCACATTCGCCTTGTCAAATAGCATATGATAAGGGTCACCAACATCTGCTTTATATTTGAACAGAAAATGCTTATAGAACATGCGCCTTATTTTGAAATGGGAGGTCAGATTTGCTGGACTTTTGATTTCTGCACCTTTACCAAAAACATATAACAAATGCCCAGTATTATTAAAGTGATTGTAAAGGCAGAAGGTTTTTTATCTTCATGCATTCTTTTGTGTGCAGGAGCGAGCCAGCGATGTACACGAGTGCCTCGGCCGCCATCGCTACTGACCTCTTCACTCGGTCCTCCACTGGGTTAGGCTTCTTCAGCAATCATGGTTGACTGGCACAGGATGAGATAACTTTCACGTATGCAAATTTATTCATTCTGCCACCCACAACATTGATAAGATTGTACATTATGTCATATATATTCCCAGCTCAGTGTACAATCTAAAGAAACATGCTAGCAGGCAGTGAATGAGCATTTATTGCAAAAGAGACAGAGTAAAGTTACACTTTAAATGATAACTATATGAATGTATAGTTATCCTTTAACCACCTGAGGACCGGCGCACGCCGATGTACGTCAGCAGAATGGCATGGCTGGGCCCATGGGCGTACAGGTACGTCCCCTTTAAGAGCCCAGCCGTGGGTCGTGAGCGCGCGACGGCGGCGCGCTCGCGACCCGGTCCTCTTCTCCGTGACCGCCCCGCGGGAACAGCGGACCTGATCGCCGCTGGTGTCCCTCGATCGGGTCACAGAGAGGAAGAACGGGGAGAGGTAAGTGTAAACAAACCTCTCCCTGTGCTTCCTAGTGAGCTTGTCACTGATCGTCTGTTCCCTGTCATAGGGAACGACGATCAGTGACGTCACACGCTAAGCCACGCCCCCCAGAGGGAAGTAACACCCATCAGGGCACAATTAACCCCTACAGTGCCCCCTCCTGGTTAACCCCTTCACTGCCAGTGTAATTTTCACAGTAACCAGTGCATTTTTATAGCACTGATTGCTGTGAAAATTGCAATGGTCCCAAAAATGTGTCAAACGTGTCTGCCATAATGTCGCAATCACAAAAAAATCACTGATCGCCGCCATTACTAGTAAAAAAATTAATAAAAAATTAATAAAAATGACATAAAACTATCCCCTATTTTGTAAACGCTATAACTTTTGCGCAAACCAATCAATAAACGCTTATTGCGATTTTTTATTTTTTTTTATGTAAAATATGTAGAAGAATACGTATTGGCCTAAACTGAGGAGAAATTTTTTTTTTCTTTTATATATTTTTGGGGGATATTTATTATGGCAAAAGGTAAAAAATAGTTTTTTTTTTCAAAATTGTCGCTCTATTTTTGTCTATAGCGCAAAAAATAAAAACTGCAGAGGTGATCAAATACCACCAAAAGAAAGCTCTATTTGTGGGAAAAAAAGGACGCCAATTTTGTTTGGGAGCCACGTCATACGACCGCGCAATTGTCAGTTAAAGTGATGCAGTGCCCAATCGCAAAAAGGGGCCTGGTCCTTATGCTGCATATTGGTCCGGGGCTTAAGTGGTTAACCACTTGCTTACTGGGCACTTAAACCCCCCTCCTGCCCAGACCAATTTTCAGCTTTAAGCGGTCTCACTCTTTAAATGACAATTGCGCTGTCATACAACACTGTACCCAAATGACATTTTTGTCACTTTTTTCCCACAAATAGAGCTTTCTTTTCGTAGTATTTGATCACCTCTGCAGTTTTTATTTTTTGTTAAAAAAAAAATACAAAACTGTTTTATATTTTGTTATAAAATTTTGCAAACGGGTAATTTTTCCCCTTCATTGATGTACGCTGATGAGGCTGCACTGATGGGCACCGATAGGCGGCACTGATGGGCTGCACTGGTGGACACTGATAGGGGGCACTGGTGGGCACTGAGAGGGGGCACTGATGGGTGGCACTGAAGGGCACTGAGAATTGGCACTAATAGGTGGCAGTGATGGGCACTGATCAGCACTGGTAGGTGACATTGATAGGCAGCACTGCTAGGTGGCACTGACTGGCACCACTGGTGGGCACTGCTACGTGGCAGTGATGGGCATTGATAGGTGGTACTGATTGGCACTGACAGGTGGCACTATGGGCACTGGCAGGCGGTACTTGTGTGCACTAATGAGGCAGAATTGCCTCTTCCACTGGGGACCGATGTCCTTTACTCAGCAGCCGGTGATGGGCTTTTTTTTCTCCTCACGCTGTCAGCGCGAGGAGAAAAGAAAAACGATTACCGAGCTTTGTTTAGATCACGTGATCAGCTGTCATTGGCTGACAGCTGATCACGTGGTAAGGGGCCGGGATCGGCCCCTTACTCGGATCCGTAATCACCCGAGTCTCAGTGACTCGTGATCACAGCGCGCACCCTGCGTGGGGCACGTGCAAAGGGGAGGACGTCTATTGACGTCCTCCCGGCAATTGGGGTCCGCGCTGTAGCCGTCATTCGACTATAGCGCGGGCCCCTAGTGGTTAAAACGGTTTCCACCAGAGATCCATTTCATTTCTTAGTTGGAGAATTCTAGCTAGGACAGAAAGGAATCCTGCTGTGGGCCACTGGCTATATTTTTTGTTGCATTAGGAATACTAAAATGTTTTTCAACTAGTGCGCATATCTTAAAGTGGAACTAAATTCTAACATAAAAAAAAAAAATGTGAGCAGACACTCTTTATTGCAAAAGAGACAAACAATGTCACTTTTGCAATAAATGAACCTACCTACCTGAAAACAGTCTTCTGTATAATGTACACAGAGCTGCATTGTGCAGCTCAGTTTACATTCCAGCACAGTGACTGGATGACTGCACATGCACAGGAGTGATGTCAATAAGTGCTAGCCATACAAGATTGTTGAAGACCAGCACCCAGAAGAAGCCGGGGAGAAGATGGCAGCGCTGGCGCGGGACCTCACAGGCCTCATACTATTGAAACAAGGTAAGTATCACTAAGTTTAGTTCGGCAAAAGTGGAACTTCCACTTTAAGCACTCCTCGCCCCCTTACATGCCACATTTGGCATGCAATTTTTTTTGGGGGGGGAGAGTGGGGGCTTCGTTTGGAGTGGGACTTCCTGTCCCACTTCCTCCTTCTGCCTACGGGCCGCCTAGGCGACTCCTCCTCTCCACCTAGGAGGCCCCTCCCTCTAGGCGATCTCCTGGGACACGTGACAAGTCCCAGAAGATCGCATGTCCACTCCAAGAGCGCTGCGTGACTCGCGCATGCACAGTGCGTGCCCGGCCGTGAAGCCGAAAGCTGTCACGGCTGGGTGCCCAGAGTGTCAATGGAGGCGTCGGCGGAGAGGAGCGACGCTCTAGGCGGCCGCATCGCTGGAGTGTGGAACAGGTAAGTGCCTGTTTATTAAAAGTCAGCAGCTACACTTTTTGTACCTGCTGACTTTTAATAAACATAAAAAGCCTGGAACTCTGCTTTAAGGACCTTTTTAGGCTCCATGCACACTAGCATTTTTTCAGTTCCTAGAAGCTGTTATCCTAGGAGCTAAATAGTGTTATCCTATGTGTCCATGCATACTACGTTAGGCTATTAGCGTTTTTTGAGCTTAAGGCCTCATGCCCACGGACGTTTTTACAGCCGCGTTTTTTACAGCTTAAAAACGCCTGTCCATTATTTGTATAAATTTTACGACCGTATTTTTTTCGGGAAAAAAAAATGCTGGAGCTCAAACGCAGTTGCGGCGTTTTCGCACGTTTTTTTATGCCTAACGCCGACGCCGGGGAACGCACTGGTCCTGGGTTTTTTTTTTACAGCTTAAAAACGCCTATGCTATTTGCAGCTCAAAAACGCCTAGGTGGGCATGAAGCTATAGACTAACATGGACAGGCGTTTTTAAGCTGTAAAAAACGCTTAAAAACGTCCGTGGGCATGAGGCCTAAGTGTCTAAGAGCAGAAAATAAATAGTTTTTGTAGAATTTCTTGGAGCATTTTTCCAGCAGAAACACTCCTAAATGCTTCTGAACGCTACCAATAGCGTATTTTGAGCTTTTTTTTCCCTTTTACTGCAAAGCTAATAAAATGCTAATGCTCCTAAAAACGCTACTACAAAAAGCTATTACCAATGGTTTTTATCCAGCATTTTTTTTTAGCTTTAAGAAAATGCTAGTGTGCCTGGGTGGGTGTGCAATTTGTTTACAGCTATATACTTTTTATTTTATGTAAGCAGTTTTGGTGTGTCAATATTTAGAGACTGTGCCTGTAGTTGGTGAGGTCTGATTTAAAGGACATCAAAAAGTATTGTATTCTGCTAAATGCATGTGGTTATTATATGTAGCGCCCTGCTCCTATTGAGTAGGCGCTATGTTTAAATTTAAGTTATCTGAGCTGCAGTTTAGCTCAGAATGATTGTGTTAAATTGCTGGTTTCTGTTCCAGTCCAGCTGTGTTGTGCATTTTCCACTTGACTGTAGGTGTCGCGGTCACCACAGGTCAAGGTTGGAAATGCAGCAGGCTGGGTGTATTGGGTATTCTTTACCCAGAAGTAGCCCAGTGGGAGTGGTCCCCCCACTGTGCATTCTGGGAGAGGGTACTTAAGGGACAGACACCGTTTTCCGGGTCTCTCTCTGACCTAATGGCCCTCCTGGCCTAAGGTGTGCTGTGACAGTGTCCTGTCTCGGGGCCTGCTGGCCCGAGGCTTTGTTGCTGATAGTAGGCCCAGGAGTTTCTGGGGCCTACTGGTCCAGGGGTAGTCCTGTGCTGTCTTGCCTGCGGGAAGAAGCCCAGCAATTGAAGAAACCAGGGGAGGACTTTTCTCGGAGAGGACCGAGCGAAAGAGCTGGTATCTCAGGAAGAGCCTGGAGACTCAATTGGAGGATTCATCCCGGCCCATCTACCTCAGTGTTGCCGGCTTGGCTGAAAGAAACTGGTACTGTGGGACTGTACTTAGACTTTGCAAAAATTCTGGATCATACAATCCTGTGGCAGAGGATTGCGCAGAGACTGTGTGTATTCTTCAAGTCTGTGGCAGAGACTTTTGACCGAGCATCGCACCGGCTGCTAGGTCTGTGAGAGAGGCTTATCCGGTGGTTGCTATATCCAGGGTGGAAACTGTTTGTCCTCTGGATCAAGAGAAGTACCCGTGATTCGCAAATACAAGGTACCTGAATCTCCCCTAATCCTCCATCCCTCTAACTGACTTTGTTGAATAAAACCATTGAAAAAGAGACTGTGTGTTGGTGCTGACCTCTGTGAACAACTCTTCAATGGGACCCCTATGACGGACACGGTGGAACAGTAAGGGAATAGCAAAGGCCCAAAAATAAACCAGCAGCTCCTGCGGGGGTAGTGCTACATATATGTAATGATATTCAGTATATTAACTAGTTTTCTTTTTCATGTGAATTTTTGTACGCTTTTCTCTTCCTATATTTTAATCAAAAGGTTTAAATCTTAAAAAAATAAAATAAAAAGTGGCTCTATCTGTTTAAGAACTGCTTGCAGTGTCATAATTTGTCCAGTCGTTGTTTCTTGGTCTGCATATAAATGTGAAGACAAATAATAAAGCCATATGAAAGTAAAAAACAAAAATAATTAATATACAGAATATTATATGTAGCATTTAGTTCAGAATACAAAACTTTTCGGGTGATTGGCCTTATGAGAAGGACACACATTAGCAACCTGGATAAGGTGAACCAAAATCCAAGCGGAATTATCCCAGCAGGTGTACATGAAATGGACAGTTAGACCAAATCGTTACTCGTCTTTAATCAGCAGGCAGCACCATCAGTACATAGCGCACCCATGGTGTTCTATTTACACCCATGCTCAGCAGTACTAATCATTAGAATCTAAAGGAAGAGCTTTTACTTTGTATTTCGCAAGGACAGACACATTCCGTTTTAGGAAAGCTGCTACCAGGTGATTAATCATTTTTCATAATGAAAGTCGACTTTGCATTAAATGAAGGTCTAATTTTCCCTTTCTTGGATAATCCAGACAATGTTCTGCCCTAGTTTCTTAGGGAGACGTTGATTCATCACCCAGCAATCTCCCATCTGCTGGTTGAGACACTACATTTAGGATTATTAGGGTCATTTTTAAAGACATTATTTTATTACTTTGCAGGCTGAATAGTCCTATAGAGGATATGTGTCAAAATGACTCAATCCAGCAGGAGAAAAATGGATCCTGCCTGGGTTTTGTGCCGGAGGCGGTATGAGACTCGCTAATCTTGTTTGTTACATTTGACTCTGATCTCTGAGGAATAGAGGTTAATGGTACGGATACATCAGCTAACCATCTCTTGCATGACGTGATTGCTGCAGTTGACAAATCTCAGTAAAAAGCAGTTTTACTGATTACAAAAGAAATAATGCTGACAATTGTATGCAGAATAATATTCATATTCCTCTTTCTTATCCAAAGAAAGAGTTGCACAAAACAACACAATACTGACACATTATAATGGTATTATTCAAGCACATCATATATTCTGCGAGTGTCTCAAGATCACTGTATGACTATTAAATGTTCTCTGAATTTATCAGTAAGTAATTAGTTTGTCCTCTATTGTCTCTAAAACACAAAAGACAGCAATAGGGTTTATTTTTGAAAAACAGTGAAAGGAAAATGAAGCTGTTGCCCTCAAAAAGAATTGGTCAGACTGGGCCTATTGTAATACAACAGGGCAGTGCTAAATACATAGAACAGTACTCTAATAGTGAGACCCATATCATTCTGCGTTTATGTAGAAACTAGATTATTCAGGCTTAGAATGAAGAAAATGGGAAATCTTAAAAACAGAATTGATCTTTAATTTTTTCTGATAGCTGTAGACCGGGGAAAGTAAAATCTGTCAGTTTACTGCACACTGTTCTTAATATTACTACTATTTGTACTGCCATAATATAAAAGCCTGTGAATGGCACAGCAGATATTATGAGTTTTATCACTCATCACTGGGAAGTTTGATTTCTTCCTCTCATTAATAGGATAGGATTAGTGTACTGATTGAAGCACTGCACATTCAGAAGATTAGAGCATATGTAATTGTCCTATCAATAGGTTTTCATAAAGGTAATATTCTCCTTGTGAATTATTAGGAGCACTTCAAATTGATGGGTCATTTTAAGTGATGGCACTCATGGACAGACAAGGACACACAGTGGAAGATGCACAATGGTCTGCCCGTTATTTATAATAGGCTATGAAACCTTTATTTTGCCTTCATGAACTCTAGTTAATGCCTGAAACCGGGGTTTGAGGGATCTAAATGAAGGCACAAGTTGGCTGGCACTGTAAAACATGTACCACGCTGATGGCAGTAGAGAGTAATGTCTTGCTTTATTAGCAGGTATAATGTCAGGGGTGATCATGTCTGCATAGCAGGTGATGTGAACAACATCTGGGCATATGTTGATGTAATGGGTAAAATGTCAAGTACAACTGATGAGATCAATGTGTGTTGTGATGGATGACAGGAGAAGACACTTTACTTACTCAGGTATCTCATTAGTCAGTTGGCTTGAAAACAAGGAAACAACATGGACACACAATAAGACAGCAGACAGACATATCTGACAAACGCTGACAATTGTTCAAACATTAAAGGGAATCGTCAGTTTGGTTGGAGATATATCTAATGAAAAGTACCTTAAAGTGGAGTTTCACCCCAAATAATAACTATATCCAATCACATTCCTGACCCTACCAACATGTTCAATAGCCACATTTTTTTTTCTGTTGTATTTACCGTAGTACAGTCTGCAGTGCGACTTCCGGGTTTTCACTCCCTTGGCAGTAGGCGTTTCTACTCTTTTCCCCGGCGCCGCGATGTAATCTGGGAGTTCTCCACAGTGTCATGCTTCCCAAGAGACATTGCTCTACGCCGTCCAGCGAAATACCATCACAACGTGGCGTGAACTTTCAATGACGCCACCCGTTGTGATGGCAACCAGGATGTTTACGGCGCTTCTCACCGTAAACAGTGCGCATGCGCGAGAAAGAGCGGTGAATGCTGGGAGATGAGCATTCAACGCTTCCAGGAAATCATTGCTTGTGGGCTTCACAATGCCCACAAGCAAAATGGAAACTGCCTATAATGGATTTTAAAAGTTCTTCTTTTACACGGAAACTGAAAGAGGATATTTGAAAATCCGATTGGCTGCGGAACCTCCGCTTTAACGGAGCTAACTATTTTTGCCCAAAGATGGCTATAGGTGGCATAACATTTGGCATATTCAGCTTTTGAAACCTAATCCGCAGATAATCAAGTGTGTGGTTTAACGCTAACAGATACCAAGATGACGGATTCAGCCATTTAATGCCTGCATATGTATGGGGTGCTCCCTGATTTTAGGCTTGCAGGCATCAGGCTGATTTTGACGTCAGCAGTGCTAAAAAGGATATCTGACTGCTGTATACAACACATGGGGAGGTTTAATAACTCTGCCTACAAACTGGCCTGATCCTTTCACCTGCTATGGAGCTGATGAAAGGATTCAAATGCTAGGAGTATGAAGACAGGCCTTGGAACTCAGGGAGATATGGCCACCTTAGACATTTCTGTCTTCTGTAGGGCTAGGTCAATCTCAATAACTGTGCTGTAGATGCTATAATGCTATATTTTCTCCCTTTACATTTTCTATATTACAATTGTTTAAGCGGCTAATGACAGTATGTAAAACTATACTTTTACGGCAGGTCTGCTCTAAAAAAATCATACCACTTTCAAGTAAATTCCATTGATTACTTTGCAATATAAGCCTTGTATTGAAATAAGTGCACTGTAATGCCGCGTACACACAATCGGACATTCCGACAACAAAACCGTGGATTTTTTTCCGACGGATGTTCGCTCAAACTTGTCTTGCGTACACACGGTCACACAAATGTTGTCGGAAATTCCGATTGCCAAGAACGCGGTGATGTACAACACTACAACTAGCCGAGAAAAATGAAGTTCAATGATTCCAAGCATGTGTCGAATTGATTCCGAGCACGTGTAGGATTTTTGTGTGTCGGAATTGAACACACACGATCGGAATTTCCGACAAGAACTTTTGTTGTCGGAAAAATTGAGAACCAGCTCTCAAACATTTGTTGTCAGAAATTCCGACAGCAAATGTCCGATGGAGCCTACACACGGTCGGAATATCCGACCAAAAGCTCACATCGAACATTTGTTGTTGGAAATTCCGATCGTGTCTACGTGGCATTATTATGAAAAATACCATGTTGCTCCCTATACCTGGATGATTTCATTCCGCGTCCCCAAAATTATTATTTTTAATAAAACATCTGGAAGTATGTACAAAAAGAAATGTGAGGGAAGGATTTAATACAAAGGTTGCCATGTCTGCTGGCATTATATTCAATAAGGAATCTCTTGCATCCTCCTATATGCTCCTTACTCATCCCTTCTGACCACTCCCTAAAAAGCGAAGGAGAATGCACATGTAAAGGAATGTCCGTGATACTTTCCATCTGATGAAAATGATATCAGAATACAGAAGTCAGGCTGGACTGGCAGGATCCTTAATGGTCCCAGCAGGAGAAAGAAAGGAAAATGGAAGGTTTATATGTAAACTCGCTTGATTTGCTTGGCTATTTTAAAATGTACTTATTCTTTGAAAGTAAACATTCCATCAGTGGTTAGCTATCGCTTTCACTAACTTAATAAACGTTCCTGCTGGATGATATAAGAGACGGAGGGCAAAGATTTTCAGCACTTCCCTGTAATGACAAGGATCGGCACTCAACGTTCTTATTAATCAGCAGTTTCAGGAGTTCAGTAACAGAAACAAATTAGTCAGAGAATAAATAACTTTGGTGGCATTTTCGTTAAAAGCTGCACATGAGTTTAAAAAGATATTTCTTCTATTTTCAACTGCAAGTACATAACAGACATTTTCCAAGATCGCTTATATATTTTTTTTTAAATGACATATATTCCCTTTAATGGTCCACTTAATTGCCACACAATGACAGGCACTACAAAGCAAAAGCAATGATCAGTCACTGAAGAACAGGATAACAGGTATCCTGAATTAATGATTTCCTGGAGAGATAAAACAAGACGAATTTAATTTATGACTCACAGGAGTTCCTTTTACACAGAGAAGTCGATTTATGGAACCTGCAGGGCTGTCATAATGTCACTGTCTTTCTCAGCACATCTGGAATGTTAGACGACATTTCATTATATCACTATGATGAAGCCTTGCCTGCTTTTTACCGATGTCGCGGCAGGTGCATGGCACGCCTTCCCTATTTGGCTCAAGCACCAGTTCATAGGTTTGCCTGTCAGTTTGATGCCTGCTAAATAACTACCAGAGGAGGGGTATGCAGCAGAGAAAGCTCATTTCCAGGGACACTTCACCATGTTGTAGCTGAAAAGTAATATTTTTTCCACTCAACATTAAAGAACCGTCTTTCTTGCTTACTAAATGTGTAAATGTGGTATGGTGGGAAGTATGTCCCTGAAAGTTACCATATTCTTGTTTGTGCCCTTTAAAGACACCTGAGAATATATTAAGGGGAGGGGGTATGGGTGCTGGATAACTGCTGTAAATGGCACTGACTTACTTTTTGGTCACTTTGTGGTACTCCAGGTAAGTCTTCCCGTCAAATGACACTGCTTCTGAGCTTCCAGCTGATTTTTCAATGGTAGCTGGGGATGAAACAAATATTAACATGTATTAGTCATCCATAGAAATGTATTTAATTATTACAGATTCTTATTAGTTTCCCTTGTGTAAGGTGTTATAACTTTTAAAGTATGAGCTTCACTTTGGTTCTTCATGGAATGGTTAAAAGCCCTTTTAAAATTTTCCTGCCATTTGTATCCTATTGGGGTGGTTTTCCCCTCCTGTCGTAGACACACACAAAGAAGTCAGAATGACATTGCACCTTAGACAGCGGCCACCAGAACAAATGAGTTTGAAAGATTGTTCTTTATTCTTGTCCTGGATTTGCCCTCACTTTCTGAATTGGTGGGAAAAAGTGTTAATTCTCCATAGTGGAGAAACAAACAACAATAAAAACCAACCATTTTACTTCCCCATTCTTTCCAATGCCTAAATAACAATTTGTAGATTTAGATTTTCTTTAACCACTTGCCACCCAGGCCAATTATGACATTTCTCTCCTATATGTAAAAAAAGGGATTTTTATAACAGCTTACCTGTAAAATCCTTTTCTTGGAGTACATCACGGGACACAGAGCGACTTAGTCATTACTAATGGGTTATATAGATACCTTCAGGTGCTGGCACTGGCAACTTCCAAAACCGGAAGTACCCTCCCCTATATAAGCCCCTCCCATCCGGGAGCACCTCAGTTTTGTAGCAAAGCAATAAGTGTCCCAAAAAGAGGGGTGGGAGCTCTGTGTCCCGTGATGTACTCCAAGAAAAGGATTTTACAGGTAAGCTGTTATAAAAATCCCTTTTTCTTTTTCGTACATCACGGGACACAGAGCGACTTAGTCATTACTAATGGGACGTCCCAAAGCAATGCCAAATGAGGGGAGGGATACACTATACATAAGCTGGGCGCCATCAGGCATGAGGATCTTTTGCGGCCTGCAACACACTGCGCCCAAAGGCGACATCCTCCTGACTTCTAACGTCTACCTGGTAGAATCTAGTAAACGTGTGTACTGAAGACCATGTTGCGGCCTTACAGACTTGAGCCAGGGAGGCCTGGTGATGCACTGCCCATGAAGTTCCAACTGCTCTTGTGGAGTGCGCCCTAACTTTGAACGGAGGCGGTCTCTTTCTCAAGCCATAGGCTTGTATTATGACCTGTCGAATCCACTTGGCTAAAGTAGATTTTGATGCTGCCTGACCCTTTCTGGGGCCTTCCGGCAGAACAAACAAAGTATCCGTTCTACGAATCTGAGCAGTGGCTTTTAGATAAGTTTTAACTGCTCTTACTACATCCAAAGAATGCAATAACTTTTCCTCTACCGAGCTAGGTTTGGGAAAAAAAGAAGGAAGAACCACATCTTGGTTCAAATGAAACCTCAATACCACCTTAGGAAGAAAGGCTGCATGAGGACGTAATACTACTCTGTCCTTATGGACAACCAGATATGGCTCCTTACAGGACAAGGCGGCTAATTCCGATACTCTTTTAGCCGAACAAATGGCTACTAAGAAAATCAATTTCCTGGTGAGAAGAACCAAGGAAATGTGTTGCAATGGTTCAAACGGTTGTTTCTGTAGAACCGACAGAACCAGGTTTAAGTCCCATGGACATATGGGAATACTAACCGGAGGGCTAATACGCATCACTCCTTGTATGAAAGCTTTGACTAAAGAATGCAAAGCCAAGGGCCTTTGAAAAAAATATTGACAAGGCCGAAATCTGACCCTTGATAGTACTCAAGGCAAGCTTCCTATCTACAGCCCACTGTAGGAAGTCCAGAATCCTACCTATTACGTACTTACGTGGATGCCATTTCTTGGCCTCACACCACGTGATGTACGCCTTCCAGATCCTATAATAGATCTGCCTGGATACCGGCTTCCTGGCATTGATCATGGTAGATACCACAGGATTAGAGAGCCCTCTCTTTTTTAGAATGTGGGCTTCAATAGCCAGGCCGTCAAACCTAGGGCTGGTAAGGAAGGGTGGTATATCGGTCCTTGCGAAAGCAGGTCCGGACGATGTGGGAGGACTCCCCACTGACATTTTTACAATCTCCGCGTACCATGCCCTTCGGGGCCACGCTGGAGCCACCAGAATCACTGGTTTCTTCTCTACCCTGATTCTGCGGATTAATCGCTGTAACACTTGTGGCGGTGGGAATGCATATATCAGCTTGAACTGATCCCAAGGGAACACTAGGGCATCCGAGCCGCAAGCTAGGGGATCCCTTGTGCGAGACACAAATCTGTCCACCTTTGCGTTGAATCTGGATGCTAGCAGATCTACATCCGGTGTTCCCCACCGCTGGCATATTGCCTGGAAAACCTCGGGACTGAAGAGACCATTCCCCCGGGCATAATTGCTGGCGACTTAAAAAGTCCGCTCTCCAATTTTCCACTCCTGGGATGAAAACCGCAGATATGGCTGGGACATATCTTTCTGCCCATTCCAGGATGCAATTCGCTTCCCTCTGGGCTGCACGACTCCTGGTGCCACCCTGGTGATTGATATATGCCACTGCTGTGGCATTGTCTGATTGAATTCTGACGGGACCCTTGGAGTTTGGATGTCCATGCTACTAGGGCATACCGGGCTGCTCGTATCTCTAAGAGATTGATGGGCAGGGCCTTCTCTGCTTCTGACCACTTGCCCTGGAGAGACCATTGCTCCAGTACTGCCCCCCAGCCTATGAGGCTGGCATCTGTAGTGATCACCTTCCAAGAAACCGGACTGAAGGGTTTCCCTTTTTCCAGATTCTGGGGCACCAACCACCAATGGAGGCTCTTGCGAACGGAAGGGGACAGGGACATTGGTAAGTCTAAAGCCTGAACTTTTTTGTTCCAGGCTGACAGTATGGCCCTCTGCAAGTTCCTTGAATGGAATTGACCGTAGGGTACTGCTTCGAATGAAGCCACCATTTTTCCCAGCAGCCTCATGCACAGGCGTATGGATGGTTTTCTTTTTGTACCCACTAAGTGGGTCAAATCTTTTAAAGACGACACCTTCTCTGGAGGTAAGAAAATCTTTCTCTGATTTGAATCCAGCCTTAGCCCTAAGTATTCCAGACTTTTGACTGGTCTTAGAGCTGACTTGTCCCGGTTGATAATCCAACCGTGATATTCCAGATACTTGATTGTCTTGTGAATAGCTACTTCCAGCTTTTCCACTGAGTGGTCTATTAGTAGCAGGTCGTCTAGATATGCCATTATCGTTACACCTTGTGTTCTTAGATTGGTCAATAGTGGGGCCAGAATTTTTGTGAACACTCGTGGTGCTGTGGCCAGACCGAAAGGTAAGGCTCTGAACTGAAAATGGCGCCCTTCTACTGCAAAGCGTAGAAATTTCTGGTGGGCCGGAAAGATGGGAATATGCAGATAAGCATCCCTTATGTCGATCGAGGCTAACCATTCCTGCCCTTGTAGGGCGGTGGCCACCGATCGGATCGACTCCATCCGAAAAATCCTGATATGTAGGAACTTGTTTAGCCCTTTTAGATTTAATATGGGCCTCACGTCCCCATTTGGTTTGGGGACTGTGAAAAGGTTCGAGTAAAACCCGAACCCGCTTTCTTCCAAGGGAACCTTCATGATTACACCTTGGAGCAATAGTTGTTCTAGTGCCAGAAGGAGGGATCCTCTCTTCTGGGGATCGCTTGGCACGTTTGACCTCATAAAATGGGCAGGAGGAGTGTCTTTTAACTCCAGCTTGTATCCCAGACTTACTGCAGAGAGCACCCATCTGTCTCTGATGGTGTCCCGCCAGGTCTCTGTGAACAACTGAAGTCTTCCCCCCACCCGATTGAGTGGGGGCAACCCTTCATGACTTGGGGGGAGGTTTTGTACCTCTCTTGACCCAGGGTTTCTTGTCACCCTGTGATTGTCCCTGATTTCTGCCCCCTGAATTTGACCGCGGAGGCCGTCGGAACTGTTTCACAGCCGATGTGCCAGGGACTGGAGAAGTAGGCCTCTTAAAAGAAGGACTTCTACTCTTGTTCTTAACCGGCAAGAGTGAACTTTTACCGGCAGAAATTTTCTGGATATACTTGTCCAGATCTTCTCCAAATAAGCGTTCTCCATGAAATGGGAAGCTAACCAGCAATTTCTTACAGGGAGCTTCAGCAGACCAGTTTTTGAGCCATAGAAGCCTACGCATATGTACTACAGACAGCGTAAAGCGGGAGGCCTGTTGGATTGTATCCTTTATGGCGTCCACCGCAAAACACAAGGCTCTAGGTAGGTCAGCTAGGGCAAGAGCCTGCTGATCTGGTAAGTCCCTTAAGACTTGTTTCAACTGATCTTTCGCCGCTTGGCAGACTCCAATCGCTGCTACTGCAGGTTGTGTCACCATGCTTGCTGTAGAGAAAGCAGATTTTAGTAAAGACTCCAATTTTTTATCTATTGGGTCTTTGAACATTGGAACATTATCTACTGGACATGTCAGTGATTTGTTCACACAAGAGATGGCTGCGTCCACTGTAGGGACCCTCCATTTTTTTATGAACTTATCCTCCATGGGATAGATCACTGGAAATCTCTTGGGGGGAGTAAATATTTTATCAGGATGCTCCCAATCCTGGTAAATAAGCCCTTCCAATAAAGGGTGGATTGGGAAGGAACAGACAGCCTGGGGAGCTTTCAGCGACCCCAGCGAGGAAACCGTAGTGGTTGATGGTTCCGCCAGAGGCATTTTAAATGCTGATCGGACCATGTTAGTCAGAGACTGAACCCATAATCTTTCAGCCTGAGATGCTGAAAAAGGTTCTTCCACTGTTGATTCCTCTATAACTGAATCAACCTCATCCTGATCCCCTTCAGGTAGGTCGATCTCTGTGTGGGGCTGTTCCTCCACTAACAGGCACTCTGAAGGAGGAGACGGAGATCGGACGCGCTTTCCCTGTGACAGGGAAGCAGCGATCAATGCTGTTAATCTCTCTTCCAATCCTCCCAGAGTTGAGGATAAAACCTCCTCTGTTATATATACAGGAGCAGGTGGACTGGGGACAGCCGCAGCACCAGGCACTCCTGCGGGGTTCCTACGGCTACTGACCTCTGAATTTTCAGGGGAGATTGGTGCAGTACAAGCATGCCCAATATCCTCAGAGCCCGATGGAGACCCCTTTGGCTTCCTGGAAGACTTATTTCCGGAGCGTCTGGACGACATATCCTTTAAGCACAAAGCTGAGGTATTCCCGTCGTCATACACCAATTTTGCTGGTAATAGTCTAACACAGTTGCTGCTATATACCAGCTGGTGTCCACTAAAGTGCCTTTCTATGGGGATGCCTGCATCAACCGCCTCTGTGTGCCACCGTTTTGTTGCTAGCTCTGTTTGCATCCAGCTGACACTTGTACTGTGTCTTTTATACATGCTGGGACGCCTGCACATGCGCAGAAGCGCTGCGGCGCGCATCGAGCGTCATCCACCCGCCCCGCCCCTTTTGTTTCATAGGAGGCGCGTGCACGCGCCCGCGCCCGTGCACCATTGGCGCCTTTTTTGAAACCAAGCAGGGACTAGGAGCCAGGGCCCTTTTTGCCGGAGGGCCTGTGCGGTGGATGAGCGCAGCAACAGGGCAGAGGAACTGGATTCCCACAGAGAAACTTACCAACTGCCTGGATCTTTTGACTTGAGAAAACCAAAGATCCACATGACAAGAAAAATGGACCACAGCGGCCTCTAGTGGTTTAACACAGGTACCGCGGTCCTCTTTTTTTTTTTTTTCTTGACTACTATTAAAATTTTACATTTTCCAGTAGTTATAGGCATACACAGATATTAGCGGGAATACCGTTAGGTAACAGACAGAAAGACAAATTAGGATTGGGGGTCCCCAATAGAACCAAGTTCCTGGGGGCCCCCACTTACCTGTTCCCCGCCGCAGGACTTTGTTTGGTCCACAGAAGCCCAAACTTCACCTATCACGGCAGGCATTGTAATTAAACCTTCAGGGACCGGGTTCCCAAGGATTCCACTCCCCTGGACCTGTATAGCACCCTGCACAGACAACATCTTGGTCGTGGGTATGACCAGAGCTCTGGATCCCAGGGTCCAGCCCTCCTAAGAGAGGCATTACAGGCAAAACCTTGCTCTTCTCTTGCAAGGCCCGGGTACCGACCGTTTAGCTATGAAGCTTTTTTGGTCGGATCCGGAACAGCTTACTGAGGCCCATAAAAGAACCTGTACGCAAGCCCAGTGAAAACACATGTTACTCTTTGGCCAACACCTTAGACACTGGCAAAAAACTGAGGTGCTCCCGGATGGGAGGGGCTTATATAGGGGAGGGTACTTCCGGTTTTGGAAGTTGCCAGTGCCAGCACCTGAAGGTATCTATATAACCCATTAGTAATGACTAAGTCGCTCTGTGTCCCGTGATGTACGAAAAAGAAATCATAATTTATTTGCTAGAAAATTACACAGAAACCCCAAACATTATATACTTTTTTTTTAGCAGGGACCCTAGAAAATAAGATGGCGGTCGTTGCAACATTTTATCTTGCACGGTATTTGTGCAGCAATTTTTCAAACGTGTTTTTTTCGGAAAAAAAAAAAAAAGTTAAGTTGCCACAATTTTTTTTGTATACTGTGAAAGATGATAATACGCCAACTAAATACATACCAAACACGTCACAATTTAAAATTTCACCCGCTCGTGGAATGGAGCCAAACTTCGTCACTTAAAAATACCCATAGGCGACGCTTTAATTTTTTTTTACAGGTTACGTGTTTTGAGCTATAGAGGAGGTCTAGCTCTAGAATTATTGCTCTCGCTCCAACTTACGCGGTGATACCTCACATGTGTGGTTTGAACACTGTTTACATATGTGGGCTCGACTTACGTAAGCATTCACTTCTGCGAGCGGGGACAGGGGCACCTTAAAATTTAAGTTTCTTATTGTTAATTTTACTTTTATTTTTCTATTCTGACACTTCCTTTTTACTTTTTTTTTCTTTGATAACTTTTATTCCAATTACAAGGAATGTAAACATCTCTTGTAATAGGAATAGTGCTTGGCAGATCCTCTTTAAAGTGAGATCTGGGGTCAATAAGTCCCCACATCTCACCTCTAGGCTAGGAAGCCTGAACCCCCCCCCCCCCAAAAAAAAGCTTTCCAGCCGAGACGGCGGCATTTTTTCAAATGCAGAGGCCAGGCGTGACGTCATAACATCGCACCCGGCCTCCGAACGATCATAGAGACTCCGGGGACCATCTGGCCCGCTGGAAATCTATATGGTCAGCATCCAGGGCCGGTCGGTTCCTTCTCCATAATCGCCCATGGCAGGGGCGAGTCGGGAGAAGCCTAGGAGGGTGGGGGGCGTCCCCTCCCAGTGCCTGTAAGAACGATCAAGCAGCTGAACAGCCGCTATGATCATACTTATTGTGAAGGGAATCGCCGGCTCTAAAAGACGATATCTGAATAATGCCTGTAGCTGCAGGCATCATTCAGATATCACTGCTAAAAGTCTGCGTCGTCATTTGACGTTACGCGGGCGGCAAGCGGTTAAGGTTGGAAACCAAGAGAATAAGGGCTCATTAAAAATAGAACTCCCCTCTTTCACCAAAATTATTCATAAGTGCTTTCTATTTGTCTATACTCATTACTTATTGGCTTGGGGTGTGCCGGTCCAGGTATTGAAGCTCAATGTCTGCTTAGAGTTTGTTATGTCCCACCTAATTGGGTTGTTTCTCTTAGGGGTGGTCTGGTTTCCTTTCACCACTTGCTTACTTGCCACTTATACCCCTTCCTGCCGAGGCCAATTTTCAGCTTTCAGTGTTGTCACACTTTGCATACCAATTGCCCAGTCATGCAACACCCTATGACATTTTTATCTTTCTTTTGGTGGTATTTAATCACCACTGGACTTTTTATTTTTTGCTAAAAATACAAAAAAAGAACGAAAATTTTGAAAAAACAGAACAAAAACATTTTTCATAGTGTTGTTATAAAATTTTGCAAACAGGTAATTTTTCTCCTTCACTTATGTGCGCTGATGGGCACAGATAGGTGGCACTAATGAGCTGGCACTGATAAGGCTACACTGACAGGTGGCTCTGATTGGCAGCACTGGTGGGCACCTATAGGTGGCACTGATGGGGATGTCCCTGTAACAGAAGCCGGTTTACCCTGTTTTGTGATCAGCCGAGTCCTAAGGACTCGACGATCACAGAGTGCACTGGCCGTGCACCGCAGGGGGTGGGCGATCACGTCTATTGACGTCCTCCCGGCGACACTGGAAGCCTGTGCTTTTAGCCGTCTTTTGGCTATAGCGCAGACAGAACATGATTAATCGGCTTTCTACAAAAACTGACCTTACTGAGCGTGATCGTCTTTGAACCATTAGAATGCAAGCACTTGGGGGTGTTGGTACAGTATTCACAGTTCTGTGTAACTCACTGAAGAATTTATCAATGTTATAAAAATGAAATACAGATATCTATAGTTAAAGAATCTCTTTCACCTGACTCTGGTATTATGTCTGCAAGGCTATAAAATATGGAGAAAAAAAAATGTTCACTACTTTCCTTCTGTGGTTTCTGTAAACTACCATGAAGGGCAGGTTAGTGTGGTTCTAGTCTAATTCCCAGGCAATCATGTTCTGTACACAGAGGCTTTCTGTAAATATCAACCATTATCAGCTAAAATGAACAGAGCCAAAAGAACAAAGCAAAGTAATAAGGAATAAAAAAAAAACTTAAAGAAGAGCTCCAGTTAGTTTTGTGTTTATTAAAAGTCTGCAGCTACAAAAACTGTAGCTGCTGGCTTTTAAAAAAAACAATCAGTCACCTGTCCTAGGATCCAGCGATATCCTCACCCAACCTGTTTTCTCTAGCTGCTCTGTCCCCAGCATCTCAACTGTGGGCACCCTGCGGTGACATCTTGTGGCCTCACAGCTGGGTGTCCACTGCACATTGTGAATGGTCCTGCGACGTGTTAGAGAGGAATGGGGAGCAGGTACCTGTCAAAAGCAGGTACCCCCCCCCACAAATAAAAGTGCCATTTAGTGAAAAGGAGGGGGGAGGCCTTAAATCGGAACTTCCCCTTTTGGGTGGAGCTCTGCTTTAGCTATGAAAGTAAACAAACCCAGAAATAATGTCAAATAGAAATTTTAGAGACACTTGATTTACTATACTATACCAGATCTGTACTATGCCCCCTTGTCCTACTCATCAAAAATATACTTACAGACCCCAGATAGAGGGTTGGGCAATGTTTACATCTGACATAACTGCTTTCTTGCTTTAGTGTCCTATGCATGTATTCGCCTGCCATAGAGTAGACTGTGTCAGGCACCAGAGTAAGTACAGGACTTCAGAGAAGAAAAGCTGCACTGCGGGATGTGGGTACTGCCCAGGCTGGGGACAGCTGCGGCAGAAAAAACACTGTTCATCTACATCTGGGCTCTGTCAGTAAATGTACATTTTTAATGAGGGTAGGCGAGGGGTGTTTATTGAAAAGCATGCCTAGACTTTAAATTGACAAATGTAAGGAATATAGTGGATGGGTCTGAAAAGGTTGTGCGAAAACAAAGGAGCCATTCCTCACATCTCCTGCAAGATATATTTTATTTAAAAGGAGAGGTCAGTGCCGACAGAGAAGGATGGAGTCATGGTGTCATAGACTGATATTTAAAGTTCTTCTTCAGGTTAATATACAAGATGTTTGGAAAAGATGAACAGGCAAAGTAGAAAGTGGAGAGATAAATAAATAATATCGCTTCAAGATTAAACAGAAAATCTAAAAAGCTGTATTTGGTAAACCTAATAAATCTCATCCATAGTCATTCTTTTATCTTCTCTATTATTTATTGCAGGATCTAAGATGTGTACAGTATATTACTGGAAAGAGCAAAGTGCAGCTAACTGAAATCAGATTGGTTGGGTTACTGCGCTCTAAATACCACTATATTGAATAAAACAGTATATATGCAACACCAGTTTATTTTTACAGCTTAGTTTTAAAGCCAAATTTTAATCTGAGAAAAGTGAGAAAGATCTACAAGGGTGCAGGAAAACATAGATTTCAGAAATCCTATGTTAATGATTTATTGTTCTCCAGCTAACAATAGTCACGTTTCCTGAAGATGAGGACCGCTGCACTCCACATTGTTTATGTCCAGCAGTCAAATATGTTTTCTGCATAGTTGCAACTACTGCTCTCCAATCAGCAGTACTCCCAACATTGCAAGGATTTTACCAATTATTTTAGATCCTTACCCCCCCCCCCCTACAATTTGTTCTCTGAATATTGATGTAAACCACACCCACGCCTTCTAAATGGGAGTACCTACCTTCACTACAATCCTATGATCAGTCCCTGTTTTATAGTAGAAATAGAAGGTCCAGCAGCCCTTTAGTTATATGTAAGCTCTCGACCTAAATTCCTTTTGCAGGGAATGTGTACAATTTAACCTGAAGCTACAGTGCAGACCTCTGGAGAAAAAGCAGTGAGCCAATCACATTAGCAGGGGAATTATTTAACAAAGTAGTGTTGTCATAGTTAAGAATTACATAATCATAGTCTGCCACATACTGAAATGGAATTCCTAAAAAACATTAACTGTAATGACATACTGTACGTTATGTCCATTTTCTATTTATGAATGTGGAGTTCCCTTTTACTGTACAGTAGTTTATAAATTTGCAGTAACCTGAGGTGCTACCCTATTCACCAGTTACTACTAAATGAATAAAACCAGAGAGACTTTTCTAAATGTAAATTCCACACCTGTGACGTTCTTCAATTATACATGGAAAATTCACAATAAAGACTATATTTATTTTGCAATTTAAATGCTAATGTTAATCTATTATGCACATAAAAGAAACACCAAAACATGAGCACAATATAAAGAAACACATCGTCCTCTGCAATTCAAGCGCTCGAAATGGAACAATAAAAACGTGATCCTGTCAGGTTCTCAGCGCTGCCCAGAACGCGGCGAGCCATTCACATCCTGATATCAGCGCTAAACATGCATTTTATTAACAAAACACAAGCTGTCAACATTCTACCGTTATTTCCTCCATATTAGAAAAGCAAACTCGTTTTCTCTCGCACAATTACACGGTCTGAGTGGTGAAATGCATGTTAAACTGCTTATAAAATCATATGGTTATGTTTCACAAAGGCCTTGGCAACCAGGCCGGAAATTCCGCCATATCACTGCTCCTCATCCCTAGCTAAAATTCCTTACTGATCGGGCCTACTCAGCTGCTGTCTAATGTACAGCTGGGTATGATATTATTATTATCAGCAGATATTTATTTATAAATTGGGGAGTGCTGAGGTACTAAAAGGGTCAGCTGCACAGCTGGTGAGAAAAAGGGCAGAGGAAACACTTCAAGACACTGAATATGCCAGCCAAATGGCTGGTTGTCATGGATCAGAGTAGACCTACAGTGAGGGTCAGTTCTACAGCCGACAAACTCACAAAAATCAAATAAAACAAGGATAACTGGGCTGCACGGTACACAGCTGCCTCCTGTGGGAGCGTAAGAGGTGAAAGTATTACGCGGAGGATAGCTCAGATTTGATCTGCTTGACAGTCTATTTTATTTATCGATTTCCCTCCATCTTCTGCCCAGGCAGCCGTGAAGTGTGAGAATCCAGGAGAGGAATCTTTAAGATCATCACGTACAAATATGAAACGGTACCTGAAAAAAATAGGATTTTTATAACAGCTTACCTGTAAAATCCTTTTCTTGGAGTACATCACGGGACACAGAGCGACATAGTCATTACTAATGGGTTATATAGATACCGTCAGGTGCTGGCACTGGCAACTTCCAAAACCGGAAGTACCCTCCCCTATATAAGCCCCTCCCATCCGGGAGCACCTCAGTTTTGTAGCAAAGCAATAAGTGTCCCCAAAGAGGGGCGGGAGCTCTGTGTCCCGTGATGTACTCCAAGAAAAGGATTTTACAGGTAAGCTGTTATAAAAATCCTATTTTCTTTCTCGTACATCACGGGACACAGAGCGACATAGTCATTACTAATGGGATGTCCTAAAGCAATGCCCAATGAGGGGGGGGATACACCATATATAAGCTGAGCGCTATCAGACATGAGGATCTTTTGCGGCCTGCAACACACTGCGCCCAAAGGCGACATCCTCCTGACTTCTAACGTCCACCTGGTAGAATCTAGTAAACGTGTGTACTGAAGACCATGTTGCGGCCTTACAGATTTGAGCCAGGGAGGCCTGGTGATGCACTGCCCATGAAGTTCCAACTGCTCTCGTGGAGTGCGCTCTAACTTTGAACGGAGGCGGTCTCCTTCTCAAGCCATAGGCTTGTATTATGACCTGTCGAATCCACTTGGCTAAAGTAGATTTTGACGCTGCCTGACCCTTTCTGGGGCCTTCCGGCAGAATAACCAAAGTATCCGTTCTGCGAATCTGAGCAGTGGCCTTTAGATAAGCTTTAACTGCTCTTACTACATCCAAAGAATGCAATAACTTTTCCTCTACCGAAGTAGGTTTGGGGAAAAAAGAAGGAAGAACCACATCTTGGTTCAAATGAAACCTCGATACCACCCTAGGAAGAAAGGCTGGATGAGGACGTAACACTACTCTATCCTTATGGATAACCAGATATGGCTCCTTACAGGACATAGCTGCTAATTCCGACACTCTTTTAGCCGAACAAATGGCTACTAGAAAAATCAATTTCCTGGTGAGAAGCACCAAAGAAATATGCTGTAATGGTTCAAATGGTTGTTTCTGTAGAACCGACAGAACCAAGTTTAGATCCCATGGACATATGGGAATATTAACCGGAGGACTAATACGCATCACTCCTTGTATAAAGGCTTTGACTAGTGAATGCGAAGCCAAGGGCCTTTGAAAAAATATTGACAAGGCCGAAATCTGACCCTTGATAGTACTCAAGGCAAGCTTCCTATCTACAGCCCATTGTAGGAAGTCCAGAATCCTACCTATTACGTACTTATGTGGATGCCATTTCTTGGCCTCACACCACGCGATGTACGCCTTCCAGATTCTATATTAGATCTGCCTGGATACCGGCTTCCTGGCATTGATCATGGTAGATACCACAGGATTAGAGAGCCCTCTCTTTTTTAGAATGTGGGCTTCCATAGCCAGGTCGTCAAACCTAGGGCTGGTAAGGAAGGGTGGTATATCGGTCCTTGCGAAAGCAGGTCCGGACGACGTGGGAGAGTCCAAGGACTCCCCACTGAAATTTTACAATCTCCGCGTACCACGCTCTTCGGGGCCACGCTGGAGCCACCGGAATCACTGGTTTCTTTTCTACCCTGATTCTGCGGAGTAATCGAGGTAACCATTGTGGCGGTGTGAATGCATATATCAGCTTGAACTGATCCCAAGGGAACACTAGGGCATCCGAGCCGCAAGCTAGGGGATCCCTTGTCCGAGAGACAAACCTGTCCCCCTTTGCGTTGAATCTGGATGCTAGAAGATCTACATCCGATGTTCCCCACCGCTGACATATTGTCCAGAAAACCTCGGGGTGAAGGGACCCTTCCTCTGGGCCTAATTGCTGGCGACTTAGAAAGTCCGCCTTCCAATTCTCCACTCCTGGAATGAATACCGCAGATATGGCTGGGACATATTTTTCTGCCCATTTCAGGATGTAATTTACTTCCCTCTGGGCTGCACGACTCCTGGTGCCCCCCTGATGATTGATATATGCCACTGCTGTGGCATTGTCTGATTGAATTCTGACAGGGGACCCTTGGAGTTTGGATGTCCATGCTACTAGGGCATACCGGGCTGCTCGTATCTCTAAGAGATTGATGGGCAGGGCCTTTTCTGCATCCGACCATCTGCCCTGGAGAGACTATTGCTCCAGTACTGCTCCCCAGCCTATAAGGCTGGCATCTGTAGTGACCACCTTCCAAGAAATCAGACTGAAGGATTTCCCTTTTTCCAGATTCTGGGGAACCAACCACTAACGGAGGCTCTTGCGAACGGAAGGGGACAAGGACATTGTAAGTCTAGGGCCTGAACTTTTTTGTTCCAGGCTGACAGTATGGCCCCCTGCAAATTCCTTGAATGGAATTGACCGTAGGGTACTGCTTCGAATGATGCCACCATTTTTCCCAGCAGCCTCATGCACAGGCGTATGGACGGCTGTCTTTTTTGTACCCACTAAGTGTATCAAATCTTTCAAAGACAACACCTTTCCTCGAGGCAAGAATATTTTTCTCTGGCCTGAATCCAACCTTAGCCCCAAGTATTCCAGACTTTTGACTGGTTTTTAGGGCTGACTTTTCTCGGTTGATAATCCAACCGTGAGATTCCAGATACTTGATTGTCTTGTGAACGACCACTTCTAGTTTTTTCACTGAGTGGTCTATCAGCAACAAGTCATCTAGATATGCCATTATCATTACACCTTGTGTTCTTAGATTGGCCAATAAAGGGCCAGAATTTTTGTAAACACTCGTGGTGCTGTGGCCAAACCGAAGGGTAAGGCTCTGAACTGAAAATGGCGCCCTTCTACTGCAAAGCGTAGAAACTTTTGGTAGACTGGAAAGATGGGAATGTGCAGATAAGCATCTTTGATGTCGATCGCGGCTAACCAATCCTCCCCTTGTAGGGCAGTGGCCACCGATCGGATCGACTTCATCGGAAAGTCCTGATATACAGGAATTTGTATAGCCCTTTTAGAATTAATATGGGCCTCCCGTCCGCGTTTGCTTCGGGACTGTAGAGAGGTTTGAGTAAAACCCGAACCCTCATTCTTCCAGGGGAACCTCCATAATTACTCCTTGGAGCAATAGTTGTTCTAGTGCCAACAGGAGGGATCCTCTCTTCCGGGGATCCCTTGGCACGTTTGACCTCAAAAATGGGAAGGAGGAGAGTCTCTTAACTCCAATCTGTATCCCCAACATACTGCGGAGAGCACCTATCTGTCTTGATCGCGTCCCGCCAGGTCTCTTGTGAACAACTGGAGTCCTCCCCCCACCCGACTGAGTGGGGGCAACCCTTCAATGAATTTAACTTTGGGGGAGGTTTTGTACCTCCCCTGACCCAGGGTTTCTCATTACCCTGCTATTGTCCCTGTTTTTTACCCCCGGGAATTGACCGAGGAGGCCGTCGGAACTGTTACACAGCCGATGCCCCAGGGACTGGAGAAGCAGGCCTCTTAAAGAGGGACCTCTAACTCTGTTTTTAACCGGCAAGAGCGTATTTTTACCGCTGGAAATTTTCTGGATATATTTGTCCAGGTTTTCCCTGAATAAGCGTTCACCATGAAATGGGACGCTAACCAGCCATTCCTTACAGGGAGCTTCAGCAGACCAGTTTTTGAGCCATAGAAGCCTACGCATATGTACTCTAGACAGCGTAAGGCGGGAGGCCTGATGGACTGAATCCTTTATGGCGTCAACCGCAAAGCCTAAGGCTCTAGGTAGATCAGCTAGGGCAAGGCCTGCTGATCTGTCAAGTCCCTCAAGACCTGTTTTAACTGATCCTTCACTGCTTAGCAGACCCCAATAGCTGCTACTGCTGGTTGTGTCACCAAGCTTGCTGTAGAAAGAAGCAGACTTTCATAAGGACTCCAATCTTTTATCTATTGGGTTCTTGAACATTTGGACATTATCCACTGGACATGTCAGTGATTTATACATACAAGAGATGGCTGCGTCCACTGTAGGGACCTTCCATTTTTTTTTTTTTTGATGAACTTATCCTCCATGGGATAGACCACCGGAAATCTCTTGGGGGAATAATATTTTCTCAGGACGTTCCCAATCCTGGTAAATAAGCCCTTTCAGTAAAAGGGTGAAGTGGAAAAGAACAGACAGTCTGGGGGCTTCTAGCGACCCCAACGAGGATACAGTAGTGGTTGATGGTTCCGCAAGGTGCATTTTTAATGCCGATCGGACCATGTTAGTCAGAGACTGAACCCATAATCTTTCAGCTTGAGCTGCTGAGAAAGGTTCCTCCACTGTTGATTCCTCTATAACAGAATCAACCTCATCCTGATCCCCTTCAGGCAGGTCGATCCCTGTATGGGACTGTTGCTCTGCTAACAGGCACTCTGAAGGAGGAGACGGAGATCGGCGTGCTTTCCCTGACAGGGAGGCAGCGATCAATGTTGACAATCTCTCTCTAATCCTCCCAGAGCTGAGGAAAAAACCTCCTCTGTTACATACACAGGAGCAGGTGACTGAGGACAGCCACAGTACCAAGTACCCCTGCGGGGTCTCTATGGTCACTTACCTCTGAACTTCAGGGGAGACTGGTGCAGCAGAAGCATGCCCACCTCAGAGCCCGATGAGACCCCCTTCGCTTCCTGGAAGATTCAGTTCCGGAGCTTCTGGACGGCATATTCTTAAGCCTAAAGCTGAGGTATTCCAGCCGTAATACACCACTTTTACTGAGAATAGTCTAGCACAATTGCTGCTATATCACAGTTGGTGTCTACTAAAGTGCCTTTCTAGGGGATGCCTGCATCAACCGCCTCTGTGTGCCTTTATCTGTTGCTAGCTCTGTCTGTGCATTCAATAGCCAGCTATAATGTGCTTTAAAACACGCTGGACGCCCGCACATGCGCAGCAGCGCCGCGGCGCACACCTGAGCGTCATCCACCCGCTCCGCCCCTTTTTTCAGATCGCCTCTATGAATAGAGGCGCGTGCGGGCACGTGCGCCTTCGGCGCCCTTTTTTAAAAACAATAAGGAGCTAGACGGGAGCCAGGGCCCCCTTTGCCGCAGGGCCCGGGGATGGATGAGCGCAGCAACAGGGCAGAGGAGACAGCTTCCCAGCAGAGAACATACCAACTGCCTGGATTTGATTCTGGAAGAAAAAAATCCACATTACAAGAAAAAGAACCATAGCGGCCTCTAGTGTCTAACACAGGTACCGCGGTCTTACATTTTTTTTATTTTTTTTTTTCTTGCCTACTATTAAAATTTTTACATTTTCTCAGTAGTAACAGGCATACACAGAATATTAGCGGGAATACCTTAGGTAACAGGCAGAAAGACAAAATAGGCTTGGGGGTCCCTCAATAGAACCAAGTTCCTGAGGGCCCCCACTTACCTTTTCCTCGCCGCAGGACTTTGTTTGGTCCACAGAAGCCCAAACTTCACCTATCACGGCAGGCATTGTAATCAAACCTTCAGGGACCGGGTTCCCAAGGATTCCACTCCCCTGGACCTGTATAGCACCCTGCACAGAAAACATCTTGGTCGTGGGTATGACCAGAGCTCTGGATCCCAGGGTCCAGCTCTCCTAAGAGAAGCATTACAGGCAAAACCTTGCTCTTCTCTGCAAGGCCCGGGTACCGACCGTTTAGCTATGAAGCTTTTTTGGTCGGATCCGGAATAGCTTACTGAGGCCCAAAAGAACCTGTACGCAAGCTAAGTGAAAAACACATGTTTCTTCTTGGCCAACACCTTAGACACTGGCAAAAAACTGAGGTGCTCCCGGATGGGAGGGGCTTATATAGGGGAGGGTACTTCCGGTTTTGGAAGTTGCCAGTGCCAGCACCTGACGGTATCTATATAACCCATTAGTAATGACTATGTCGCTCTGTGTCCCGTGATGTACGAGAAAGAAATGTAATTTGATGGCAGAAAAGCGCTAACTGGCCCATCGTATTCCCACTGTTCTATCAATTCTCAATGGTTGTTATGGAAAATAAAAATGTCTTTCGGTGTGTTATTTTCCACCACACTGTTTGAAAAAAATTCTCTGCCACCGTGACTATTATTATGTATTTATTTTTATTCATTTATATAGTGCTGACATATTTCTCAGCTCTGTACTCTGAACTGTTGCCCCAGTTAGAGAGATGCATGTACAGAGCAAGTTTTAGCCAATTAACCTTTCCATCTGTATTCGAATTGTAGAATTACATAAAAACTCCAAGATCCACAGACAAAATAGATTTGGCTCCAAAGTCCCCCTCGACTAATTTTGCTGGCAAATGGGTATTCGTCAGAACCTGAATGCTTTGTTGTCATACAGAACATGCAGCTACACAGCACTTCCAAAAATTTTATACTTCCAGATGGTTTGGACAGTCTCCAGAGGTCTTCCACTGACGCATTTCGCCCAACAAATGGGCCTAATCCTAGAGACGTGGTGTGTGGCTGCACATTCTTGTGAGATTAAAGCATAAGATTCCTGCGCTTGGACTTCCCCGGTATCTTTTGCCATAGGAATATCATATGCTAACTTAGGGGATCCCAGCATGGAAGAAGTGAGTATGTAAAATAAAAAGGGTAAGGTTAGGAGCATTAAGGGAGGGCTTAAGGAAAAGCATCATCCCCTGCACCAAAAACCATTCCCGCCATTCGGGCTCGCATGCGCCCGCCGCGAGCTCTGTGACCGTGCCCGCAGACTCGAGTGTCCCGCGATCGTGTAACGAAGCTGCAGAATGGGGAGATGCCTATGTAAACAAGGCATTTCCCTGTTCTGCCTAGTGACAGGAGAGTGATCTACTGCTCCTCGTCATTGGGAGCAGTGATCAGTGTCATGTCACTTGTAGCCCAGCCCCCCCACAGTTAGAATTACTCCCTAGAACACCGTTAACCCCTTCCTCGCCCCCTAGTGTTTAACCCCTTCCCTGCCAGTGTCATTTACACAGTAATCAGTGCATTTTTATTGCACTGATCGCTGTATAAATGACAATGGTCCCAAAATAGTGTCAAAAGTGTCCGATGTGTCTGCCATAATGTTGCAGTTCTGATAAAAATTGCTGATCGCCGCAATTACTAATAAAAAAAATAATTAAAAATGCCATAAAACTATCGCCTATTTTGTAGACGCTATAACTTTTGCGCAAACCAATCAATAAACAATTATTGCGCTTTTTTTTTTACCAAAAATATGTAGAAGAATACGTATCGGCCTAAACTGAGGAAAAAAAAATTGTTTATATATTTTTTGGGGATGTTTATTATAGCAAAAAAGTAAAAAATATTGCTTTTTTTTTTTAATTGTCGCTCTTTTTTTTTGTTTATAGCGCAAAAAAATAAAAACCGCAGAGGTGAACAAATACCACCAAAAGAAAGCTCTACTTGTGAGAAAAAAAGGACGTCAATTTTGTTTGGGTACCACGTCGCACGACCGCGCAAAAAGTGCTCTGGTCAGGAAGGGGGTGAAGTGGTTAAACAGCGCTAAAGCGGCCGCGGCCCCAGTGTGAAAGGGGTCTTAGAATTTAAATGCTGACAGAGCTCAGATGATCACTGGTGCTGGAGCGGGTCGGCTGCTGATTTTCCAGCATGCTAATCCAACAGAAGCCGGCCAAAAGGCCCGCTTCTGTCAGAACGGCTGCCATGCACACGGGCCAAATGTTGGCCGGTTTTTAGTGAACTGGCTGATGTCGCCTGACATTCGGCTCGTGTGTACTAGGCTTAACAAAGATTTAAAGATCTGAGGTTTAGGAGATGCATTGTATGTTAAAAAATGATCATGAGATTGTCCCTTATCTCCACATTTCCATATTTTCCAAGCAGCAAATATAAACCTGCTGCAAAAAAAATAAACTAAAAAAATGGGAAAAAAATATAAAATTATTTTCAGGTATGCTATGTGAGTGGGAACACAAATATATAGCGGGGGTTTCTCAAATTTGACTGCAAGGGTGGAAATACACTTTAAACACAATATTTCAATTTTTTTTTACAGTTACTTAGGTCAAGGGAACAAACACCACTGTTTTTTTTTTTCTAGTCAACATCATTTGTGTGCAGTAACATAGGTTGAGCTTACCTTTCTCACATTGCCCTCCAGAGAAGCCTCGCTGGCACACACAATCGTAGTTCTCCTTTTTAGGGATGCACAGTCCTCCATTCTGACAGGGGTATGGTTTCTGGGTACATGGGTGGCCAAGGAATGTTGCGATTTCAATTGCATTGAGGATGTTCTCTTCTCTCATTACTGGAAAGCCCTTGATGTTAAGCTGCAAAAAATTAAAAAAATTAAAATTCTGTTTTATTTTCTCCTTTAGCCGCTCCTAACTGTGACATTACGCAATACTTTCAAGTATTGCTTGCAATGATGTTGGGGACATATCAGATCCACACAGGGCTTTGCTAGGGGATAATAATGAGTACTTTTGGCCATCAGAAGTGACCATCTGGTCCACCCCTGTTCTGTATTGGACACCTTTTCTGCCATTGATTATGCACATTGCTGCAGGTTCTGACAGATGAACAGGTAGATATCTCTCTACCATTATGCTGAGGGAGACATCAGCCCATGTATGGCCAGTATTACTACTATTTTTACTTTATAATTCAAGTGGTATTAAACCCAAAAGCAAAAATGTAAGGAATTCCAGCTTTAACAATCATTAGATGTGGTGGCTGAATTTGTTTTCTTTTTTTTCTTTTTATTTATAGACATGCAACAGATACAATAAAATGTGCACTCCACATAAACCACAATCAAGATGAAGTGCTTTATTCGCATCCAATATACAACTAGATCATTCGACATCTACTGAAAGGTAAAACGGTGTAAGCACAAACTTCAGTATCTAAAATATAGTGTTCAAATGAAGGCAAAGGGAGCCCTCGGGGGGCAGTTCAGGGACCAACCCTGCATGGAAAGAAAAGTCCCCCTGACCCCCAGGAGGAGCTACAACGTTCCCGGGGGGAAGTCAAGTGCAGGGGGTCCTGTCGAGATCTGTGCGTTCCAATTTGTATTTCAGTAAATATGAGAGAGAGAGAGAGAGAAGGAAGGGGGGAGAAGAAAGAGAGAAAAAAAGGTGGGGGTTAAGGAAACTGTAAGGGGAAAAGGGGAATCGCCCCTGGGAAGCAGGATTAATCATCTCCTGTTGGGTAGTAAAAGTCACAAGTGATTGGCACGGATTATGCATATTGGACAAAGAGAAGCAGAAGAGATCCCAGTAAAACCATCTTGTCTTATGTTCCTCAGATTTATTTGTTTTCTTTCTTATGCCGTGTACACACGATCGATTTTCTCGACGGTGAAAACACCGTCGAGAAAATCGACGGGAAAATCGAGGAACGGCTTGGTCCCCTACACACGGCCGGTTTTCCTGACATTTTTTATCTTGGTCGAGAAAAACGACCGTGTGTAATCTCCCTGGCAGTGTTTCCCTATGGGAAAAATGCAGTGAATCACGACGAGAAAAATTAGAGCATGTTCTAATTTTTCTCGTCGTGATTCTTGCCATTTTTCTCGTCGGGAAAAAAGATGAAAAGCCCACACACGGTCGTTTTTCTCGTCAAAGAGAACATTTTTTATTTTTCCCGACGAGAAAAATGGTCGTGTGTACGCGGCATTAGGCTTTACCCCCCTCTGTTTTCACCTGGTGATCTGGTCAGCAAAACACCTCCTGTATTAGAGTGCCTACATTCTGGATCAGTAGTCTTCAAACTGCGGCCCTTTGCTTGCCTTTATCTGGCTCTTGGGGCACTATTCCTCTTAAGCCTCGTAAACACGATCGGACTTCCAGCAGACTTTTCCTGTGGATTTTGGTCCGAAGGGCGTTGGCCAGGAACTTGTTCTGCATACAGACGGCACAACATTTTCAGCCAACATTCACCAAACCACATGGCTTCTCAGCTCTTTACCGCCACCCTTTGGGCAACTTCTGCTATTGTTGTCTGATGTTTAGCATTGGTTCCGAGCATGCGTGTTTGTACTATGAATTTTAGTTGGGCGGACTTGTGTACACACGATTGGATAAACCGACGTAACAGATTTATTGCCAGACAGTTGGTGAGCATGAACAGCCAACATTTGTTGTCGTTAATTCAGCCAACAATTGTCTGATGGAGCATACACACGGTCGGATCATCTGACACAACATGTCCGTCAGACAATTATGGCTATAAAATTGGATCGTGTGTACGGGGCCTTTACTGATACAACACACTGTACTGCCATCTGACACCGACGATGGTGCACCATTTTTTTATTTTATTTCTACCACTGACACCAATAATGGGGCACTGTTCCTCCCTATGATACCAACAATGGGGCACTATCCCCAAGTACCAATGTTTACTCCCACCGATGCCAGGAAAATTTCTGCTTCTGCTGGCCACACTCCGGTCCTCCCAAAGATTGAAGGACAATAAACTGTCCCTTTGTTTACAAAGTTTGGAGACCCCCCCCCCCCGCTCTGAATGAATGACCACAGGAGGCACCTTTGGACAGCAGCATTGTCAGTCTGAGAGGAGGGGAGTGTTAAATGTATTAGCAGATTTAAATACACTAAAGCTGTCTACACACTATACAATTTTTATAACATTTTCTTGTTCAACTTTCCTTTAGATTTACCAAAAACATATAATATGAGGTCAGACCTAAACACTTTCAGATTGTATGCAATCAGGCAGGCCCTTGTACTACTAATTTAAAGGTAAATCTAAAGGAAATTGAACAAAAATATTATAATGTGTATCCAGTTTAACACATTGAAGCCACAATCCAGCTCACACTTTATAAGCAGTTACAGCAAAACAGTTTTTTTCCTTTTGAGATAAAGAAATGATAAAAGAAAAGATAAATAAAAGCTGATCATTGTAAGCACCCCTGCCAGTGTTAAATGGTTTGTCTCATACCTGTAACGGATACGTCTGCAAGAGAGACTGTTCTTTTGAAAAACAACAGACTTACTGGCTAGAGCACCAGCCTAATAAGAAAACAAATGCAGCCATCGAATCTAGAAATTGGTGAGCTGCAATATAATAAATGTTTGCTTTTGGACTTATTGCCGCTTTAAGATTGAATCGTGTAAAACCTCAATTTCATTGTTCCTGTCCTACAGTAGAAATTTATAGATTTTTTAATAAGAAAACATGTCATGTCCTTTTCACTATAAGGAAAGAAAACATATTTTTTCTGATAAATAGGCCCAAAGAGAAAAAATAAGAAAGCAACAGGATTAAATGAGCAGCTAATTAACAGCTGACTGAAGAGTCATAATCTGTAACTTCAGTACCGCCGGGGTCCCTGCAATAAACAAAACACTGACTATCCGCAGCAAGAGATTATTTTCTTATATTTATCACTGAGTGACAAGGAGATAAAACTGAGGTGAGCACAGCACGTGATTTACATAACATTCATATTCCATTTTCAGTATAAAGCAGTATTAAATCCAAGGACAAAAATGTAATATTTTGCAGTTTATAAATCCTGAAATGTGGTGGCTGCATTAGTTTTATTTTTTTAGGCTTTTTTTCCCATTATTTTCAACTGGCAATCTGGGCAGTAACATACTTCCTGTGATAGTGTGGTCTCCACTCTGAATGGAAGAGCAAAAGAGACAACTTTGGACAGCAGCATTGTAAGGCTCCATGCACACTGGAGCTCATAAACTGCAGTTTACTGTAAGATATTGTGCTGGCTTCTCAAGCGCTAGCATTTGCTGTTTTTACACTAACAGTATGGACATCTACAGTGGCCTCTTACCTGCATAGGCAGTTTTTTGGGGAAAGGTGAAGTTTGGCTTTTGTTTAAATTTCTATATATTCTAGCGCACTCACCCCAGACTTTACCTGCTTTTATTTCTTTACTTGGCTCCTCTGCAGGAAAAGAATGAGGCACACCGCACTAGCAGCCCGTACCCTCCTGGATGAGGAGGTTGAGCAGTGTTAGTTTTTGGGCCTGCCTGCGGCTGGTGTTAGAATCCTCCCGAGCGGATCTCGTCTCTGCATTAGCCAGAGACAAGCCCTTAATTCTCCCCAGTAAAGTAACTGTCCACACCAACTGAAAGTCCAACTTTTGTATTTATTTCACCACGGATAACAAATAGTCTCTATGAGAGCAGACAGGTTGATACGAGACACAGGTCAGATAAGGTGGGAGGAGGTCCAGGCACAAACTCAATTCAGGTTTCTCTTACTGTTCTGCTTTCACGAACAGATTTGGACGTACGGTCTCTGCCACAGACCTGGTGAATATGAAAATTCACTGCCACTGACTTGTTGAAGTTGGTCACTGCCACTGACCTGGTGAACAGGGCCTTGCCCTATTTGGTCACTGCCACTGACCTGGTGTGCGTAGAGTCACTGCCACTATGACCTACAGAACATGCACTTCCTTCTTGGAGAAACTTGGCCCTTGTTAAGGAGAAGAACCCCCCTCCGGAGAGTTACCAGAGGCCCCCACTGTCACCACGACTCTGCGCTGGGTCTTCAGAAGGGGGTCACCTCCCTGGCCTCCTCGATCCTGGATACGGGTCTCCTCGCAAGGTGGCACCCTTTGAGCCCTCAATCCCCGGCGGAACCCAGCCGAAGGTGCTGAGCTCCGGGCCTCAAAGACAGTACCTCACCCCAGACCGAATGTGTCTGGGATGAAAAAAGGAACTCGGCCTCCGGGCCTAGGGCACCCGGAGACGACACACGCACCACCCAGGCTGAAGGTGCCTGGGCGCGCCCCCGCTGGAAGATGGCCGCCCCCTTTTTATACCCTCTCCCGACAGGCACATCAGGTTCCCCGCCCCGCCGTACTGCTGCCGAGAGGGGACGAGAAAAGGCACAACCTTGTATCAGTGGTTCAACCCTGGCCCACGGCAACAGCGCCACCTGTAGGCCACAGGGCACAGCACACCAACACTATCTCCCAAGGACAGAAATGGTCCAAGAAACCTAACAATTAGTGTATCTGAGCCCAACTACCACTCAGATGCTCCCCTTAAATATAGCACCCGCTACATATTAAGGCTGGCAATAGATGGATCCAAGTTCAAATTTTGACCCATCTATGGCCGTTCCAAATTACCTTCTGGCAATCAGGACTGTTGGAAAACATTTGTCGATCAGCAGGTACATCCTATTGCCTTTAACCACTGATCAGTTTATTCTGACAGCAGAGGAGTCCTGCTGTTAGAATACAATGGCACAGCGGGGAGGATTCCTCCAGCCACCTCGCATGTATCAATGGGAAAAGCCATTTTTTTTTGATCAGCCTGCTGACTGATTGACAAAAAAAAGATCCATCTATGGGCAGTTTTAGGCCCCTTTCACACGGGCTGTCCGATTAGGTTTGCTTGTCAGTTTTTCAGGTGGACCTGATCGGACTCTCCAGTCTCCCCTATGGAGCGTCGGGTGTCAGCAGTGACATGTCCGCTGACATCCGCCGCTATCCGATCTACAAAATTCAGACCGATGGTGGCCCTATTTTCCATTCATCTGGCGGATCGGATGAAAATGGACAGGCGGTCCGTTTTCATCCGATTTACCCATAGAGAACAGCGGAGTTCATCAGGTGGAAGCGCCCGTGTGAAAGGGACCTTAGTCTGCACAGTGATTGGACTTTACTGTTCTTGTCTTACAATTCAAGCCTATCAGTTTGTTCTCACTGCAAACACTGTATGTAGGTGGGTTCATTGTAGGTGGTGATTGATGTTATTAGACACTAGAAACAGAATCTACAAAGCTGCAATAGAAAAAGAAAGCACGTGAAACATGAGAGATGACTGCAACATGTTATTGGTGCTTGTATGTATAAGCCCTTATAATACTGATGGAAAAATGACCATGGACCAGCTTCTCTACTGCCAATGATCACTTTACCTTCTGGATTGATCCTTCAAAGCTGGTGGATATTGCAGCAGCTCGAGCTAATTTGCTGAAGTCTGGTGCTCCTCCAACATAGAGCGACTCCTTCAGGTTCAGTGCGTTGTGCGGTGTCTGGGGGAAGAGACAAGTGACATTAAACAAAGAATAAGATGTGCAACGTTTACATATGATAGCAGTTTGCTCACATATTTACGGATGTCCCACTAACTTACTATATTTCTAGGCTAAGCTTTAATTTGTCATTCCTGCAACTCTCTAACACTCCTAAATATTGGTCGTCTGCCTCCTTGCTAGAAATATACTGAAATGCCTGTATTATAGTACCTTTAATTTTTTTCTGTATGAAGGGAAGTCAATAAAGCACAGTTCGATGTATTTATAATGTACACTCCATAAAAGAAACACTTGAAGTCTCGGCCTTAAAGGCAATGCAAAAATCAATCGGCTATGTGATTTAGTGCATCTCTACCTCCCTCTGCTGGATTTGTTTAGATTGCAGTACTTGTAAAAACGGGCTTACGTAGTTTTATTTGAATGTGCAAATGATGATTTTCTCCTACAAGTTACTGATTCTCAAAGGAATGCGCAATCCCATTACAAACATTATCATCTTATTTATCAGATTTACAGATCCATATGCTTCTTTTTAAAGCCCATTGTTAAAAGCAACACTAAAGGAGAGCGACAGTCAAAATAAAAAAAAGTACTCATAAACTATTAATACACACACCCTGGGGGTTATTTACGAAAGGCAAATCCACTTCGCACTACAAGTGCAAAGTGCACTTGAAATTGCACTTGGAAGTGCAGTCGCTGTAGATCCGACGGGCACATGCAAGGAAAATAAAAAACAACATTTTGAGCTTGCACATAATTGGATAACAAAATCAGCAGAGCTTCCCCTCATTTCAGATCTACCCCTCCGATTTACAGCAATTGCACTTCCAAGTGCAATTTCAAGTGCATTTTGCACTTGTAGTGCAAAGTGGATTTTCCTTTCGTAAATAACCCCCATAGGCTGTTATCAGCATTTTTTGGCTGGGGCGTTTTTTGACTTAAAAAAAAAAAAAACACCACAACTAGTAGGCTCTAAGAGGCAGTTTTTAGCTGTAAAAACGCACTAACATCAAAAATAGCAGATAAACGCGGCTCACCAGCGTTTATAATCCATTGAAAAACTCACTGCAAAGCTAGATTGAAGTCTGAAATGGTTTTCATTTTGTTGTTCAAGACCAAAATTATATTGAATTTTTTTTTTTCATATGAACATCCATGTTACCTGTTTATAATTTTTTTTTTTTACTTTGCCTGTAGTTCTCCTTTACATTCTATAGAAACGACTACAAGCAGCTTTTTTTTATACCCCCATTTCTTCCCATTGATTAAAGATCTACATTAATTAGTACTCAATACTTGTTGGAATTATGTCGATGGATGGCTACATTATCGGAAAATTCCTGCAGACAGATCTAGTCTCAGTATGGTGAAAGCAAGTGAAGCAGAAAAATACTTTGAAGGAAAGGAGAGAAATGGACACCAAGCCGGCATCTACTCTAATTGTCCATTCACACTGCAATATAGGTGTGCTATAGGTGCGTTTTCCATGTTTTCAATGATATGGTTCCCAACAATACATTATTGTGTTTTAAACTCTGCTTTCTACTGTTTAGCTGCAACTGTATGTCTGCACCCTGTGCCTTATCACATGTAGCTGTGTGTAGAAAGCAGGAGGTTATCTCTCTGAGTAATACGTACCGGTATGTTTAAATGTATACAAATACCCCAATGAGTTACAATGTGGTGCAGGAAAAACGCACACTAAGAACACATCTGGATATAAGTGTGAATGAGCCCTAAAGGTGATTAGTGGAATGGGTGCAACAATGTTCTCACATGATATATGGGATGAAATACATGTGCTTATCTTTACCTTACGGGATTTCTGAAATCCAGATAGTATGCAACAATAGCAGAGAGAGAGAGAAAAGGAGGAAAAGAAAGAGAAAACAAGTCATCAGTGATTGTAAAAAGCTTTAGCATGCAGGGTGGCAGACGTCATCCATCCACAATTCAAAGTTTTTCAGCAAGCTTTAGAACAGCGCCAATCCCTACAGAGTGCTAGGCAGCAATTAAAGCATCAGTCCATGTTAGTAGTGTAAGACAACTGCCTAACTCACACAAACAATACAGACGGCTTGCTCTTAATTGTATGGCATTAAGCCAAGTACTATTTGCTATTCGGATGTGTTCTCCTTCCTCTCTCTTAAGTGATTTTAAGTCAATTAAAATGCTCTTCTTTTTTTTTTATGTCTTTATTGGAAGTCTTCACTTAGTTTCCTACAGATGACTTTCACCCCAGTGAGGCGAGCGGCTGTGCTGGCTACGGACATAATGCACAATAAAATGAACAACTCCCTGTCAATGGCTGTCAATAGGATAGAGATTTGTGGCCCTACACAAAGGAAGCGATGTGGCTTTGATGAAGTGTACAGCTTTTCCCTGTGATTAGGCTAGAGAAAACGCCATTGATTATGTCTTTCTAACTGCTTTTCTACAAAATAGCCAAATCGTGGCTGAATCTTACAATTGCTTCAAATGCCTGTTTATTAGAACCATGGGAGAGCATGGCAGCAAACGTTTGATTACAATTTTTTACAGGAATGTTTATCTATAGTCGACAAATTACAAGCTGATTGAACAATCTCCTGCTGATTTACCAACATCTATGGAGGTGTGCGGGCCTACCTGATTAGATATATAAAGGGGATGCTAAGGTAGACCCTCATACTACATAGGTGTTGGCAAATCTAAAGAAGATTACCAAATTGTTATTGTATTTAGCTTAATAGAAACTAAGTGTTATACATGGAGGTGCTGGCAGGCAGATTGTAGCTGTCACTTATGTAAAAAACAAAACAATTACTACAAATGAAATGAGAGCAGTCGTTTTTAATGTGACTCCCTAAGAGTGGTCTCACTCTTCCTGGTGAATTGTAATGTATTCTACATCATAAGAGTGTACAGCAGGAGACTTCAAGGCACAGGGGTGCAGCACTTGGCACACACCCAGGTGCCAAGCCTCAGTGCTGTCACATGTGCTGGGCATACCATAGAGCAGTGTTTCTCAACTCCAGTCCTCAAGGCGCCCCAACAGGTCATGTTTTCAGGATTTCCCTCAGATGAAATGGCTGTGGTAATTACTAAGGCAGTGAAACTGATCAAATCACCTGTGCAAAATAATGGAAAGCCTGAAAACATGACCTGTTGGGGCTCCTCGAGGACTGGAGTTGAGAAACACTGCCATAGAGTGTAGTGCTGTCAATAACCAAAGTTGACCTTTTGAGAGCATCAGAGGTAAAGGGTCATAGTCTAAGGTGTTGTCCTAATTCTTGACAGGTTTACATTATTCTCTTATGAGTAAAATAACTGCCCCAGAGCTAGTATGATGCCCAGACAACAGAAAAAATGACTGCAGAGTCAGGAATACAGACTTCTGACAGGTTTCCCTTACAATGCAAGCAGTAAGATTGCCTTACATATTTTATCCTATTAGTATGAACCAGCATTAAAGTTTATGCCCATAAGCCTGCTTGCTTTTACATTCCCCAAAGCTGGCAGATACAGATGATGGAGGCCACACAGACTTTGACGGAGCAAAAAAATAGGATTTTTATAACAGCTTACCTGTAAAATCCTTTTCTTGGAGTACATCACGGGACACAGAGCGACATAGTCATTACTAATGGGTTATATAGATACCGTCAGGTGCTGGCACTGGCAACTTCCAAAACCGGAAGTACCCTCCCCTATATAAGCCCCTCCCATCCGGGAGCACCTCAGTTTTTTGCCAGTGTCTAAGGTGTTGGCCAAGAAGAAACATGTGTTTTTCACTGAGCTTGCGTACAGGTTCTTTTGGGCCTCAGTAAGCTATTCCGGATCCGACCAAAAAAGCTTCATAGCTAAACGGTCGGTACCCGGGCCTTGCAGAGAAGAGCAAGGTTTTGCCTGTAATGCTTCTCTTAGGAGAGCTGGACCCTGGGATCCAGAGCTCTGGTCATACCCACGACCAAGATGTTTTCTGTGCAGGGTGCTATACAGGTCCAGGGGAGTGGAATCCTTGGGAACCCGGTCCCTGAAGGTTTGATTACAATGCCTGCCGTGATAGGTGAAGTTTGGGCTTCTGTGGACCAAACAAAGTCCTGCGGCGAGGAAAAGGTAAGTGGGGGCCCTCAGGAACTTGGTTCTATTGAGGGACCCCCAAGCCTATTTTGTCTTTCTGCCTGTTACCTAAGGTATTCCCGCTAATATTCTGTGTATGCCTGTTACTACTGAGAAAATGTAAAAATTTTAATAGTAGGCAAGAAAAAAATAAATAAAAAAAATGTAAGACCGCGGTACCTGTGTTAGACACTAGAGGCCGCTATGGTTCTTTTTCTTGTAATGTGGATTTTTTTCTTCCAGAATCAAATCCAGGCAGTTGGTATGTTCTCTGCTGGGAAGCTGTCTCCTCTGCCCTGTTGCTGCGCTCATCCATCCCCGGGCCCTGCGGCAAAGGGGGCCCTGGCTCCCGTCTAGCTCCTTATTGTTTTTAAAAAAGGGCGCCGAAGGCGCACGTGCCCGCACGCGCCTCTATTCATAGAGGCGATCTGAAAAAAGGGGCGGAGCGGGTGGATGACGCTCAGGTGTGCGCCGCGGCGCTGCTGCGCATGTGCGGGCGTCCAGCGTGTTTTAAAGCACATTATAGCTGGCTATTGAATGCACAGACAGAGCTAGCAACAGATAAAGGCACACAGAGGCGGTTGATGCAGGCATCCCCTAGAAAGGCACTTTAGTAGACACCAACTGTGATATAGCAGCAATTGTGCTAGACTATTCTCAGTAAAAGTGGTGTAGCAAAGCAATAAGTGTCCCCAAAGAGGGGCGGGAGCTCTGTGTCCCGTGATGTACTCCAAGAAAAGGATTTTACAGGTAAGCTGTTATAAAAATCCTATTTTCTTTCTCGTACATCACGGGACACAGAGCGACATAGTCATTACTAATGGGATGTCCTAAAGCAATGCCAAATGAGGGGGGGGGGGGGATACACCATATATAAGCTGAGCGCTATCAGACATGAGGATCTTTTGCGGCCTGCAACACACTGCGCCCAAAGGCGACATCCTCCTGACTTCTAACGTCCACCTGGTAGAACCTAGTAAACGTGTGAACTGAAGACCATGTTGCGGCCTTACAGATTTGAGCCAGGGAGGCCTGGTGATGCACTGCCCATGAAGTTCCAACTGCTCTCGTGGAGTGCGCCCTAACTTTGAACGGAGGCGGTCTACTTCTCAAGCCATAGGCTTGCATTATGACCTGTCGAATCCACTTGGCTAAGTAGATTTTGACGCTGCCTGACCCCTTCTGGGGCCTTCCGGCAGAATAAACAAAGTATTCATTCTGCGAATCTGAGCAGTGGCTTTTAGATAAGCTTTAACTGCTCTTACTACATCCAAAGAATGCAATAACTTTTCCTCTACCGAAGTAGGTTTGGGGAAAAAAGAAGGAAGAACCACGTCTTGGTTCAAATGAAACCTCAATACCACCTTAGGAAGAAAGGCTGGATGAGGGCGTAACATTACTCTATCCTTATGGATAACCAGATATGGCTCCTTACAGGACATAGCTGCTAATTCCGACACTCTTTTAGCCGAATAAATGGCTACTAGAAAAATCAATTTCCTGGTGAGAAGAACCAAAGAAATATGCTGTAATGGTTCAAATGGTTGTTTCTGTAGCACCGACAGAACCAAGTTTAGATCCCATGGACATATGGGGATATTAACCGGAGGACTAATACGCATCACTCCTTGTATAAAGGCTTTGACTAGTGAATGCGAAGCCAAGGGCCTTTGAAAAAATATTGACAAGGCCGAAATCTGACCCTTGATAGTACTCAAGGCAAGCTTCCTATCTACAGCCCATTGTAGGAAGTCCAGAATCCTACCTATTACGTTTTTACGTGGATGCCATTTCTTGGCCTCACATCAGGCGATGTACGCCTTCCAGATTCTATAGTAGATCTGCCTGGATACCGGCTTCCTGGCATTGATCATGGTAGATACCACAGAATTAGAGAGCCCTCTCTTTTTTAGAATGTGGGCTTCAATAGCCAGGCCGTCAAACCTAGGGCTGGTAAGGAAGGGTGGTATATCGGTCCTTGCGAAAGCAGGTCCGGATGGCATGGGAGAGTCCTAGGACTCCCCACTGACATTTTACAATCTCCGCGTACCACGCTCTTCGGGGCCACGCTGGAGCCACCAGAATCACTGGTTTCTTTTCTACCCTGATTCTGCGGAATAATCGAGGTAACCATTGTGGCGGTGTGAATGCATATATCAGCTTGAACTGATCCCAAGGGAACACTAGGGCATCCGAGCCGCAAGCTAGGGGATCCCTTGTCCGAGAGACAAACCTGTTCACCTTTGCGTTGAATCTGGATGCTAGAAGATCTACATCCGATGTTCCCCACCGCTGACATATTGTCCAGAAACCTCGGGGTGAAGGGACCCTTCCTCTGGGCATAATTGTTGGCGACTTAGAAAGTCCGCCTTCCAATTCTCCACTCCTGGAATGAATACCGCAGATATGGCTGGGACATATCTTTCTGCCCATTTCAGGATGTAATTTACTTCCCTCTGGGCTGCACGACTCCTGGTGCCCCCCTGATGATTGATATATGCCACTGCTGTGGCATTGTCTGATTGAATTCTGACAGGGGACCCTTGGAGTTTGGATGTCCATGCTACTAGGGCATACCGGGCTCTCGTATCTCTAAGAGATTGATGGGCAGGGCCTTTTCTGCATCCGACCATCTGCCCTGGAGAGACTATTGCTCCAGTACAGCTCCCCAGCCTATAAGGCTGGCATCTGTAGTGACCACCTTCCAAGAAATCGGACTGAAGGATTTCCCTTTTTCCAGATTCTGGGGAACCAACCACCAACGGAGGCTCTTGCGAACGGAAGGGGACAAGGACATTGTAAGTCTAGGGCCTGAACTTTTTTGTTCCAGGCTGACAGTATGGCCCCTTGCAAATTCCTTGAATGGAATTGACCGTAGGGTACTGCTTCGAATGATGCCACCATTTTTCCCAGCAGCCTCATGCACAGGCGTATGGACGGCTGTCTTTTTTGTACCCACTAAGTGGATCAAATCTTTCAAAGACAACACCTTTCCTCGAGGCAAGAATATTTTTCTCTGGCCTGAATCCAACCTTAGCCCCAAGTATTCCAGACTTTTGACTGGTTTTAGGGCTGACTTGTCTCGGTTGATAATCCAACCGTGATATTCCAGATACTTGATTGTCTCGTGAACAACCACTTCTAGTTTTTTCACTGAGTGGTCTATCAGCAACAAGTCATCTAGATATGCCATTATCATTACACCTTGTGTTCTTAGATTGGCCAATAAAGGGCCAGAATTTTTGTAAACACTCGTGGTGCTGTGGCCAAACCGAAGGGTAAGGCTCTGAACTGAAAATGGCGCCCTTCTACTGTAAAGCGTAGAAATCTTTGGTGGACTGGAAAGATGGGAATGTGCAAATAAGCATCTTTGATGTCGATCGCGGCTAACCAATCCTCCCCTTGTAGGGCAGTGGCCACCGATCGGATCGACTCCATCGGAAAGTCCTGATATACAGGAATTTGTATAGCCCTTTTAGAATTAATATGGGCCTCCCGTCCGCGTTTGCTTCGGGACTGTAAAGAGGTTTGAGTAAAACCCGAACCCTCATTCTTCCAGGGGAACCTCCATAATTACTCCTTGGAGCAATAGTTGTTCTAGTGCCACAGGAGGGACTCTCTCTTCCGGGGATCCCTTGGCACGTTTGACCTTATAAAATGGGAAGGAGGAGAGTCTTTTAACTCCAAACTGTATCCCACACATACCGCGGAGAGCACCTATCTGTCTTGATCGTGTCCCGCCAGGTCTCTTGCGAACAACTGGAGTCCTCCCCCCACCCGACTGAGTGGGGGCAACCCTTCAATGAATTTAACTTTGGGGGAGGTTTTGTACCTCCCCTGACCCAGGGTTTCTCATTACCCTGCTATTGTCCCTGTTTTTTTTACCCCCGGGAATTGACCGAGGAGGCCGTCGGAACTGTTACACAGCCGATGCCTCAGGGACTGGAGAAGCAGGCCTCTTAAAGAGGGACCTCTAACTCTGTTTTTAACCGGCAAGAGCGTATTTACCGCTGGAAATTTTCTGGATATATTTGTCCAGGTTTTCCCTGAATAAGCGTTCACCATGAAATGGGATGCTAACCAGCCATTCTTTACAGGGAGCTTCAGCAGACCAGTTTTTGAGCCATAGAAGCCTACGCATATGTACTATAGACAGCGTAAGGCGGGAGGCGTGATGGACTGAATCCTTTATGGCGTCAACCGCAAAGCCTAAGGCTCTAGGTAGATCAGCTAGGGCAAAGCCTGCTGATCTGTCAAGTCCCTCAAGACCTGTTTCAACTGATCCTTCACTGCTTAGCAGGCCCCAATAGCTGCTACTGCTGGTTGTGTCACCAAGCTTGCTGTAGAAAGCAGACTTTCATAAGGACTCCAATCTTTTATCTATTGGGTTCTTGAACATTTGGACATTATCCACTGGACATGTCAGTGATTTATACATACAAGAGATGGCTGCGTCCACTGTAGGGACCTTCCATTTTTTTTTTTTGATGAACTTATCCTCCATGGGATAGACCACCGGAAATCTCTTGGGGGAATAAATATTTTCTCAGGACGTTCCCAATCCTGGTAAATGAGCCCTTTCAGTAAAGGGTGAAGTGGAAAAGAACAAACAGTCTGGGGGCTTCTAGCGACCCCAACGAGGAGACAGTAGTGGTTGATGGTTCCGCAAGGTGCATTTTTAAATGCTGATCGGACCATGTTAGTCAGAGACTGAACCCATAATCTTTCAGCTTGAGATGCTGAGAAAAGGTTCCCCCACTGTTGACTCCTCTATAACAGAATCAACCTTATCCTGATCCCCTTCAGGCAGGTCGATCCCTGTATGGGACTGTTGCTCTGCTAACAGGCACTTTGAAGGAGGAGATGGAGATCGGCGTGCTTTCCCTGACAGGGAGGCAGCGATCAATGTTGACAATCTCTCTCTAATCCTCCCAGAGCTGAGGAAAAAACCTCCTCTGTTACATACACAGGAGCAGGTAAACTGAGGACAGCCACAGTACCAAGTACCCCTGTGGGGTCTCTACGGTCACTTACCTCTGAACTTCAGGGGAGACTGGTGCAGCAGAAGTATGCCCAAGATCCTCAGAGCCTGATGAGACCCCCTTCGCTTCCTGGAAGATTCAGTTCCGGAGCTTCTGGACGGCATATTCCTAAGCCTAAAGCTGAGGTATTCCAGCCGTAATACACCACTTTTACTGAGAATAGTCTAGCACAATTGCTGCTATATCACAGTTGGTGTCTACTAAAGTGCCTTTCTAGGGGATGCCTGCATCAACCGCCTCTGTGTGCCTTTATATTGTTGCTAGCTCTGTCTGTGCACTTCAACAGCCAGCTATAATGTGCTTTAAAACACGCTGGACGCCCGCACATGCGCAGTAGCGCCGCGGCGCACACCTGAGCGTCATCCACCCGCTCCGCCCCTTTTTCCAGATCGCCTCTATGAATAGAGGCGCGTGCACGCGCACGCGCGCGGGCACGTGCGCTTCGGCGCCTTTTTTGAAAACAACAAGGAGCTAGATGGGAGCCAGGGTCCCTTTGCCGCAGGGCCCGGGGATGGATGAGCGCAGCAACAGGGCAGAGGAGACAGCTTCCCAGGAGAGAACATACCAACTGCCTGGATTTGATTCTGGAAGAAAAAAAATCCACATTACAAGAAAAAAGAACCATAGCGGCCTCTAGTGTCTAACACAGGTACCGCGGTCTTACATTTTTTTTTCTTTTTTTTTCTTGCCTACTATTAAAATTTTTACATTTTCTCAGTAGTAACAGGCATACACAGAATATTAGCGGGAATACCTTAGGTAACAGGCAGAAAGACAAAATAGGCTTGGGGGTCCCTCAATAGAACCAAGTTCCCGAGGGCCCCCACTTACCTTTTCCTCGCCGCAGGACTCTGTTTGGTCCACAGAAGCCCAAACTTCACCTATCACGGCAGGCATTGTAATCAAACCTTCAGGGACCGGGTTCCCAAGGATTCCACTCCCCTGGACCTGTATAGCACCCTGCACAGAAAACATCTTGGTCGTGGGTATGACCAGAGCTCTGGATCCCAGGGTCCAGCTCTCCTAAGAGAAGCATTACAGGCAAAACCTTGCTCTTCTCTGCAAGGCCCGGGTACCGACCGTTTAGCTATGAAGCTTTTTTGGTCGGATCCGGAATAGCTTACTGAGGCCCAAAAGAACCTGTACGCAAGCTCAGTGAAAAACACATGTTTCTTCTTGGCCAACACCTTAGACACTGGCAAAAAACTGAGGTGCTCCCGGATGGGAGGGGCTTAAATAGGGGAGGGTACTTCCGGTTTTGGAAGTTGCCAGTGCCAGCACCTGACGGTATCTATATAACCCATTAGTAATGACTATGTCGCTCTGTGTCCCGTGATGTACGAGAAAGAAATGAATACAAAGCACATGATCATTTTATTTTTATTTTTTTACTACTTTAAAGCTTCTTTATAATTACCTTGCATATGTCCCGCTATGCAGAATAGGGAATGTCTGCCATGAAGCTGTGACACAGGTGTCTTTTCTAATTTGTGCTTTTCACAAAAAATTAAAACAAATCCCATGTCGCGTAACTGGCAGTTCCTTTAAAAGGTGCGCCTGTTCAGTCATTTGTCTCCCATATATCACCCCAGAATCCCATGACACATCCAGGCTGGTGTTTGATGTGTCTTGAAACAAGGCTGTGTAGAAGCTGCTGTTACATCATGTGTAAAATTAAGGGTATATGCCAGTCAATCCTGAAAATGGGCTATTAAAATAGGCACAAGGGTTTCAGCTTGCATAGTGCTTCTGATTTTGACAGCAACACCAATTTTGTGCACTGGGTTCACTTCTGGCTGTGTACATCCCTATAGCTGCAGGTAGCCACATCTATTGAATTCTGTGTTCTGAAGTTCTAGTAATAGCAGCTATGAAGACAGGTTTTACCTCTAAGGCCTCATGCACAAAGGGCGTTTCTAAAGCTGCTTTTAGCAGGGTCAGATGTTTTTTTTTTATTTTGCAGCTTAAAAACTTCTCTCCATGTTATTTTATGTGTCCATACACACAGGCTTTTAGGAGCTGTAAGTGACATAGGCGTTTTCAAGCTGTATAAAAAAAACCCAGGGCCAGCACGTTCTGAAGACCGGTGTTACAGCTGTAAAAATGTCTGAGCTGGAAAAAGAATAGAAGTCGCACCACAAGTTGGATCATGATGATCTGACTTGCAATGTGGTTTGTGTGCTGAGAATCTTGAAGGGAAACCCTCGCCAAAATGAAAAGAAAAGAAAAATGGCATGGGTTCCCCCCCCCCAAAATCCATACCAGACCCTTTATCTGAGCCCCCCCCCACCCTACCTGGACCATACCAGGCCACATGCACTTAACATGGGGAGATGGGTGCTTTGGGGCAGGGGGGGGGGGCCCTACGCCCCGCCCACTCCAAAGCATCTTGTCCCAATGTTGATGGGGACAAGGGCCTCTTCCCGACAACTCTGGCTGGTGGTTGTCGGGGTCTGCGGGCGGGGAGCTTAGGGAGAAGAACCGGAGGATGAAGACCTCGCCGGAGGGAGAAGAAAAACCTTTGTACCGTTTTTTTATTTTTGACACTTTTTTGGGGTGAATGGGTAGGGGTGCAATGTACTCCATACTCATTCACATAGGGTGGGGGGCCGGGATCTGGGGGCTTCCAGATTCCGATTAGCCCCCCTGCCCACAAACCCCAACAACCCCCCCTTTCCTGACCTGCCAGGCTGCATGCTCGGATATGGGTCTGGTATGGATTTTGGGGGGGAACCCCACGCCAGTTTTTTTTTCATTTTGGTGAGGGTTCCTCTTCAAGATCCTCAGCGCACAAGCCGTTCCGCAAGTCGGATCATAATGATCTGACTTGTGGTGCGACTTATATTCAAATCAATGGGCTCTCATAGGGAACCATTGATTTTGGATAGAGGCAGAGAAAGGCTGCTAACGCCAATGCAAAAAGCTACTAAAAGCTAATTTTTACAGCCACCTTTTTCCTGGCGTTAGTAGTGGCTTTGCAGCTCGTTTTTTCTAACGCCCTATGTGCATAAGGCCTAAATCATGTCAACATGCTCACCCTGTCTAACGAAGAATGCCTAGGACTGTCTATTGGAATAATATATGCCTAGGATCAGTCAGAACAGAATTATGATCCTCCTTACAATGTAGTCTCCTGGAGAGAACTGATGGCAAGAGGCAGCATTCTCACAAAGTGGCCTCTGAAAGCCCTGCAAGAGGAGCTAGAGTGTGGGTGCATTGGGGTGCCATTCATTAATAATCACATTGTGCATTCCCCATCAAAGGAATGCACAGACACTCGGTACCGTGACTGATTGGGTGACTGGGTCCTATGACATTGATGATTTAAAACTAAAACTTTTTTTTTAGTTTTAGTTTTGGGTAGAATGGAGAGGGATTAGAATGTCTGCCAATTTTTATTGCTGGCTGTGCCCCTGTTTAGGAGATTCCACCTCTGTAAATTATAATTGAAAGTGAAAGAAAATCCCAAATTTTGGGTTGTTCCCAGAAAAGTAATAAAGGGGAAATTTTCCAATGGGGACACTAGTTCTGGTGACTTGGGAGTCCCCAATGAATTCCCTTAATTTGCAGGAATTTCCTCTCACTTCCTGTCTGGCTATGGGACAGGAAGTGAAGGGAAATCTCTGCAATGGGACGTAGATGGTAAAAAATAATCTGACAGGGGTTATAACCCTCCCTTACCCTATCCAAAATGAAAAAATATTTTTACTTTAACTCTCCGGCATTTATCAAAAAACAAGACAAATCTATATTAGGTGGACTGGCCCTTTACATTTTTAACAAGCTAATTATAAAGTAAATTAACAAAAGTGATTAAAATAATTATTTCCATCTGAGTGAACGGATCCTAATATCTCCCAGATTGCACTGGCTGTGCCATGCATACTTTTACTCATTGCCCAGAGTTGCTCCTTGAAGCTCCATTTGTTTTTGTCATATCACCATAGAACAGTTTGAAAAGAAAAAAGCAAACATGGGTCACGTACACGTTACTGCAAGAAATAGGCTAAAAGAATCTACTTTACCATTTGAGAGCAAAATAAATATTTTGATTTATTCATCCTTTTAAAATGTGAGACACATAAAAGGGTAAAAGAAAATGTCCTAGTGACTAAGCAGAGGTCATTATATAAAAAAGAAAAGAGTTCTGAGAACATTGCATACCCTTATGTTCTCCCAGTACTGTGTAGGGCATCCAGTAATACAAAACATAACTCAGATTTCTTTTATCTTTTTTTCGTTGTTAGGAGACCGAATGTCCCTCAATGCTACTATTCCAACATAACAAGCCTAGAGTTGCCAAGCCATCCCTTTAATTACAGAAACACGAGTTTGGTGGCTAATTAGGGTTTTGTACACACAGGGCCCCTAACACAAGGCAGAGAACTGGGCTTGGCGGTCACTATGTAGAGTACAGCGCAACTGGAGGAACAATGAGGAGCATGTCTTTCCCTAAGGCATCGGAGATATTGGAGGATGCTGAAGGAAGCAGAGTGTATTACATATTTATCTCCTTCTGCACACAAAAAGAATATGAAGAATGCTGAAGACTTCTTTCTCATATTAGCACATGTAAAGAATATTCTTAATTCAGTTGTATGTATCCATAATTTTTCCAAAGCACAGTACAGAGAACATGGACCAAAAACCAAATAAAATGGATGCTGCTCAAATGCCCCACTCTGTTATCTCAGACTGGCCACAATGTTTGCAGGTGCTGGTCAGGTTGAATACTGGCTCGTCAGACTAATTGAGGACTCCAACAAAATTGCACCTATCAACACACTGCTTCGGCATATAGTGAGCTCATCTTAGTAAAAAATGGCTTCAGCTTAGTCTTCTACCTATGGGAGAACCCCCCTCTAACATGTTTTGCCCAATAAGGGCTTTAATCATAGAGACCAATGTAACTGGAATAGCTTGAGTTATAAAGCATCACAAGCCATAAAGAACAAGCGTCCAAAAAGGCCGGTTATCCCTAATAGATCATTTGTGTTACAGCGCCACTTATGCAGGAAAGATCGAAAATGCAGCCTAAGACAAACAATCCAACTGAAAAGAAAAACGATCTACAAATTGCTGGGGACCAAAACATTGCTAAAAGAAAAAAATAATCCTAGCATAAATAAGCACACCTTAGGCCATAGCCAGATTACTTAAAGATCACCAAATGTAAGTGTATAAGGAATCACAAATTATTGAATAAAGTCCAATTTGGCAGGCTGGTGTGAAAGGAACACAAAAATCCCAATTACTGAATACACCTGGAAGAATTCATGCTTACCAGATAAGTAAGCCAATAGAACATATGGCTTTTACCCAGCCAGGGCCTTTCAATTCCCACAAGGTTGATTCGTCAGAGAATTATTGGGTATGGTCGCTTGAACTATGACTCCATATTATGTATTACATTCGACCCAAAAAGGAGAGAGAAAAAAAACATAGCGTGATCCTGTCTCGATAATTAGTCAATAGAAATCAGCATTGTGAACAACACTCGATGTGGGAAGTATGCAAAAAGTGAACCACCACCTCACAGTCAATCTCCTTACCAGATTGCACTACATAAGGAGCTTTAAGCCAAAAAACACCCCAAACACAGAAGGTTGTGATCCACCACCTCTCATGCAATCTTCTTACCAGATAGCTAGTGTAATACAGCCTGATGTATGTAGGTGACGATCCGTAACCGAAATCCTATAGATAGCTGCAGGCTCGAATGATAAGGGGGTGAAATCAGATTCTCCCCACTCATATTATTCCCGGCATCGATCTCAGTTTGCCAACACTTGGAAAGATCATTCGCTCTGTTCAGACAATTTGTCGTTGGGTTCCTTGACACACTCTGTCGTTTTGTCGTTGTGTCGTTCAGAGTGTGTCAAGGAACCCAACGACAAATTGTCTGAACAGAGCGAATGATCTTTCCAAGTGTTGGCAAACTGAGATCGATGCCGGGAATAATATGAGTGGGGAGAATCTGATTTCACCCCCTTATCATTCGAGCCTGCAGCTATCTATAGGATTTCGGTTACGGATCGTCACCTACATACATCAGGCTGTATTACACTAGCTATCTGGTAAGAAGATTGCATGAGAGGTGGTGGATCACAACCTTCTGTGTTTGGGGTGTTTTTTGGCTTAAAGCTCCTTATGTAGTGCAATCTGGTAAGGAGATTGACTGTGAGGTGGTGGTTCACTTTTTGCATACTTCCCACATCGAGTGTTGTTCACAATGCTGATTTCTATTGACTAATTATCGAGACAGGATCACGCTATGTTTTTTTTCTCTCTCCTTTTTGGGTCGAATGTAATACATAATATGGAGTCATAGTTCAAGCGACCATACCCAATAATTCTCTGACGAATCAACCTTGTGGGAATTGAAAGGCCCTGGCTGGGTAAAAGCCATATGTTCTATTGGCTTACTTATCTGGTAAGCATGAATTCTTCCAGGTGTATTCAGTAATTGGGATTTTTGTGTTCCTTTCACACCAGCCTGCCAAATTGGACTTTATTCAATAATTTGTGATTCCTTAGCGCGATTTTCTTTTTTATTTCTATTTGTGTTTATCCCATTTTTATTGCTGCTGTAAGGACTTTATTATTGTATTATTAATTTAATTTAATTAATTATTTTTCGTAGTAAGCGCGTTTTTTTTCCCTTTGTAAGTGTATAACCAATATAAATATAAACATTCAATTTAATAGGATGAGCACAGTCCAAACTGCATTAGAAACAGAACCAATCCAAATAGAAGACAAATTTACCATAAGGCAAACCCCCCCCCCCCCCCAAAACCCCCCCCCCCCAATACAGCAGCTATATACATAACTAGATCCTATCCCATAAAAAAAATAAGATTTTTATAACAGCTTACCTGTAAAATCCTTTTCTTGGAGTACATCACGGGACACAGAGCGACATAGTCATTACTAATGGGTTATATAGATACCGTCAGGTGCTGGCACTGGCAACTTCCAAAACCGGAAGTACCCTCCCCTATATAAGCCCCTCCCATCCGGGAGCACCTCAGTTTTGTAGCAAAGCAATAAGTGTCCCCAAAGAGGGGCGGGAGCTCTGTGTCCCGTGATGTACTCCAAGAAAAGGATTTTACAGGTAAGCTGTTATAAAAATCCTATTTTCTTTCTCGTACATCACGGGACACAGAGCGACATAGTCATTACTAATGGGATGTCCTAAAGCAATGCCAAATGAGGGGGGGGATACACCATATATAAGCTGAGCGCTATCAGACATGAGGATCTTTTGCGGCCTGCAACACACTGCGCCCAAAGGCGACATCCTCCTGACTTCTAACGTCCACCTGGTAGAACCTAGTAAACGTGTGAACTGAAGACCATGTTGCGGCCTTACAGATTTGAGCCAGGGAGGCCTGGTGATGCACTGCCCATGAAGTTCCAACTGCTCTCGTGGAGTGCGCTCTAACTTTGAACGGAGGCGGTCTCCTTCTCAAGCCATAAGCTTGCATAATGACCTGTCGAATCCACTTGGCTAAAGTAGATTTTGACGCTGCCTGACCCTTTCTGGGGCCTTCCGGCAGAATAAACAAAGTATCCGTTCTGCGAATCTGAGCAGTGGCTTTTAGATAAGCTTTAACTGCTCTTACTACATCCAAAGAATGCAATAACTTTTCCTCTACCGAAGTAGGTTTGGGGAAAAAAGAAGGAAGAACCACATCTTGGTTCAAATGAAACCTCGATACCACCTTAGGAAGAAAGGCTGGATGAGGACGTAACACTACTCTGTCCTTATGGATAACCAGATATGGCTCCTTACAGGACATAGCTGCTAATTCCGATACTCTTTTAGCCGAACAAATGGCTACTAGAAAAATCAATTTCCTGGTGAGAAGCACCAAGGAAATATGCTGTAATGGTTCAAATGGTTGTTTCTGTAGAACCGACAGAACCAAGTTTAGATCCCATGGACATATGGGAATATTAACCGGAGGACTAATACGCATCACTCCTTGTATATAGGCTTTAACTAGTGAATGCGAAGCCAAGGGCCTTTGAAAAAATATTGACAAGGCCGAAATCTGACCCATGATAGTACTCAAGGCAAGCTTCCTATCTACAGCCCATTGTAGGAAGTCCAGAATCCTACCTATTACGTATTTACGTGGATGCCATTTCTTGGCCTCACACCAGGCGATGTACGCCTTCCAGATTCTATAGTAGATCTGCCTGGATACCGGCTTCCTGGCATTGATCATGGTAGATACCACAGAATTAGAGAGCCCTCTCTTTTTTAGAATGTGGGCTTCAATAGCCAGGCCGTCAAACCTAGGGCTGGTAAGGAAGGGTGGTATATCGGTCCTTGCGAAAGCAGGTCCGGACGATGTGGGAGGGTCCAAGGACTCCCCACAGACATTTTTACAATCTCCGCGTACCATGCTCTTCGGGGCCACGCTGGAGCCACCAGAATCACTGGTTTCTTTTCTACCCTGATTCTGCGGAGTAATCGAGGTAACAATTGTGGCGGTGGGAATGCATATATCAGCTTGAACTGATCCCAAGGGAACACTAGGGCATCCGAGCCGCACGCTAGGGGATCCCTTGTCCAAGAGACAAACCTGTCCACTTTTGTGTTGAATCTGGATGCTAGCAGATCTACATCCGGTGTTCCCCACCGCTGACATATTGTCCGGAAAACCTCGGGATGAAGGGACCATTCCCCTGGGCATAATTGTTGGCGACTTAGAAAGTCCGCCTTCCAATTCTCCACTCCTGGAATGAATACCGCAGATATGGCTGGGACATATCTTTCTGCCCATCTCAGGATGTAATTTACTTCCCTTTGGGCTGCACGACTCCTGGTGCCCCCCTGACGATTGATATATGCCACTGCTGTGGCATTGTCTGATTGAACTCTGACAGGGGACCCTTGGAGTTTGGATGTCCATGCTACTAGGGCATACCGGGCTGCTCGTATCTCTAAGAGATTGATGGGCAGGGCCTTTTCTGCTTCTGACCACTTGCCCTGGAGAGACCATTGCTCCAGTACTGCTCCCCAGCCTATAAGGCTGGCATCTGTAGTGACCACCTTCCAGGAAATCGGACTGAAGGATTTCCCTCTTTCCAGATTCTGGGGAACCAACCACCAGCGGAGGCTCTTGCGAACGGAAGGGGACAAGGACATTGGTAAGTCCAGAGCCTGAACTTTTTTGTTCCAGGCTGACAGTATGGCCCTTTGCAATTTCCTTGAATGGAATTGACCGTAGGGTACTGCTTCGAATGATGCCACCATTTTTCCCAGCAGCCTCATGCACAGGCGTATGGATGGCTGTCTTTTTGAACCCACTAAGTGGATCAGATCTCTCAAAGACGACCCCTTTTCTTGAGGCAAGAAAATTTTTCTCTGGTCTGAATCCAGCCTTAGCCCCAAGTATTCCAGACTTTTGACTGGTTTTAGGGCTGACTTGTCTCGGTTGATAATCCAACCGTGATATTCCAGAAACTCGATTGTCTCGTGAACAACCACTTCTAGTTTTTCCACTGAGTGGTCTATCAGCAACAAGTCGTCTAGATATGCCATTATCGTTACACCTCGTGTCCTTAGATTGGCCAATAATGGGGCCAGAATTTTTGTGAACACTCTTGGTGCTGTGGCCAGACCGAAGGGTAAGGCTCTGAACTGAAAATGGCGTTCTTCTACCGCAAAGCGTAGAAATTTTTGGTGGGCTGGAAAGATGGGAATGTGCAAATAAGCATCTTTGATGTCGATCGAGGCTAACCATTCCTCCCCTTGTAGGGCAGTGGCTACCGATCGGATCGACTCCATCCGGAAAGTCCTGATATGTAGGAATTTGTTTAGCCCTTTTAGATTTAATATGGGCCTCACGTCCCCGTTTGGCTTCGGAACTGTAAAGAGGTTTGAGTAAAACCCGAACCCCCATTCTTCCAGGGGAACCTCTATAATTACTGCTTGGAGCAATAATTGTTCCAGTGCCAACAGGAGGGATCCTCTCTTCTGGGGATCCGGGGATCCCTTGGCACGTTTGACCTTATAAAGCGGGAAGGAGGGGAGTTTTTTAACTCCAATTTGTATCCCAGATTTACTGCGGAGAGCACCCATCTGTCTCGGATCGTGTCCCGCCAGGTCTCTGTGAACAACTGAAGTCTTCCCCCCACCCGATTGAGTGGGGGCAACCCTTCATGCATTTGACTTTGGGGGAGGTTTTGTACCTCTCCTGCTCCAGGGCTTCTTGTTACCCTGCAACTGTCCCTGATTTTTACCTCCGGGATTTGACCGAGGAGGCCGTCGGAACTGTTTCACAGCCGATGTCCTAGGGACTGGAGAAGCCGGCCTCTTAAAAGAGGGACCTCTAACTCTATTTTTAACCGGCAAAAGTGTACTTTTACCGCTGGAAATTCTCTGGATATACTTGTCCAGGTCTTCCCCGAATAAGCGCTCACCATGAAATGGGAAGCTGACCAGCAATTTTTTACAGGGAGCTTCAGCAGACCAGTTTTTGAGCCATAGAAGCCTGCGCATATGTACTACAGACAGCGTAAGGCGGGAGGCCTGATGGATTGAATCCTTTATGGCGTCCACCGCAAAGCATAAGGCTCTAGGTAGATCAGCTAGGGCAAGAGCCTGCTGATCTGGCAAGTCCCTTAAGACCTGTTTCAACTGATCCTTCACTGCTTGGCAGACCCCAATAGCTGCCACTGCTGGTTGTGTTACCAATCCTGCTGTAGAAAAAGCAGATTTTAATAAGGACTCCAATTTTTTATCTATTGGGTCCTTGAACATTTGGACATTATCCACCGGACATGTCAGTGATTTATTCACACAAGAGATGGCCGCGTCCACTATAGGGACCTTCCATTTTCTGATGAACTTATCCTCCATGGGATAGACCACCGGAAATCTCTTAGGGGGAGTAAATATTTTGTCAGGATGCTCCCAATCCTGGTAAATGAGCCCTTCCAGTAAAGGATGGATCGGAAAGGAACAAACAGTCTGGGGAGCTTTTAGCGACCCCAACGAGGAGACAGAAGTGGATGATGGCTCCGCAAGTGGCATTTTAAATGCTGATCGGACCATATTAGTCAGGGACTGAACCCATAACCTTTCAGCATGTGATGCTGAGAATGGCTCTTCCACTGTTGATTCCTCTACAACAGAATCGACCTCATCCTGATCCCCTTCAGGTAGGTCGATCCCTGTATGGGACTGTTGCTCTGTTAACAGGCACTCTGAGGGAGGAGACGGAGATCGGGCGCTTTTCTCCTGTGACAGGGAAGCCGCGATCAATGCTGACAATCTCTCTTCCAGCCCTCCCAGAGCTGAGGAAAAAACCTCCTCTGTTACATACACAGGAGCAGGTGAACTGAGGACAGCCACAGTACCAGGTACTCCTGAGGGTGCTCTACGGTCACTAACCTCTGATTCTTCAGGGGAGACTGGTGCAGCCAAAGCATGCCCAAGATCCTCAGAGCCCGATGGAGACCCCCTATTCCTCCTGGAATTTCTAGTCCCGGAGTTTTTAGACGGCATATTCCTAAGCCACAAAGCTGAGGTATTCCAGCCGAAATACACCAGTTACTGACAATAGTCTAGCATAAATGCTGCTATAAGAAACAGTTGGTGTCTACTAATGTGCCTTTCTAGGGGATGCCTGTATCAACCGCTTGCTGTATGCCCTTTTTTAAATGTTGCCAGCTCTGTCTCTGCACTTCATAGCCAGCTCACCACACAATATTGTGATTTTTATCATGCTGGGACGCCCGCACATGCGCAGAAGCGCTGCGGCGCGCACAGAGCGTCATCCCCCAGGCTCCGCCCCCTTTTCCGGCTCACCTCTATATAAAGAGGCGCGTGCACGCGCATGCGCGCGGCCACGTGCGCCTTTGGCGCTAATTTCGAAAAAATGGAAACTAGGGACAAGAGCCAGGGCCCCTCTTTGCCGCAGGCCGGGGGATGGACGAGCATTGCAACATGGCAGAGGAAGCAGTTTCCCATGAGAGAACTCACCATCTGCCTGGACTTGCTCTGCTGAGAAGAAACTAGTCCACATGACAAGAAAACATTCCACAGCGGCCTCTAGTGGACAAACACAGGTACCGCAGTCTAATATATTAAATATATATATAAAAATTTTTTTTTTTTTTTTCTTGACCACCATTAAAAATTATTACATTTTTTTAGTAGTTACAGGCATGCACAGAATTTTGCGGGAATACTATTAGGTAACAGACAGAAAGACAAATTAGGCTTGGGGGTCCCCCAATAGAACCAAGTTCCTGGGGGCCCCCACTTACCTGTTCCCCGCCGCAGGACTTTGTTTGGTCCACAAAAGCCCAAACTTCACCTATCACGGCAGGCATTGTAATCAAACCTTCAGGGACCGGGTTCCCAAGGATTCCACTCCCCTGGACCTGTATAGCACCCTGCACAGAAAACATCTTGGTCGTGGGTATGACCAGAGCTCTGGATCCCAGGGTCCAGCTCTCCTAAGAGAAGCATTACAGGCAAAACCTTGCTCTTCTCTGCAAGGCCCGGGTACCGACCGTTTAGCTATGAAGCTTTTTTGGTCGGATCCGGAATAGCTTACTGAGGCCCAAAAGAACCTGTACGCAAGCTCAGTGAAAAACACATGTTTCTTCTTGGCCAACACCTTAGACACTGGCAAAAAACTGAGGTGCTCCCAGATGGGAGGGGCTTATATAGGGGAGGGTACTTCCGGTTTTGGAAGTTGCCAGTGCCAGCACCTGACGGTATCTATATAACCCATTAGTAATGACTATGTCGCTCTGTGTCCCGTGATGTACGAGAAAGAAATAATGTTTATTAATAAATAAAATACAATCATTAATTTTTTTTAAATTAGTGTAAAAAAAATAAGAGAAACGCAAATAGCCAGGAATGGTATATTGTATGTAAATGTAACTACTTGGAAATAGTTATGCCGACCTGATGAAATTAAACGACTTAGGCTGCATTTTCAATCTCCCCTAAATAGGTGGCGCTGTAACACAAATGATCTATGAGGGATAACTGATCCTTCTGGACACTTGCTCTTATTGGCCTAAGATGCTTTAGAACTCAAGATTTCAGCTACATTTGCCTCTTAGCTTAAGCCCCTATTGGGTGAAACATGTTATGGGGGTTCTTCCATGGGTAGGAGACCACTATATGCCGAGACAGTGTCCAGACGGGCGCCATTTTGTCGTAATCCTCAATGCGACTGATGACAGAGCATATGGATCCATCCAGATCAGCTCCTGCCCACCAGAGAGCCTTTATTAGTCACACTATACGCCCAGTGTTGGAGAAAGCCTTGTTAACTTTTCATTGGTTTTGGAAGAAAGAACATACAAACTCTATGCAGTTAGTATCTTAGGTAGGATTCTAACCCAGGACTTGAGCAGTGCTTGGCAGAAATGCCAACCACTTGGTCACTATGTTGCCTCAGTAATCCATTCTACCTGCTGTACTGTAGTCTCACAGTGCAGTCTACCATGAAGCACAACAGATCTGCATGTGAATAAAGTGCCATAAGACCTGGCTTAAGGGAAACCTTGTAAATATTAGGACCTTTGTTGCTGACCTTGTAAAAATGTTAGTAACCTGGTGCGTTTAAGGCACTAATGGCAAACAATTATACAGATCAAACTTATGAACAAATCTGTGTCTTTGTTCTGGGTCAAAGTTTGGGAAAGTACTAAAGCCGGGGAACTTGCAATTCTGAGGAGGTCAGCAATGCTAGTCCCTGTATTTCTTTTAGTAAAGATTTCCTTTAACCACTAGGGGCCCGCGCTATAGTCGAATAACGGCTACAGCGCGGACCCCAATTGCCGGGAGGACGTCAATAGACGTCCTCCCCTTTTGCACATGTCCCCGATGGAAGAGGCAATTCTGCCTCATTAATGCACACAAGTACCGCCTGCCAGTGCCCCCTGCCAGTGCCCACAGTGACCACCAGTGCCACCTGTCAGTGCCAATCAGTACCACCTATCTATGCCCACCAGTGGTGCCAGTCAGTGCCTTATCAGTGCCACCTAGCAGTGCTGCCTATCAATGTCACCTACCAGTTCTGATCAGTGCCCATCACTGCCACCCATCAGTGCCCATCAGTGCCACCTATTAGTGCCAATTCTCCGTGCCCACCAGTGCCACCTATCAATGCCCTTCAGTGCCACCTCTCAGTGCCGCCTATCAGTGCCCACCAGTGCCGCCTATTAGTACCCACCAGTGCCGCCTTATCGGTGCACATCAGTGCAGCCCATCGGTGCCCATCAGTGCAGCTTCATCAGCGTACATCAATGAAGGAGAAAAATAACCTGCTTTCCAAATTTTATAACAAAATAAACGGTTTTGTATTTTTTTTTTTAAATCAGTCTTTTTTTATTTTTTTTAACAAAAAATAAAAACCGCAGAGGTGATCAAATACCACCAAAAGAAAGCTCTATTTGTGGGAAAAAAATTATAAAAATTTCATTTGGGTATAGTGTTGTATGACCGCGCAATTATCATTCAAATAGTGAGAGCGCTAAAAGCTGAAAATTGGTCTGGGCAGGAGGGGGGTTTAAGTGCCCAGTAAGCAAGTGGTTAAATTAAGTGAGACTTTGGCATCCCTAAATTGACAATGTTATGAAGGAGTCTAAAGCAACTGCCTTTTACCGTTAAAGCTTACTCAGGCTCTATCTTTTCTTATTTTCTTTTGGAATCATTGGTTACCATAAGCAGCACAGACAGTCCTCCGAGTCGTACCCTCAAATGGAACTCAATGAAAAAACTGTGAAAATCAGGAAGGTGCACATATTATATAGAGAGAAAGATTCATGTAACAAAATGTTTTATCGTTCACAGACTTACCGGTGACTCTCCTGTAACCTGTTCCTTGTTATTGATTCGCATCTGACCCTTTCGTCCATTACGCTCCAAAGTGACACTAACCCATGTGTTAAGGGGAATCTTTTCCTTGTTCCTGGTACAGACAAGTGCCCAGTTAGAATACTAGATGTTACATAAGCAAAGATACTTTTACTATACTGAGAAATTGAATTTTAAAAATGGTTTAAAAGGAAACCTAAATCTTTCAGAAAGGTAAATAGAAAAAAAATGAATGAAACTCAAATCCATACATGCCACTCATCAAAGTGATTCTCATGCCGCGTTCACACGGCCGTTTTTCTCATTTCCCATTCGACGAGAAAACGATAGTCTGTGGGCTTTCTGTCGTTTTTTTCGACGAGAAAAACGGCATTAAAAACGACGAGAAAAATTAGAACCTGTTCTAATTTTTCTCGTCGTTTTTTTCGACATGTTTTCCGCGGCAGTGTTTCCCATAGGGAAACACTGCCGCGGAGCCCACAGACGGTTGTTTTTCTCGTCAAGAGAAAAAATGACGTGAAAAACGACCGTGTGTGGGGAACAAGCTGTTCCCCCGTTTTAAATGACATTATTCACTGCGTTTTTTTAACCGCCGTGAATAATGATCGTGTGTACGCGGCATAAGTCTATAGAAAGGTGGGGCAGACATATTGCTTGAGTGTTTGGAAAAGAAATCCGTATATTTGCACAGCAGCCTTTGCCAGGACCACTAACTGCCTTCTGTCATTAGTCACTTTTTGATCTTTGTATTGCCTTATTAAAGAAAACCTTGTCCAGAGATTGTACAAAATTGCATAAATATATACATGTGCCCCAAGCAGCATGATGTATAAATGCAGCCCTGATTATACAACTGAAACATCAAGTTGGCTGATCATTAAGTCTGCAAATGCTTTTAAAGTGATTGTAAACCCTTACCTATATCCAGTATAGGGACTATACTCAGGAGATACACAGATGATACAAATCCTTCTATAAAAGTCATACCTGTTTTATTTGCAGCCATTTGTCCTGTACATCCTTGTAAAACTCAGATATAAAAAGGATTTTTCACAGACTCACAAAGCAGGGGTCAGGGAGCTGCATTTACACACTGTACATGAGCTCTGAGAGCTGATTGGAGGGAAGGGACACAGCCCCTTTCACACAGAACACAGGAACTGATCGGATGCTGTCAATCACAGGTTGTGTGCTGAACTCCCTCCCTGTCACCTTTTTATTCTTGGTGTCAGGAAAACTTGTCAGAAATTACTCTTGCTGATAATAGAGGAACTAGACAGCAGTGAGAAAAGACACTTCGTGCTTTGGAGAGTGGCAAGTATACACGAGAAATACGTGCTTTGTTCAGATTTCATGTCTGAGGTTTACAAACACTGTAACTGAAACATGGCAAGCAATTTTTAATAACTTATTCCTGTTTTCTCTAAAAACTCCGGGGTCTGTTTCTTCCACTGTAGCCCTCAAACTGTCCATTCCGTCTTAGCCACCCAAGTCTAGGCTGTCGAAGTTAAAATATCTACGAGTTGTCTATATATTAAATTATATTTATGACCACACTTCTTTTGAAACTACAGCAGGAGGGGAAAAAAACCTGTCACTATTATACCTCCCACGTCAGTCAGGCTTCTCGTGCTGAATGAACTGTTACATTCAAGAATTGTTAGATGAACATAATGTAAGATTATTAGGTACAGTAATCTTTTCAGATCTGGTGCGCCAGTTATTACATATTCTTATGGTGTTTTGTACTAATGAGTATTTGATTATAATAATTTTAGTGATTGAATGTGGCAGTTGTTTTGGCTGGTCCTTTGTTCCCTAACTAAAATCAGTTGTTAGGGTGTTACTGCTCAGAATGTCCTGTATCTACAATTCTAATCCTGGCATTCTTCAAAAATATGTAAACTTGAGCAATTTTGGTGTGTTTGATGGAGAGGCACTCATAAAACAGGTTTGTACAATGGTACCTATGACATACCTGATAACAGCTGCCCCTTTCCCTAGATCATATCTGTATTCCAGATGTCCATCATGCAGGGCAAGAGAAACAAAGTCCCCTTTGCCATCTGTTTTCTGCCCGTTATAGAAGAGAAGTCCATTGGGGCTGCTGGTAAGGAACACCACCTCCATAGTCAGCTTATCACTGAGGAATGACATAGAAGACACCGTTACAAGGTTATATACTAAGCATAGCGAGCAGAATTGTTATCGGCTTTCCCCCAATTGGGTGTTCCTGGACCCACAACAATGACTCCCTAACAGGACTACACTAAGCCGAGATCCGTAATGTTAGTGCATTTTCAATACATTTTGTTTTGCTTTATTGAATTCGCCCAGAAGAGCTCCCTCTAATTTAGCTGTATTGCAATCATCATATTAGGTGGAAAGGGGAAAAGTGGAGAAGGTTAGAACCTGTGGAAATCACACAGGCCTCTTATTGTTGTGCGTTTCTCTGTAGGAGATTTTGCCTCTCTCCTTTGTAGTCAGTAAAATAGGAAGTGAGCAGAATCTCTCCAGTGGGAACACAGAAAACAATAAACTGACTTCTTTAAATAGAGTGAAGAAGGCTGAAAGCTATGTCAGGATTTCACAGCCAAGGAAGTATTCCTCACTTCCTGTGGTCACCAGGATAAGAAAGGAAAATGTCCTTCATGGGAACTCAACATCCCGACACAGGTCCACTTATTCACCCTAAAGCCTCGTACACATGGCCGGTTTTCTCGTCAAGAAAGAAACGGCAAGAAAACTGCCGGGAGAGCTTTCTTGCCGAGAAAACTGGCCGTGTGTACGAGGCTTTTAGGTTTCTCGTCAGGAAAACTGGCCAGAATCTCGATGAGAAAAATAGAGAACCTGCTCTCTATTTTCTCGTCGGGATTCTTGTCGGCCTGTTTCCCCGATGAGAAACCCGAGAGTGTGTACACTTACCTGTCACCGTGGAAACCAGCGCATGCTCGAAATGACTGATGCATGCGCGGTAGCTTCCTAGGCATAGGTAGGGTGTAGCAAGATGGCGGTCGACGGCATCAAATGTGACGAGCGCACACTCGTCGTAGTCGATGACGTCACCGCGTTCGTGCCATTCAAAAGAACTGCGGTTCTTTTGAATCGTACGTGTGTACACTCGGCCGGGACAAGATTCTTGTTCAAGAAATCTCATCAGGAAAAACAACGTGTTTTTTCCTGACGAGATTCTTGGCCGTGTGTACGAGGTCTAAGGCCCCACACCTCAGCTTTTTGTAGCTTGAAGCCTGAAGCTCCAAAGCGCTGGAGGAGGAACCAAAATCAACTATTCTTTATGGAGATGGTTCACATCTGAACTCCAAATCGCCTGAAGCTCAAAAAAGTAGTGTAGCTTTTTTTGTAGCTCGATTTGGGCGTTTTTCTGTCTTCCACATTGCTGACCTGTACAAAATTACGGCAATATCACATGACTTTCTGCCTGAAAACGGTACGTTCAGGTGTGAACGACGCCTTAACCAAAAAAGCTGGGCTTTTACCAAAACTAGTCCTGACACATGGAGGTTGCCGTGACTGATTTTACTGGTTTCCCGACTGTTATGCTGACCATCCTGTTTCTACACTCAAAATAACTGATCTGGAACAAAATAAAGCATTGCAGATTTTCTCATACTTCCCATATCCAAAAACTTGTTCTAGGTCAGTCATTAAGAAAATAAGAGACAGCCAGCAATAACCAGCATTTTCAGTAAAAACATCAGCAGTGTTTTTCTTATGATAACTTTAATCTTCCCTTACACATACATAAGGAGCAGAGTGACCACACCTCAAGTGAATATCTCCCTTCTTCCTGACTCAACTCAAAGGCCCTCAGGATTCCCAAACGTCTACACCATCAAGCGGTGCAATACAGCTTACGTTTGTAAGCTTGTTTTTCAGTCACTATTCACACCCAATAGTCATTTGTAATGTATTTTTGAAAATGAAGATATCTACAATAAATTTATATATATATGAAACTGTCTGAGCTCAATAATATTTAATTACAATGTTTCATAGATTTTCTGTGTTATTGGATTTAGAAGCTCCAATACCTTTACTCTTATTATTGAATGCTGCCACATCTAAAGATTCACTCACTTCCATTGTTACATATATTGCGGTGTTCAATAAAAGTCTAAATACATTAACATTTCCTCTCAGATCACTCACGTTATGTCGGTGGCAAACGTCTGAAGACCTTTCAGTTCCAGATAAGAGTAGCCGTTAAAACGTGGCAAGAAAGGCAGATTAAAATCCGAGTCAATCACTGTAAAGAGAAAAAGAGAAATCAAAACTATCGCTTTTCACAACTGCCAGTCAGCCTCTGAGAAAATCCGTTGTGTGCCATATGATGAAACTTCCATGTATCTTTGACTGTTGGCTGCATTACAGGCATCACAAGACGCTTGTGTACAATGTTTTATATGTACAGTGTTTGTGCTGGCAGGAGGTATGCTGTATCACACCTGACAGCCACCCTAATCCAGGCTAATTATGTTCCCATTCACGTTATACTCATAAATTTGCTCATATGAAAGAAAAAGAATTAAAAGGCAAAGGGGATGAGAAAAAAAATAGGTGAAAATTTTGTCCACAGCAACTAACCAAAACTCAAAGCGGGATGCAAAATGAAAGTTAGTACATCACTGATGGCTATAAGAGCTAAAACTCAGTTATAGCATTCGTTTTTTACATTTTATACATTAAATTAGATACATTAGACGCAATGTAAATAACGTTATAAAGTGATTGTAAACTTTTTCTTTATTAAATACCAAACAAGTAAGGCTTAATGTACACGGGACGTTTTACAACCTCTCCTGAACGATTTAACTTGACAGATGGTAACCAAGTATAAAAATGTCCGTTTTGCCGTGTTTAAGTTTAAAAGCATTTTTGTTTTTTTAAATCGTCAAAAATAAAAAAACGCCTGTAAACGAAAGCGGCAGATGAAAAAAATGCCCAACTGCGCCTAAACGGCTGTTTACCAGAGCCATTTCCATGCTTTGCCAATGGGATTATTAATTCAGAAATAATAGGATTTTTATAACAGCTTACCTGTAAAATCCTTTTCTTGGAGTACATCACGGGACACAGAGCGGCATAGTCATTACTAATGGGTTATATAGATACCTTCAGGTGCTGGCACTGGCAACTTCCAAAACCGGAAGTACCCTCCCCTATATAAGCCCCTCCCATCCGGGAGCACCTCAGTTTTGTAGCAAAGCAATAAGTGTCACTAAAGAGGGGCGGGAGCTCTGTGTCCCGTGATGTACTCCAAGAAAAGGATTTTACAGGTAAGCTGTTATAAAAATCCTATTTTCTTTCTCGTACATCACGGGACACAGAGCGACATAGTCATTACTAATGGGATGTCCTAAAGCAATGCCCAACGAGGGGGGGGATACACCATACATAAGCTGAGCGCTATCAGACATGAGGATCTTTTGCGCCCTGCAACACACTGCGCCCAAAGGCGACATCCTCCTGACTTCTAATGTCCACCTGGTAGAACCTAGTAAACGTGTGTACTGAAGACCATGTTGCGGCCTTACAGATTTGAGCCAGGGAGGCCTGGTGATGCGCTGCCCATGAAGTTCCAACTGCTCTCGTGGAGTGCGCCCTAACTTTGAACGGAGGCGGTCTCCTTCTCAAGCCATAGGCTTGCATTATGACCTGTCGAATCCACTTGGCTAAAGTAGATTTTGATGCTGCCTGACCCTTTCTGGGGCCTTTCCGGCAGAATAAACAAAGTATCCGTTCTGCGAATCTGAGCAGTGGCTTTTAGATAAGCTTTAACTGCTCTTACTACATCCAAAGAATGCAAAAACTTTTCCTCTACCGAAGTAGGTTTGGGGAAAAAAGAAGGAAGAACCACATCTTGGTTCAAATGAAACCTTGATACCACCTTAGGAAGAAAGGCTGGATGAGGACGTAACACTACTCTGTCCTTATGGATAACCAGATATGGCTCCTTACAGGACATAGCTGCTAATTCCGACACTCTTTTAGCCGAACAAATGGCTACTAGAAAAATCAATTTCCTGGTGAGAAGAACCAAAGAAATATGCTGCAATGGTTCAAATGGTTGTTTCTGTAGAACCGACAGAACCAGGTTTAGATCCCATGGACATATGGGAATATTAACCGGAGGACTAATACGCATCACTCCTTGTATAAAGGCTTTGACTAGTGAATGCGAAGCCAAGGGCCTTTGAAAAAATATTGATAAGGCCGAAATCTGACCCTTGATAGTACTCAAGGCAAGCTTCCTATCTACAGCCCATTGTAGGAAGTCCAGAATCCTACCTATTACGTATTTACGTGGATGCCATTTCTTGGCCTCACACCAGGCGATGTACGCCTTCCAGATTCTATAGCAGATCTGCCTGGATACCGGCTTCCTGGCATTGATCATGGTAGATACCACAGAATTAGAGAGCCCTCTCTTTTTTAGAATGTGGGCTTCAATAGCCAGGCCGTCAAACCTAGGGCTGGTAAGGAAGGGTGGTATATCGGTCCTTGCGAAAGCAGGTCCGGACGATGTGGGAGGGTCCAAGGACTCCCCACAGACATCTTTACAATCTCCGCGTACCATGCTCTTCGGGGCCACGCTGGAGCCACCAGAATCACTGGTTTCTTTTCTACCCTGATTCTGCGGAGTAACCGAGGTAACAATTGTGGCGGTGGGAATGCATATATCAGCTTGAACTGATCCCAAGGGAACACTAGGGCATCCGAGCCGCAAGCTAGGGGATCCCTTGTCCAAGAGACAAACCTGTCCACTTTTGCGTTGAATCTGGATGCTAGCAGATCTACATCCGGTGTTCCCCACCGCTGACATATTGTCCGGAAAACCTCGGGATGAAGGGACCATTCCCCTGGGCATAATTGTTGGCGACTTAGAAAGTCCGCCTTCTAATTCTCCACTCCTGGAATGAATACCGCAGATATGGCTGGGACATATCTTTCTGCCCATTTCAGGATGTAATTTACTTCCCTCTGGGCTGCACGACTCCTGGTGCCCCCCTGATGATTGACATATGCCACTGCTGTGGCATTGTCTGATTGAATTCTGACAGGGGACCCTTGGAGTTTGGATGTCCATGCTACTAGGGCATACCGGGCTGCTCGTATCTCTAAGAGATTGATGGGCAGGGCCTTTTCTGCATCCGACCATCTGCCCTGGAGAGACCATTGCTCCAGTACTGCTCCCCAGCCTATAAGGCTGGCATCTGTAGTGACCACCTTCCAAGAAATCGGACTGAAGGATTTCCCTCTTTCCAGATTCTGGGGAACCAACCACCAACGGAGGCTCTTGCGAACGGAAGGGGACAAGGACATTGGTAAGTCTAGGGCCTAAACTTTTTTGTTCCAGGCTGACAGTATGGCCCTTTGCAAATTCCTTGAATGGAATTGACCATAGGGTACTGCTTCGAATGATGCCACCATTTTTCCCAGCAGCCTCATGCACAGGCGTATGGATGGCTGTCTTTTTGTACCCACTAGGTGGATCAAATCTCTCAAAGACGACCCCTTTTCTTGAGGCAAGAAAATTTTTCTCTGGTCTGAATCCAGCCTTAGCCCCAAGTATTCCAGACTTTTGACTGGTTTTAGGGCTGACTTGTCTCGGTTGATAATCCAACCGTGATATTCCAGATACTTGATTGTCTCGTGAACAACCACTTCTAGTTTTTCCACCGAGTGGTCTATCAGCAACAAGTCGTCTAGATATGCCATTATCGTTACACCCCGTGTTCTTAGATTGGCCAATAATGGGGACAGAATTTTTGTGAACACTCGTGGTGCTGTGGCCAGACCGAAGGGTAAGGCTCTGAACTGAAAATGGCGCCCTTCTACCGCAAAGCGTAGAAATTTTTGGTGGGCTGGAAAGATGGGAATGTGCAAATAAGCATCTTTGATGTCGATCGAGGCTAACCATTCCTCCCCTTGTAGGGCAGTGGCCACTGATCGGATCGACTCCATCCGGAAAGTCCTGATATGTAGGAATTTGTTTAGCCCTTTTAGATTTAATATGGGCCTCACGTCCCCGTTTGGCTTCGGGACTGTAAAGAGGTTTGAGTAAAACCCGAACCCCCATTCTTCCAGGGGAACCTCTATAATTACTGCTTGGAGCAATAATTGTTCTAGTGCCAACAGGAGGGATCCTCTCTTCTGGGGATCCCTTGGCACGTTTGACCTTATAAAGTGGGAAGGAGGGGAGTCTTTTAACTCCAATTTGTATCCCAGACTTACTGCGGAGAGCACCCATCTGTCTCTGATCGTGTCCCGTCAGGTCTCTGTGAACAACTGAAGTCTTCCCCCCACCCGATTGAGTGGGGGCAACCCTTCATGCATTTGACTTTGGGGGAGGTTTTGTACCTCTCCTGCTCCAGGGCTTCTTGTTACCCTGCAATTGTCCCTGATTTTTACCTCCGGGATTTGACCGAGGAGGCCGTCGGAACTGTTTCACAGCCGATGTCCTAGGGACTGGAGAAGCAGGCCTCTTAAAAGAGGGACCTCTAACTCTGTTTTTAACCGGCAAAAGTGTACTTTTACCGCTGGAAATTCTCTGGATATATTTGTCCAGGTCTTCCCCGAATAAGCGTTCACCATGAAATGGGAAGCTGACCAGCAATTTTTTACAGGGAGCTTCAGCAGACCAGTTTTTGAGCCATAAAAGCCTGCGCATATGTACTACAGACAGCGTAAGGCGGGAGGCCTGATGGATTGAATCCTTTATAGCGTCAACCGCAAAGCATAAGGCTCTAGGTAGATCAGCTAGGGCAAGAGCCTGCTGATCTGGCAAGTCCCTTAAGACCTGTATCAACTGATCCTTCACTGCTTGGCAGACCCCAAAAGCTGCCACTGCTGGTTGTGTCACCAAGCCTGCTGTAGCAAAAGCAGATTTTAATAAGGACTCCAATTTTTTATCTATTGGGTCCTTGAACATTTGGACATTATCCACTGGACATGTCAGTGATTTATTCACACAAGAGATGGCTGCGTCCACTGTAGGGACCCTCCATTTTTTGATGAACTTATCCTCCATGGGATAGACCACTTGAAATCTCTTGGGAGGAGTAAATATTTTATCAGGATGCTCCCAATCCTGGTAAATGAGCCCTTCCAGTAAAGGATGGATCGGAAAGGAACAAACAGTCTGGGGAGCTTTTAGCGACCCCAACGAGGAGACAGAAGTGGATGATGGCTCCGCAAGGGGCATTTTAAATGCTGATCGGACCATTTTTAGCGCCACTATACCGTAGTTTTTAGCGTGATATTCGGCCGCTAGCGGGGTGATTTTAACCCCCGCTAGCGGTCGGAAAAGGGTCAATACCGCGGTTTCCCATTGCTTTCAATGGGCAGCAGCGGTAAAGGAGCGGTAAACACACCGTTCCTTCACCGCTGCAAAGATGCGGCTAGCAGGACTTTTGGAGCGGTCCTGCTAGCGCACCGCTTCAGTGTGAAGGCCTTCGGGCTTTCACACTGAAGACTGAAGGGCACGATTTTTTCAGGCGGTATAATAGCGCTATTTTTAGGTGGTATTAAATAATAATAATATATTATTTTGTGTGTATATATATATATATATATATATATATATATATATATATATATATCTCATTAATTATGCCACTTCAATGTTTTTGGTAAAAAAATATGGCAAAGTTATATATAAATTTGTAAATGAGTTTGTAATGCTTATACTACATAAAATGAATGAGAACACAAAAAGACATGTTCATACAGCTGTATAAAAATGTGGTGAAAAAAACATAGGAGGGTAGAGAAAGAAATGAGTTAAGGATAGCTGGGGATTGGTTAAGAATGAAAGCCATAAGAAAATTAACACAATAAAAAGAGCTTCCGCTAACTACAGCGTAGTTATTTTTGTTAACATATTACCCAGCACTGACACTGTATCAATCCGAAAAAGGAATCGGCCCTGAAACGGCTGCTCTGCTACACAGATTGGGTTCTCAAACAGACAGCAGGTCCTGATAAATATACCCTTTATGTGTGTCCAGAGGGTAATGAACCTAGGATATGTTGGGTACATCTTCGGTCCTTAACTGGGTAAATGTATCCAACTAAAGTAAAATGATTATGGCAATAAATCCACCTTAACTTACCCTTTTCACAAAACTCTCCCTCTCTGCCCATTGGGCATTCACACTTGGCTCCACCCTCGGGTAGCACCAAACATGTTGCAGAAACATGACAAGGGTTGGGGTCACAAGGGTTTCGTTCATCTGCACAGGTAGGTCCTGAAAGTATAGGAAGCCAGAAGTAAGGCAAAAAGCGATATCTACTGTAAAAAGCGGAGTAACAAGCATTTGATTAGGGATAGTGTGGTGTCTATTGAGGTTTGACTTTTTCCTTTAGATTATGACCTTTTGTACTTGTTTTGTAGTTCTCATTAAGAGGGAGTGTGTTTTGGTCTCCAAAATGCATTGGCTTTTTTTTTTCTGCTATGAATCAGTTTTATTATTAAATTATCTTGGACTTTTGGATACTTGTTTGGTACTCTCATTGGATTGTGTGTGTGCAATAAAAAACATGGCAGAAGGTTTAATACCCTCCACATGCTCTATCCCAAGTTTGGGCATGAGCTGGCAATTATTGGTAGGGTTCTTGTGAAAGAATCAGGAGCTTCTTGAAAGAGTCCATAGTAGCATACGGACAGGTGGCAAGCATTAACACACTAATGGACAATGGCACTCTCCTTTGCCCCAATGACAGAACACTCACCTGTGTAGCCATTGAGACACTGGCAATGGAACATTTCGGCCTCCTTCACTTGACACACAGCACCATTATGGCAAGGATTGGGTTGGCATGGGTTGTTCCCACACTCTCCCACACCACTGCCATATAAGACATCTTCTCCTTCTTCCTGCAAGTTGTACACTTGATTGTTCACATCTAGCAAGCGAATACAACCCTTCAGGCCAATAGTCACAGAGGTTCTTTCTGTCACCCTGATCAAAGAAAAAACATTTTTAGTTACTAATTTACAACCTACAAAAGGCAACTGGGTTTGAAAATATTTATTAGAATTGTATTCTCTCCCCTAACCCGCAATAGAGATATAATAAAGTGCTAACTGGCTGCTATTAGCAAGCAGACCATAAATCTTTCATAAGCTTCAAAGATCAGACTAAGTGTTATTGCACTGGACAGCAAACAAATGGTTATGGCATAAGCTGTGAATTTCATCCAGATTCCGAAAGAGCCAAGAAAATTGCACAGCAATATTGGAAATTCAAATCTGTTCCCCCAAATAGGCATGCAGCAGGGTGCATCATCTCATTCCCCGTGTGCCAACTTTTCTGCAGGCTGTAAGTCTGTATTATTCATATCCTGAAACAGTAATAACCTCCTAGCCTCCAGACATTTTTCTTGCAGGCAGCAGCCAGGTGATATAGAAGAGTGCAAGCTGAAGATTTCATGACCCATGTTATATACATAGCAACAGGCATGACTTCAACTGTCACAAATGTCACATCAACAACCCTGACACTTAGCAATTGCAACTTAATTTGTCCTAAGGACATTTGAGTGCCTAAGGTTTTAAAATCAAAACAGGCTGGGGCTCATTATTGTTCACCACCATATTATCATACACCATCTCCATTACTCCCAGGATTTATTTGCACAGGCTTGGTAATTAAACTTGAGGGGCGTGTCATCCTGCATGCTGTCTACCTGACTGAAAGAACACAACATTATAGGCCTTTTTGCAACTCATCAAAAAAAGCTGAACAACAAACCAGAAGCTAAATACACAGCTGATATACATACATGGGAAACGTTTATCAAAGAATTTGTAATTCTGTTTAACTGTTCTATGATTTAGGGACACCTGCCAAACGGCATAACCTGTTCATGGACACACACTCATCCTGTAAAAAAGGCAATTGCAGGGACTTTAGCACAGTGATTAGGTCATCACTCTGTTCTCTCCTGTCCAGATGCTCCCAGTGTTAGACTGACAGCCCTGTAGAAACTAGCAATCATTAACTTAACTAATAAATACTTTTAGTTGTAATGAGAAAGCAACCAAGAGGCAGACCAATACGACAGAACCATGACATTACAAGATAATGGACTGCAGAGTTTTCATGGAGGAGAAGAGGAGAATTTTCTATTTGTGTTTATCATTATTTTCTGCTAAGACATGCTGAGGATGAGTACCTGAATATAGGAATATCCTTTCAAGGTATGAGGACATAATTTTTACAGAAAATGCCATTGTGTCACTTAAATTGATGTTATTAACCTCTTGATACTTGTGGCTTATGCACTGGAATTATTGTGCTATATATAGTAAAACATAGATATTACAAATGATGAAAGTTAGCTATCTAATTACAAATATTTTTGTGTCACCAACTGATATTTAACGTGGTTCTAATACAGTGTGACCCCAGATCACTTCCTTCTGATACATACACAGACATCTGGTCTTCTGGAGCTCCTCCAATGAACAGGTCAGTGTCCAGGTTCAGACCGTCGGTACCTGGTGGACTCTCTCCATTCACATGTGTTTCTCCGTCCACAGACAACATACCACTGCGCCGATTCCGTATTACTACAAGCTGGTGCCACCGGCCAGGCTCCACTGGCACTTTACTGGTGATTATTCCAGTGCCAGATCCAGTGTTAAACCTGTAAGGCATAACAAAGCATGTACATTTGCATACAGAATGGTAAACTTGCAAAAAAATAATTTTTGCTGTCCCATAAATATATTTAAGGCTCAGTTCACACTGCCGTCACAGGTCAGGTAATTACTAAGTTGCTAAAAGCAGAACAGGCCCCCAACATGCACCATTCAAAAAAGTAAACAGAAAAAGTTCCCCATTTTCCAACATACCAGGTTCCCTTTAAAAAAATGATTTTTTTTTCCTACTATTACACAATGACCATGTATTACAATAACCTTTTAGCACCGTATAAAATGTCAGCAAAGACAAAACAACGGAACAGAAATTATAAAAGTTACTTGGGGACATCACAGTAAATCCACCTACCTAAGCTCCACAAAGCCGTTCACTACTGCCAATGAGACGAAATCCTTTCCTCGGATCTGGCCATTGTACAACAGAAGACCATTCTGCTCAGAGGAGCGGAATTCCATGGCAATGCGCACTGTGTGATATGCTTTCATCATTTTGAATGCCAGGTAAGACTTACCCCCAAATCCAGGAATGAAATACTTAATGTCTGCAATGAGAGCAGCCATAGGTGAGCAGGTAAAAAAAGCATGTGCAGATCATTTGTTCTTATGATGAATAACCGTCAGCTGCTAACTGCTTATGTCTTCCTCATTCAGAATCTCATGTCCTCAGTGTTATCATGCACATTTGTTTTCTTATATGGAGTGCTTCTACCCAGCATATTTTCCTAACTCTTCTAGTTAAGGGGTTTTCTACCTGAAGCGCTAAAATGGTAGGAAGTAAAAATCATTTCATCCCTCCTAATCTGGTCATCTGCATGCAAAACTGAAACTGTAGTAGGGAAAAAGTAGTATGTAGACATATTGCACAATAAATACACTATTTAAGTTATAAAAGCATTAGACCCTTGGATATGCCTGCTGAGTCCTTCTAAGTATTTAGGATTAAACATATTAAACAAAGCACCCTTTTGCATGAAGTATTGTTTACTGCAAGCTGATAGCTAAAGTGTAGATCCAACCTAGGGTTCCTAACTTACTACTATGAAAAGCAGTGATTAATAAAACAAATAATATCATATTAAACTAATATATGACCACAGTAGTTGCCAAAAAATATTTCAGTAAATTTGAAATATGTGGCAGGCACGATATGTGGTATTTATTACATGCAGCCTCAACTTGATTTTGAACAATGGCTCTTATGTGGTTAGGTTCAATGTACTCTGCAGTGCTATTTACAACCACAATTTCAAAAAAGTTGAGACATGAAGTAAAATCTATAATAAAACAAGATATAGTGATCTGCAAATCTCAAACCCATATTTTATTCACAATAGAATATAGAAAACATATCAGAATGTTTAAACTGAAAAAAGGTAAAGTTTTAAGAAAAAAATAAGGTAATTTTGAAATTGATGGCAGCAACATGTCTCAAAGTTGGGAGAGGACAACAAAAAAGCAGGTAAAGTAAGTGGTACTAACAAGGAAGAGCTAAAGAAAATTTTTGCAACTAATTTGATTAATTGGCAACAGGTCAGTAACATGATTGGGTATGAAAATAGCAGCTTAGAGAATCAAGTGTCCCAGAAGTAAAGCTGGGCAGAGGTTTACCATTCTGTGAAAAGCTGCATCTAAAAAATGTGGAACAATTTCAGAATAATGTTTCTCAATGTAAAATTGCAAAGACTTTAAATATATAATTATTTACAGTACATCATATCTTCGAGAGAATTTGGAAAAACCTCTGTGCGCAAAAAAATAAGGCAGAAACGCAATATTGGATGTCTGTGATCTTCAGACACTCAGACAGCACGCCATTAAAAAACAGGCATGATTCTGTGATGGACAACATCACTGCATTTGCTCAGGAATACTTACAAAAAGCACTGTCTGAACAAAGCTTGCCGTGCCACCCAAATGTTTAAGCTCTATCATGCAAAGCGGAAGCCGTATCTGATCATGATCCAGAAATGCCGCCGTCTTCTTTGGGATAAAACTCTTTTAAAATAGTCTGTTGCAAAGTGGAAAACTTTTCTGTCAGATGAATGGAAATTTTACATTATTTTTTGGCAACCTTGGGCGCTGTGTCCTCCAGACTAAAGAGGAGATGGACCTTCTGTTTTTTTATCAGCGCTCAGTTCAAAAGCCTACATCTCTGATAGTATGGGGGTACAGTATTGCATATGGAACAGGCAGCTTGCACCATCAATGCTGGTTTTAGAGCAGCATATGCTCCTTTTCAGAGGATGTATTTTTCAGTAAAGGCCTTGCATATGTCAGCAGGACAATGCTAAACTGCATAAAGTATCTATGACAGCACATGTCTTTGTGGTAGAAGAGTCCAGGTGCTGAACTGGCCTGCCTGAACTCCATACCTTTCACCAATTTATAATGTTTGGTGCATCTTGAAATTAAAAATACCACAAAGAAGGCACGTTTGGACCTGCGGGGGAGGCAGGGACTGGGTCTCAAAGCTCTTTGCAGACATTGATGCTCCACACTGTATGCAAAGGACCAATCCCCATGGCTTTGGAGGCTCTAGCCTTCGCTAAACCACATCAAAAGTACCCGACCTTTAGTCAAGTTCAAAAGGTATGGAATAAATCCAAATACCTCCAGAAGGCGGAGGGCTATACTGAATACAGCCCATTGGCAACCTGCGATCTATGCTTGCCAACCTGCCACCCCAGAACAGGACATCGGGAGCCACATCAGAGGGCTCTGCGGGCCACTGGTTGGGCACCCCTGATGTAGGTTGTTCATATATCGTATAATGTCACCAATGAAACAAGTTCAGTTCCTCCGAATAATTTGAACACAGTTTTTGTTTACCTTTCTCACAGACAACTCCTCCTTTTCCAGCTGGACAGCTGCAGGTAAACTCTTTGCCATCATCTTCACAGGTGCCACCATGCATGCACGGATGTGAGTCACAGGGTCTTGGAGGCTTCCTGGCAGGTGTGGGTACACGAGCTGGTTTCCTCCTTGGTAGAGTAGCGGTAGTGGTCATTGGCCTTTTTGTACTAGTCATGGGTCGTTTTGTAGTCATCCTTACTGTGGTAACAGGGTGCTGGACAAGAGGCACCGGTGTGGTCCTGGCAGCAGTTGTCCTCTTGGGAGGTGGGGTAGTGGCCATATTAGTTGTAGCAAGTACAGGCATAGTGGCTGCTACAGTGCTGGTTGTTGCCATGGTACTAGTTGTTGCTGCAGTTGTTGTGGTGGTTGTAACCATAACAGGTACCCAGTCTAAACAGAAATATAGGGTTAGAGAAAAACTGTTATTTTAATGGCAACTTTTAACATAAGAATATTTACTCTAATCATTTAGAACGCTGTAATGCAGAATGGCTCAGTCTCACCCAGCAAAAAAGCAATAACATGTTTTCACCATAAAGTGAGTAAGCACAGTTACCCATGCTGTGTGGTAATGATGATTGTCTCAGTACAGTGAAGTTACTCTAATTCAGTATGGCTCATTTAAAATCTAGCCTGATCCTGCAGCTGTTGTGAGTTCCCTTGCATGGTGATGTCTGAACATGTTGCTCTTCAGGCATCCCTAGCAGGGAAGATTTTAGCGGTTCATTACATCAGGAGTAGGAAAAATAGAACATTCAGCGTTAGAGATTTTAAAATTTCAGTTTATGAAAACCCGTCAGTGAACAAGCTTGTGCCGAACTGTCTCCATAAATGGCTTGCACACAGCCATAGATTTCGATAGTCTCCATAGTTAAGTATTTGCGACCTGAGCTTGCTATCAACACATCCTTTTCAGATACAGCTGGCTATGTTGTACACATTAATGCACAAGACTACAGGACCTGTTTATAAAGTGGCAAATGTTACATTATAGGAGAATCTGCACAATGTTCTATAGCATAAGCTTCTTCATTTTTAAAGATAGCGTTTATCACATTCCGCTACTATGTGTTTTTGACCCCTTGACCATTGTATATTTGATAAAAATAATTCTCCTAATTATTTACAAATTTTACAAATAATTCCTGGTGTTTTTACATATTCAGATGCAATTTATGTGTGGTTATTTGGTAAAACTATAAACTTAATTTTCATTTTTTAAAAAGCCATACCCCTCAACCTGAGATGTAACCCCTGGACTACACACACATCATTTAATGGGAAGAGTAGTGGCGAAAGGCGAGAAACATTGAACAGATGAGCTCCAATGCACTGACCCATCCATTCAATCTCTGGGTATGGGCATGGCTGCTCCTCTGTGACTACAGCAAAAGGTCACACCATTAGAGGGGTTAATATGAGCATGCATGACTGTGTTAGCTTGACTTCATTGTACATCTGCTACCACAACCAATATCCTGAGCTCAGTTTGCCTGTATTTCTGTCCCTAAACACCACATGTTGACATTTATTTTGAAAAATATTCTAGAGAGCACCAGCTAGCAGCTCATTAGTGGGATTAATGTATTTGTATTTACTCATCTGTAATAGGCAAAGGGACAAAATATAATTTCTGCATCAAGAAACTGAAAAATCCAAATTGATCGACATTTTACTTCCCAAATGGGACTCAAGACTGTAGAGTTGAGAATGAAACAGGACGATGTACCAGCGATCTCACCAAAGTCCAAGAACTTCACGTTGTCCTGAATTGGCTTCTTTATAGTGATTGCCTTCTTCTTGGTGCTCTTGAGTCTTGCCAGCAATGCTTTCTGCACATCGATAGCAGTCAGGCTGGTAGCTAAAACAGAAGAGAAACAATACAACCCAATTGTATCCTGCTGGCATTACACATTTTAAGAGTTCTTTCAATTTCCTAATGTATGAGCACCAGCTGGCCAACACAATCTTGAAACATACTGTGATGCAGCACTTGGGGTGAAACTGTTCCCTGAGGACCATTTAATGCTGTATAGCTAACATTAGTTGAAGTCAGTATTAGATAACCTAATGTACAGCTTCTTGTAGAACAGGCTGATTCTTTTATCTACAAAAGATTATATAATATGGCTTAATTTAGGAAAACATGAGAGGGGCACAGTTGTCTCAATCTGTGCTGACCCTTTCATTCCCCCTTAATGTTAAGAAATAATATAATTGGGTTATTGTTAAGAACAAGTTTCAGACAATACTTCCATTACTTTCCTAAACTGAAGCCAATTATAATTTTAAATATAAATATATTCAGAGAATGGAAACCTAAATTTGGTCAGGAAGGAAAATCCCGCTGCTCACAGGTAAGACAGCATTGTAGGTAATCCCAAGGATGAGAAGGGTGCACGCCCTGCCACTGCAGCAGTCACATGTGAATGCAATAATCGGCTAGCAAAGCCCGTTTATCGTGTGAAACACGTCAACCCCGCTGTACCCATCCTGTACTTTTATGATTCCAATAAAGAATTGGATTATATTGTGTGGGAGTGCAGCTTTCCTGGATTTATGTGTTCACATGTGACTGCTAAATTTGGTCAGGATCAAGAGAAAACAGGCAGCAGCTTTATAATTATTGAAACTGTGTTGGGCAATACAGTGCTATCTAGTGCCAAACCAAAAAACTCAACCATTATCCCATCAACTATCTCATTCTACTTTAAAGTGTTTGTTATCCCAACATTTCATTTTCCTAATATGTGTCTGTTATATCACATACTTATGTTAAAAAGTATCCGGTTCTCTTTGCATTGATCCCTGGTGATCCTGCCAGAAGTCCCCCCCCCCATTTCATATTTCAAACTGACCACACTAGGCATAGAAGCACAACTTTTCTAGAGTGTTCCGTTTTCTGGCAACCAATAGGAAAAAAGGTGTTTTTTGCTTGTTATTTTGCAACACTACTCTTTGCCTCATGTCAATAAGGCCCCTTACACACGAGGCAGGCTCCGTTGGAGACCCCTTGCTCAGTGGGGAATCTGTCCGCTGATCCTTGCTGAGCAGGCGAATGGCTGGTCCGTGTCCGCTCTGCTAATGCAGAGCGGACACAGACACATCTCACTCTCCTCTATGCGTGGTTGGATGTAAACGGATCGCCTGTCCGTTTACACCCGACTGCAATCCGATCTGCTAGACGGATGGGGAACAAATCCCCATCCATTTTATTTTAGCGGACAGGATCGGATCGGCCGGTGTCAACAAACAGGCGGTCCCGGTCAGTCCACCCGTGTGAAAGGGCCCTAGAGAACAATTTTACCCTATATGTATATTGTATTATTTATTCTGCAGTGCGTAGGAGAAGATTGAAGCCTGTACTGAGTGTTCATTGCTCACCCTAGGAACAGTTGACAATATGAGTTTCAGCCACTTTGGTCAACACTTTGTGAATTCTCCCATCTTGTAGAATCTGTTAACAAATGCATTATGTGGTGTTTGTGTCCTAAACCCTCCAGTCTAGTGGTTCTCACAGAACTCACAAGGAATCTCCCCACTGGCATTGCCAGCAGAATTGAAGACCCGATGAATGTAATCATGCCCCACTCCACAAGAATCAAACCCTACCCAACACAGAGAAATATTTTTTTATATGACACTATTCTTTAGGCAATACTATTAGTATTAACATACTGTCATCCATCAGTCACGGACTACCTTCTGTTGAGAAGCGATAAATGTGTGTTCAAATGTTAAAGCCACATTTATGTACAATCCTTTCCTAGCAGCAATAACAGATGATCTTCTTTTGAATCAATGGCTGACAGAGATACATCATAAGGTAAAATATAAGACCAAATCAAGACTATGGGGGAAAGTTACTAAAACTGGTGCACACAAAATCTGGTGTAGCTGTGCATGGTAACCAGCTTCTGGGTTTTAGTCCAGGTTCACATTGATGCAATTTGGTATGCGATTTGACATTTGCCGGCAATAGCATTGTCCGAATCGGTGCCATACTGACTTTGCAGTGCCGCACCGATTCCCAAAAGTAGTTTCTGTACTACTTTTGACGACTTTGGGTGCCATTTCAATAGACATCTATGCAGAAACACAATTTCATTCCCGCTGTCAGTGTGAACCCAAGCTTATTGTCAAAGCGTAATTGAACAAGCTGAAGTTAGAAGCTGATTGGTTACTATGCACAGCTGCACCAGATTTTGTGTGCAACAGTTCTAGTAAATCTCCCACTATGTGTCTTTAAAGTATATTTTAATCAGTTTTTTTCTGTGGTAATCATGCTGTGGTTGAAAATATTAATAAACCAGACATAATATAATTACTCTCACTGCACATTTCATATGTCTGCCCAAATTAACAAACCTGGATCGAAATGTACTTCCACTATTGCTCTGATGGAGTTGCTAGGACCCAAGTCCCGTACACGGATGCTTCGGAAGTCCCTCTTCACATCAGAATTTCGGAAAAGATTATCCAGCTGGAAGACAAGCAGACAGGAGTATTATCAGAGGAGAACATCATATATCAAAGAGGTTTGGTCTAAATGAAAAGCAGGTCATAGTTTTAAAATAAGAAACTATTAATATAACTGAATATATTCAAAGTCCCATCTAAATCCAAAACCAATAAATCAGTTTTCAATGGCAACTGACAAGTTAAGCTATATGCTGGCTTCTCATATCTCATTTCAATATATATTTACTAGAATGTCTATTTCAGTTTAACTGTGTTGGGTAATACAGAGCCAGAATGATATTGCCACTTTGCCTAGATCAGTGGTTCTCAACTCCTGTCCTCAGGACCCACTAACAGGCCAGATTTTAAGTATTACCTTGGTGAGATGCAGACTAGAATACTGCAATCCCTGAGCAGCAAATTATATCACCTGTGATGCATTTCAGTTATCTTGCAAACCTGGCCTGTTGGTGGGCCCTGAGGACTGGAGTTGAGAACCACTGGCCTAGATGGACACCTACATGAAAAATTGACAAAAAAGACTAAGGAATATAGCTGAAAGAAAATGTCAGAGGCACAAAGTATTGATGAAATTATCACCAGAGGTGTCTATGAGGGATGTATGGAGCCAGAGTGCACAAAACAGAAATATTGGTACTAAATATCGGTACACCTTTACCAACTCAGTAGCAATAGATTGGAACCAGTCCAAAACCTTATACCACCAAAAATTTCCTTTCTACACTTATCCTCTCCACTGGTTCATGTTGGCTGACAGCAAAGCTTATGCAGAGCAGCAATCATAGTTAGTATTAGTTAGTCATATTCATCTGAACTTGTTCTATAACGTTGAAAGCATTTTATCCGAGCCACTTTTTTAGTTATAATGAGTGTCAGGAAGAGACAGTGTGTGAATCTACAGCAGATGCTAGTCACCTTAACCCAATCACCTTGGAATGTGTCAAGGCAGGTGTTGATTGTCCAAGAACAGGACTGGGTGTGTGAAAGTTGTGGAACCACCCTGTTCTAGTTACATAATTCCATCCCTTGATTTTATGGAGTCTGCGTAGGTGCTAATCATTAGACCTAAATGGCTGAAGGTGTGAAATGTTGTCAAATCGCCAGGGTAGGCATATGGCATTATATGTTGAGAACAGATGACATAGAAGGCCCCCAACCCTGTTTAGGCATGTTTTTTTCCAGTTTAAAAGAGATGGCCCCTTTACACCTTTTGCAAACAATTTACCAAGATGTTCCAATTTGAACGATTATTACTTTTTTTTCTTAAGCATTACAAAAACGTCTGATTTATGACCTGTATGATTTGTATTGCTTTGTTGGTAAGTTGTTTTCAATTACAGGAGTACAGAATTTTAGGTAGCAGTAAAAAAAAAAAATCTGAATGCAAAGGGCAGTAGCTAAGGATTTTGGGAGAGGAAGTTAAGTACTGGCAAGAAAGTAATTTTTCACACTTCAGCAGTCCAATTACCATCTCCATATCATGTTCCCTGCTTTACTACTTGGAAGTGCCCTGCTACTTTTCTCTTTCTTCACTTGGGACATAAACAGTATCTCACAAATGTGAGTACACCCCTCTCATTTTGTAAATATTTTATTTTATCTTTTCATGTGACAACACTGAAGAAATGACACTTTGCTACAATGTAAGTAGTGAGTGTACAGCTTGTATAACAGTGTAAATTTGCTGTCCCCTCAAAATAACTCAACACAGCCATTAATGTCTAAACCGCTGGCAACAAAAGCAAGCACACCCCTAAGTAAAAATGGCCAAATTGGGCCCATTAGCCATTTTTCCTCCCCGGTGCCATGTGACTTGTTAGTGTTACAAGGTCTCAGGTGTGAATGGGGAGCAGGCGTTTTATCGCTCTCACTTTCTCATACTGGTCGCTGGAAGTTCAACATGGCACCTCATGGCAAACAACTATCTGAGGATCTGAAAAAAAGAATTGTTGCTCTACATAAAGATGGCCTAGGCTATAAGAAGTAGCCAAGACTCTAAAACTAAGCTGCAATATGGTGGCCAAGACCATACAGCTGTTTAACAGGACAGGTTCCACTCAGAACAGGCCTTGCCATGGTCGACCAGAGAAGTTGAGTGCACGTGCTCAGTGTCATATCAAAAGGTTGTCTTTGGGAGATAGACATATGAGTGCTGCCAGCATTGCTGCAGAGGTTGAAGGTGTGGGGGGTCAGCCTGTCAGTGCTCAGACCATAGGCCGCATGCTGCAGTAAATTGGTCTGCATGGCTGTTGTCCCTGAAGGAAGCCTCTTCTAAAGATGATGCACAAGAAAGCCTGAAAACTGTTTGCTGAAGACAAGCAGAATAAGGACATGGATTACTGGAACCATGTCCTGTGGTCTGATGAGACCAAGATAAACTTATTTGGTTCAGATGGTGTCAAGCGTGTGTGGCAGGAACCAGGTGAGGACAAAGATAAGTGTGTCTTGCCTACAGTCAAGGGTGGTGGTGGCGGCGGTGTCATGGTCTGGGGCTTCATGAGTGCTGCCGACACTGGGGAGCTACAGTTCATTGAGGGAACCATGAATGCCAACATGTACTGTGACATAGTGAAGCAGAGCATGATCCTCTTCCCTTTGGAGACTTGGCCGCAGGGCAGTATTCCAACATGTTAACGACCCCAAACACACCTCCAAGACGACTACTGCCTTGCTAAAGAAGCTGAGGGTAAAGGTGATGGACTGGCCAAGCATGTCTCCAGACCTAAACCCTATTGAGCATCTGCGGGGCATCCTCAAACGGAAGGTGGAGGAGTGCAAGATCTCCAACATCCACCAGCTCCGTGATGTCATCATGGAGGAGTGGAAGAGGATTCCAGTGGCAACCTGTAAAGCTCTGGTGAACTCCACACCCAAGAGGGTTAAGGGAGTGCTGGAAAATAATGGTGGCCAGACAAAATATTGACACTTTGAGCCCAATTTGGACATTTTCACTTAGGGGTGTACTCACTTTTGTTGCCAGCGGTTTAGACATTAATGGCTGTGTGTTGAGTTATTTTAAGGGGACAGCAAATTTACACTGTTATACAAGCTGTACACTCACTACTTTACATTGTAGCAAAGTATCATTTCTTCAGTGTTGTCACATGAAAAGATATAATAAAATATTTACAAAAATGTGAGGGGTGTACTCACTTTTGTGAGATACTGTAATTTCTAATTGTGGTGAGCAATGAGACTTAGCTCAAGACTGGTTACCACAACTAACATCAGTCAACATGTGCAGATCTGCTGGTGCTGACTCCAAGTGCTGGCTTCCTGTTTGTATATGAATTCTAACATAATTTTTTTATTTTTTTACCTAAAATAATCACAAGGGGTGGGAATTTTCATAAGGGTATGGTCAATCAGGTGTGTGTGTGATTGTTTTGTGACACAGGTGCACTTTTAACTGCTCGCTGACATTTTAGGCATCCTGAAAAGAGTAGACCAACAACCACCATTGGCTGCCATAGTGAAGCACCATACAGTTCTGCACGTGTGTGTGTGTGTGTGTGTGTTTGTGTGTGTGTTTGTGTGTATTTGGTAGTAAAAATGACATAAAAGATTTAGCACGTTCATACATCTGCCTCCTTATTATCACAATGTTGGACATTTTTCCTATCACTTTTTACACTTCACAAATCCAATTAGAAATGAGTGGGGGAATTTATTTCACGCTTGCAGTATAGCTGCATAGCGCCACAATGTATGAGAACATTTTCTTGTGACCCTTTGTTAAACATACCAGGTGGTATCATACCATCAATCCCAATAAATTGTATTTCCCATAAGTTATTTCAGATCTACATAATATAAAAATTTGCAGAAAAAAAAAAATCCTAATGCCAGATGATCCTGCCTCTTTTTGTGTAACTAGAAATAAATAACAGTCATTGTTCTCTTGCAGATTTATGAATGTTAAGGTCATTTTCATCTGTAGATAAAATCAGAACCCAGAATTGAGGTTGCATAAAAACACAGTGCTTTCGCTGTACTGAGATGCCAAATGCCCTTTAAGTCAATCACTTGGTAGATACAGGAGATATGTTTAAAATGGAAATATGAAAAGGAACAGAGTCGAACAATAGTAGCTTAATGAGTGTGGTTTATATTAATTCTTTTATTATACTGGTTTCCATGGAAGCTAGATATTAAAGGCCCTGTAAACTTAACAGAAAGAGCAAGCCCTGGCATTAAAAATATTAAAAAGTTACATTAAATTGATTCTGTCAGATATGAAACTAAATGACAATGTTGTAGAACATCCTGCAAGAATGTAAGCCTAGCTTCAGAGTCTTCATTCATGCAACCTCTGCTAAGAAGCAGTGTAGGCACTTTCTAGTCATGTTTTCCACTCCACAGCATAAATCTCTTAAGTCTTTAGATCTCAACACTGCTCTGTACCTGGAAAGCAAGGAGGACTGATCAAAACAGACACTAAACACTTAATGTGGACCCTGCAGACTTTTCAGCAACAAGTTTGAATCTCTTAACTCTTGGTTGTCAGATTACTCCTCTATCGTCTGTTTCGTTTGAAGGAAAGCTCTAATGAGAAAAATATTGCTGACCATTCTTTACAAACGCACCGCACCCCTTTAACCCAAGAAAGCCAAGCCCAAAAATGCACTGCAAATGCAGCGCAAAGCGCATGCAAAATGCATTCAGGTGCACATGAAGTACGCTTCAAACGCACTTCAAATGCATGTAAACATGGAGTCAAAAATCCGTCATGAGCAGTTTCTGGTGTGAATGGGCTCTTAAGGTCTCAACACTTTCAGGAATGAAGGTTAAACTTCATATTTCTTCCAGTACAATTTGTGTATAAAATATGCATTATGTTTTCAATAGAATCTATAATAAAGAAAAAATGTAGTTTGCAGAAACAAATCACACCTTTTGTTCTACTGTCAAACCTATTTTAAAGAAACTACAATTAATTCTCACGGGCATTATATTTTAGATCACCATGATTGTAGTAGGGTTTTTGAGGTTCCATCTTATATAGCGGTGATCTGAAGCTGTGAGTAAAGTTGTTCTCTAATGCAAATGAGGCACTGCAAATGCAGTGAGTAAAGTTGCATGAATGGTGGCAATCACACGTGGCACAAAAGGCATTTCCAGACGCCGGTGGATAGAAGAGTTGCGTACGCATGTGAAGCACAGTAGAATGACACAAGAGCTGATGGTAGTGTATGAGTTCAGCTTCTGAAGGATCTCGTTATGGTGGACTGTAGATAGATGACCACTGGCTGCTAAGATACAGTGTGCAGCTGGAGTTGAGCTGAGCTGTGGACAGCTGGGTTCCTCCTGTTTGTGACAGACCTCTCCCAACAGGAAGAACAGCAGAACGCTCACAGATTAGTAATGTATAACGAATTTTGAGACTGTCTCTCAGTACCAGAGCAGAGACTTTGTCTCAATTATGTGCATGTACCCCACATTGAAACTAAAGAGGCAAGTGTGTCACTGGACTCAGTTAACACTTCACTATCATCTTCATGCCACGTTTAGCGCTTGGAAAAAGGAGCCATGAGACAACTTAGTTGGCAGGAGCATAGGCCAATCATTGCTACACATTCGTAACTTAAAGGCAGACCCGTGACAATAAAAATGGGTTTCTAGCTGGAAACAATGTATATTTCCGCTTGCACCTTTTAGCACATACAGGGTTCTCCCCTGTGGCCGCCACCTTTCATACTAACAAGCTGCAGTAAGCTGACATAAGGGCTTTAAATGATATATAAAAGGCAATATTGGTCTGCAAGTAATTGGTTAAATCAATAAAGGACTAGAGGCAGAAATGTCTGTACAGGCTGCTTATTATTGTCCCAGCAGAAGATAAATGTATTTATTTAGGCATTGATATTTTCTTTATAGGTCTTACACACGGTAATAAAGGTCATTCTTCTAGACCAGAAGATGGAAAAGGGGGTTCCGTTCTTTCCTCCAATCACATCTGTGTGACATGTATCCCACAGATGGATGAAGCATAATCTCAAGCTTTCAGATACCTCTTCCTAATTAGCCCAAAAACTAGCACCAAGGAGAACAATACCAGCAGTAATCCTTCTAGGACATAACTGGAGGAGACGATAACAAACTATTTCTCTAGTGACTGGACAGACAGAGATTAAATGCTCTCTCAGTAGTAAGGAAGTGAAGGGAATAGCAGTGTCTGGGAATGACAAAAAGTAGAAATCAAATTGTGAGGACAGAGATTAAGAAAAGCTTTAACAGAATGTCTCTTAGTTTTCTGTCAAATTGTCAGAAGAGCAGACTTAAAAGGGAACTGCTCAAAAAGAGAACAAAAAAGTAGTCTTAAATTATAATGGTATCAGCCCACATGTTATATGTATGTATACTTTTGTGCCTTCCAGTGTCCCATTTAAAGTGTAAGTATGGACAAAAGCCAAAAATTGCCCATGTTAAAATCAAACCAATGTGTATTTAGGGAGCCCAGTGCTATTTATGTCGCTTTCTGTATCGGTATTCATACATGCTGATCCTCACAGTGAAAGTGTTGATGATCCATTTCCTGCATTAGTGACAACACTGCATGGTGTCGGTGGAATTATCCACATTGTTATCACTTTTTTCTTTTAGCTGCTGGAAAAGTACAACTGTATGTGGCGATGCAAACTCTTCCTCAAGCATCTCAGTATGGAGAATGTGACTGGCCATTCCCAGATCAGCCTAATCACAGCCAACCCTGTTGTCCAATTGTAGTTCAAGACCCAATTATGATATCACTGGAAGTGACATTTTAGTCACACAGTCCCTTCTATGCTGAAGGAGAAAGTGAGAGTAAGTGGTCATGAGACTGTTTCCAAAACCTCAGAAAAAAGTAAATTTGCCAGATATGTCCCTGATTAAGCACATTAAGCTGTTGCTATGCCTGTACTACAAGATCATGTTTATATCATCAAAACTTTACATCTGCAATCCTTTTTTAACCCTGCAATTAGGCTCTCCACAGATATGAGATGATTGTCACCTGGAGCTGTAGACAGCCACTAAACACACTGCAACCTCTGCAGACAACTCCCGGTGGACCAATCTTGAGCAGAGCAAACGGAAAAGAATTTGACTGGAAATCTCTACTATTTCCCTGAGATAAAATAAAATGGCTGGGTATGTGTATTAACAGGTTTTTAGTTAGAAGGATCCTTAATTGATTGGATCCTCTGACTGCCGTCTCATGTCTGGAACTAGCCTAAGCTTCTCTTGTGACTCTTAACTCTGCCTCCTAAAAACACAACTGAGCGTTAAATAATTTCAGCTAATATGCTGATAACCAGTAAACCAGGTTGATAACTCAGAACTAAGTGTTATGTTCGTTAAAGCACAGATACAGAGGTCAGTACTTTTTTTTCAAGGAAAGGCCTTAATGATTTAAGGCCACATCTTTGCAAATATTACTGAGGAAGTATGATAGAGAATGAGATGAAAAATATGGAGTCTTAAAAGTAATTTTAAAAGTTTGAATTGAGCTTTTCATGGACTGTCCCGAGTAGAACCCAATATTCAGTTTCCCCAATTACAATGCATTGCCAAGATTGGCCTTAAAGCAGAACTCTGGCTAAAAAAAATTCCTTGTTGCTGATCTTTACCAACTTTGCCATCCATGTTCTTCTGATCTCTGTTGTTCCTCTGTAATAGGCTGCTGAACTTGCTGAAAAACCATTATTGCATGCTTACATCCTGTTTGTAAGACTGGCTGCTATCCCTCTCCTCAGCTCAACCAGCGGTCTGGCATGCCCCCTTGTAGTCCTCTAAAAGCCGAGCAAGGAGTTCTATTTTCTGCAGTGAGCGGAGGGGGTCTCCCAGCCCCTGGTTTGTGCCGCCCATTAGGGAGGTATCCTCCTCCTTCTCTCTCCTCGTCCCTGCCTTGTGGTCCGCTCCTCCACTCCGGCCCCTGCCTGCTATCTCCATGCAGAGCAGGGATTATTATTAGAAATAAGTTGTATGACACAGGGGGATCTCCCATTGTGTCAGGTATTGTATACGAGAACGCTGATGCCCCGCCTCTCGCCATTATTATTGACAGCGCACTGTGCCAATTGTGCCGTTATTGGCACAGTGCGCTGTCAATCATAACAGCGGGAGGCGGGACATCAGCGAGCGGTGTTCTCCTATACTATACCGGACACAGCAGGAGATCCCCGCTGTGTCATACAACTGATTTCTAATAATAATCCCCGCTCTGCACGGAGATAGCAGGCGGGGGGTGGGGGGGCGGAGTGGAGGTGTTACTAGAATGTATTTAGCAGATTTAAAGGGTGTCTATACTGATAATAATCCCCGCTCTGCACTGGTGGGACTGAAATTTGGCTCTGGTGGTCCCTGACATTTGGTACTGGTGGTCCCTGATATTTGGCTCTGGTGGTCCCTGACCAGAAGCACTGCTTCGTATTTATAAGGCTGTAACCTATCATACCGTGTGTTATGTATGGCTTGCTGGCTGCAGAATGAGGGATGTGATTTATGTTAAAGTGGGCGAGTTCACATTTACATGTACAAGTAAGTATTCATGGGAAATGTAGGCGGATTAGTTCTGCTTTAAAGAACCAATCCAGCGTTCAGTCAAATTCTCACTAGGAGATTGGACAATATGTGGCTACACTGTGGGAAAGAAAATCAGTGTTCTTAATGTCTGAATTGCTCAATATGACCTGGGTAATCTGTCCCTCTTCTCGTTAAGCAGAGGGAAGGTTATAACAAAGCACTTTTGGGCCCCTTCTCATTGGTGGATCAGCCGAAGGAAAGCACAAGATCCCAGCATGATCAACAATTAGATGTGTCCCCGCTACTTGTTCTTGTATGGGCAGAAGCAAACTGAGCAGCACCAGGTGCTTACATACAGTATCTTCAATAGACATAATTTTCATACCTCAAGGAACAAATATTTTAAAAAGGTTCTGTATTCATTTCAGAAATTAAGCGCTAGTCAAATACAGATTTCAGTTGGATCTTTCATTAACCAGACCAGCATTGTCTGTATGTTATGAGCATTAATGTCCATTTGCCCTGTTCTTATCTAAGGAGAATAACAGTCTAATGGGAAAAAATCCCCAACTCCATTGATATATTTTGTTTAATTATTCTGACAAGGGTTTGCAAAAGTTCTACAATACGTCCATACACATCCCTACTGCTCCAGGTGACAGTAATTAAATTACTGTTGTATGATGTTGGTCCCCGGCTTTTACCGGGGGCCTGCATGGGACAGGGCAAAGGGCTCTTTGCCTGTGCTGCACTCTCCCTTCTCTCAGCAGGTTCTATTAGAGGAATCTCCCTTAGCAACAAGCCGCCATTGGAGGAATTCGGCGGGCTGTTTCTTCACACCCTCTGCCTGCTTATAAAAAGCCGGATTCTGCCGCAGCTGTCCAGCCACCTGAAGAGGTGCTATTCAGTGGGGGTTTGTCTTCCAGTACAAGTCTGGAGGGACATAGTGATTGAGATCTGGTATTGGATCATTTTGTTAAGTTTAAAATTTAATGATATACTGAAATAATTTTGGTTCATTTAAATGTGTTAAATTTGGGTTACCCCTTGAATAAACACCGTAGCCATTATATGACCAATCAAATATATTGTGTCAGTTTTGTTAATTTTAGTATTAGCTACTTTCTACTGTCCCATGTGCCAGAGCTATTAAAACTTACATTTTTGACCAATCAAGCAAAATGAGTGTTTAGTCCAGCACTGAACCACCAGAGGGAGCTTCCAAACCATCCCATTTCTCTTTGCCTTTCTTTGCATGTGTTGTGCTGGTAAAGAAGCTCTGTAATATTTCAATAAGCATTTATAACTGGTACAACAACAGGCAGCTACCTCATCTGTTTGTGGGTTAGCCGAAACAAAGGACTTTGAAAAACAAAGTAAAAAGGCACACCAGCAAAATAAAAGACATCATAAAAAAATAAAGCAAGCAGATGGGAGATAAACCTGGAGACAAGGTTTGATCTCTATCTTTTGGATTGCACTTCATAGAAGGGATTCTAAAATATTATCTCAAACATTGCAATGACTACACAGCTTCAAATCCCTTATCACCTCTTCAACAGTACTGCCACTTCTTCAGCTGTCCTGGCACAAGCTTTGTTGTCCACAAAAAAAAAGAAAAGAAGCTGCTGTAAAGAAAACATTTATTGGCTCTGAGCTTCAATATTAAAGGCAAAACACAAACAGTTCTGCATTTCGAGCATAGAGTGATCTGCTGCTGCTTATTTAAAGCGGAAGTAAACCCATCTATTTTATAGTTTCAAAAAACAGTTAATATTCCCGGAATGCCGGAAATGCTAGCTGTCACATTGGTTGTGCTCTCAACCAAACTGTCAAACCATCCAATGGCCGGTGTCATAATGGATCACATGTGCAGCATTATGGCAGTTGAAGATTAAACAGAGGCCAAGATGGCAGCTTCCTTGCCTGAAAATGATAGGAGGGTTTACTTCCACTTTAAAGGATCTGCAAGTACAAAACGCTGGCTGGCATTTTTTAATACTTAGAGTGCAGAGTCATTATAGGTAAATAGCAGTTTTTTTACCCGTATATTCATATGATAAAAGCCCCAACTTAGGCTTCAAAGCAAACTCCAAAGCCTATCTTCATGAAACAGGTCGGCAACACAGCATGTCAAAAACATAAAATCTTTTATTTCAACCCATGCAGGTAGGGTAACAATGCACAAGCATTGATGTGTTTCAGCCCTGGTGGGCTTTGGTAATAACAAATAATTAAAGTCCACCAGGGCCGAAACGCGCCAACATTTGTGTATTGTTTCCCTACCTAAATAGATTGAAATAAAGAAGATTTTATATTTTTTGACATGCTATGTTGCCGATCTGTTTCATGAAGATTGTTGGACAGTGTTTATGGCTGTGGCATGGCACAGGTATTGTCTATCACATGCAATCACAGATTAACAGGGTAGTAGCACCATGCGACTTGTATTATTCCCCAAACCCTATAGCTGCCCCAGCAATTAACATGCCCACCCCATTAACTAAATCTGCAACCATTATAACCCCTCATAGGGACCTAACCCCTATCCCTTGTATAGTACAGTGCTGTGAAAGTATTTGCTCCCTTCCTGATTTAATTATTTTTTTTTGCATATTTGTCACACTTAAATGATTCAGATCATCAAACTAATTTTAATATTACACAAAGATAACCTGAGTAAATCCAAGATGCAGTTTTTAAATTATTATTTCATTTATAAAGAGAAAAAAGCTGTTCAAACTTGCCTGGCCCTATGTGAAAAAGTAATTGCCCCCTCCCATGCTGAATCATGAATGAACTGTGATTAACCACAATGTTTTGGAAAGCTGAGTTAAATTTCACTTGCCACACCTGTTGAATCAAGAAATCACATAAATAGAAACTGTCTGACAAAGTGAAGCATGCTAACAGATCACAAAAAGCCACACATTATGCCACAATCTAAAAAAAATCAAGAACAAATTAGAAACAATTTAATGTACATGTATCGGTCTAGGGAGGGTTTTTAAAGTAATTTCTAAGGCTTTGGAACTCCAGTGAACCACAGGGAGAGCCATTATCCACAAATGGAGATAACTTGGAACAGTGGTGAACCTTCCCAGGAGTGGCCGGCCTACAAAAACTACTCCAAGAGCATGACGATGACTCATTCAGGAGGTCATAAAAGAACCCAGAACAACATCAAAAGAACTGCAAGCCTCACATAAGATCAGAGTTCATGATTCAACAATAAGAAAGAGACTGGGCAAATATGGCATCTATGGGAGAGTTCCAAGGCTAAAGCAAACTGCTGACCAAAAAGAACACAAAGGCTCATCTCACATTTACCAAAAAACTTCTTGATTGTCCCCAAAAATTTTAGGCAAATTTTCTGTGGACTGATGAGACAACAATTTAACTTTTTGGAAAGTGTGCGTCCCGTTACATCTGGCTTAAAACTAATACAGCATTTCATACCAAGAACATCATACCAACAGTCAGACATGGTGGTGGTAGCATGATGGTCTGGGGCTGCATTCTAGCTTCAGGACCTGGACGACTTACCCTAATTGATGGAATCATGAATTCTGAGCTCTACCAGAAAATCCTAAAGGAGAATGTCCGGCCATCAGTTTGTGACCTCAAGCTCAAGCGCACTTTGGTTATGCAGCAGGACAATGATCCGAAACACAACAGTAAGTCCACCTCCAAATGGTTCAAACAAAGCAAAATTTAGGTTTGAAGTGGCCTAGTCAAAGCCCGGACTTAAACCCAATTGAGATGCTGTGTCATGACCTTACACAGGCCGTTCATGCTGGAAAACCCTCCAATGTGGCTGAAAAGAGTGGGCCAAAATTGCTCCACAGCAATGTGAAAGAGACATTGCCAGTTATCGCAAACGCTTGATTGCAGTTGTTGCCGCCAAGGGTGGCACAATCAGTTATTAGGTTTAGGGGGCAATTACTTTTTCACATAAAGCCAGGCAGGTTTGGACAGCTTTTTTGCCTTAATAAATGAAATCATTGTTTAAAAAATCCTTTTTGTATTTACCTGGGTTATCTTTATGTAATAATAACATTTGTTTGATGATCTGAGTCATTTAAGTGTGACAAATATGCAAAAAAATAAAAAAATCAGAAAGGGGGCAAATACTTTTTCACGGCATTGTATGTCTGTTCTCCTGCTGGAGAAGCAGTGTTTTTACAGACTTGTTTAAGGTAATGGCCATGGAAAGTATATTTGCACTTAACAAAGATCCTATGGGCCTTCAGGATCAGGGGCCTTGCCCCACTGGCCGCAGGCTGCAATAAGTAACCTGGCTAAGATATTAACCCTTCTTTACTATATCTAAAACACAACACAACTTGGCTGGAGTTAGGCTTTACTTCTACCCATCAAGGTTTTATTAAATAAAGTGTCAAAGTAGTTATTACGTTGTGCCACATTTAAAGCCTATAATTGTATGAAAAGGTTGCAACAGACCAAACATGTAAAATCAACACAAGAGTTTAGAAATTTTCTGCCAATTGTCATACCAAGAGATTTGATGCCATAATGAAAAGTCTATACAGTTGCAGATATGGATCATAGGAGAGTTCAAATGGTTGCAGGTCAAACATTTCAGGGAAGGTGTCTTTCAGCCCTTCTCTTCTAATCTTAGCAAATATTTTCTTTTTGGGTAAAAATAGTAATACTGTATACTGTAGAGGTTTTCACATTACACAAGATATATATAGAAATACTGATCCACAAATATTTGGAATTATTTAAGTGTGGATGTAACTGAAATCCAACTGTATTTAATACTCGTATGACATGACCCAAATAGAAGACACGTTTCTTGGTGAAACAAAGTTTGTTTGTAAGAGAGCATTTGCAGGAGAAGGCAAACTCCACAGTACAGGCATACCCCGTACACTCACTTTACATACACTCGCGAGTAAGAACATACCCGCGAGTGTATGTAAAGTGCCTCACAAGTACTGTACAGACATTTTGCAGCCGCAGTAGAAGGAGCTAAAGCTCAGAACGCATCGCCCGCCCTGTTCCAGTGTGCCCCTGACACCCCCACTACAGCCCCTGAGACCTCAACTACAGCTCCTGACACCCCCATTACAGCCCCTGACCCCCCTACACCCTAGCAGTGAAAAAAGGTATTGTTTCACTTTAAGTACATTTTCATTTTACATACATGCTCTGGTCCCATTGTTTACTTAAAAGTGGGGTATGCCTGGGTATATGACTTACTGTAAATATGTCCTCTCAACTGGAGCCATTGTTTGTATTGAATAAAGCCCAAAGTATCAGTCACCTCCGCGGTACACCTCTGAACTTTTTAGGTATTTAATATACAGATCAGGAGGTGACAATTGACTACAATGTTCTACCTGAATGAGATTACAGCAGCAGATAGGATGGCATGACAACATGCAACCAGCAAATGCCATCATTGTAAACTCGAAAGGTAAACAAAAATGTAGCATTTTTAATTGAACATGATTTTTTTTTTGTTATGGAAAGAGTAGGGAAAGTTTTGACTCTCTGTCAAGTTTTTATTGCTGTCTGTGACCCCGTGGGGAGATTCATTATTCTATTTGTACTGGTTACCCTTGTCAATGGGGACATTCAGGGCCGGACTGGCCTACCGGGAGATTTCCCGGTAGGCTGCCTGTCCTGGGGCCGGTTTCACTTGCGGCTGCAGTGCTCCCTGTCCCCTCTCTCCTGCTCCTGTGTATCACAGAGCTGCCTGGCTCGGTCTGTGTTCGCCCCCCTAGACCGGCTCGTGTGATAGGCTGAACACTGACTCTATTTACTATCACAGGAGCCCGTCTAGGGGGGCGGGACCGTGTTACAGCGTCACCACCGAACACAGACCCAGCCAGGTCAGCTCCGTGATACACAGGAGGAGATGCCCGCCGTACAGCCCGCCCTGTGTGCCTGGATAGGAGGATCGGCAGGGGGCCGCATATAGAGAAAATTAGCTTTCTATATTCCTCCATACAGCCGCTGAATGCTTGCAGGAGGGGGAGGAGGAGAGTCAAGCATTCCGTGGCTGTATGGAGGAATATAGAAAGCTAATTTCCTCTATATGCGGCCCCCTGCCGATCCTCCTATCCAACTTCTTTTGCTGGCCCCTCCCAGTTCTCCTTGTGGCTCCCCCCAGTGCTCTGCTTCCCCACCACTCTCCAGCCCCCCACATTTCTCTCCACCTCTGTTGTTTCTGCCCCCCCAGTGCTCTCCTTCCCCACCACACTCTCCAGCCCCCCCACAGTTCTCTCCACCTCTGTTCTTTCTGCCCCCCCTCTCCAGCTCTCCCCATCACTCTCCAGTCACCATCCCAGTGCTCTCCACTCCCCCCACCCAGTGCTCTCCACCCCTGTCCCCTCCCCAGTGCTCTCCACCCCTGTCCTTTCTCCCCCCCCAGTGCTCTCCACCCCTGTTCTCTCTCCCCCCCAGTGCTCTCCAGCTCTCCCCATCACTCCCCAGCCCCCACCCCATTGCTCTCCGCCCCCCACAGTGCTCTCCAGCCCCCTGTGCTCCCCACCCCTGTTCTTTCTCCCCCCCAGTGCTCTCCCCCCCAGTGCTCTCCAACCCTGTTCTTTCTCCCCCCCAGTGCTCTCCACCCCTGTTCTTTCTCCCCCCCCAGTGCTCTCCAGCTCTCCCCATCACCCACCCCAGTGCTCTTCGCCCCCAACAGTGCTCTCCAGCCCCCCGTGCTCCCCACCCCTGTTCTTTCTTCCCCCCAGTGCTCTCCACCCCTGTTCTTTCTCCCCCCAGTGCTCTTCAGCTCTCCCCATCACTCCCCAGCCCCCACCCCAGTGCTCTCCGCCCCCCACAGTGCTCTCCAGCCCCCCGTGCTCCCCACCCCTGTTCTTTCTCCCCTCCCAGTGCTCTCCAGCTCTCCCCATCACTCCGCCCCCACAGTGCTCTCCAGCCCCCCCCCATGCTTCCCACCCCTGTTCTTTCTGGCCCCCCCAGTGCTCTCAAGCTCCACCCATCGCTCTCCAGCCCCCCCATGCTCGCCACCCCTGTTCTTTTTGGCTCCCCCTCCAGTGCTCTCAAGCTCCCCCCCAGTACTCTCTGCTCCCCAACCCTGTACTCTCCACTCCCCCCTGCATTTTGCCCCCACCCAAGGGCTCTCCAACCTCACCAGTGCTCTCTCTGCTCCCCCTGCATTTTGCCCCCACACATGTGCTCTCCAACCCTGCCAGTGCTCTCCGCCCCCATAGTGCTCTCCAGCACCCGGTGCTCCCCACCCCTGTTCTTTCTCCCCCCCAGTGCTCTCCAGCTCTCCCCTTCACTCTCCAGCCCCCACCCCAGTGCTCTCCAGCCCCCCGTGCTCCCCACCCCTGTTCTTTTTGCCCCCACCCATGTGCTCTCCAACCCCGCCAGTGCTCTTCGCCCCCCATAGTGCTCTCCAGCACCCCGTGCTCCCCACCCCTGTTCTTTCTCCCCCCCCCAGTACTCTCCAGCTCTCCACATCACTCTCCAGCCCCCACCCCAGTGCTCTCCAGCCCCCCGTGCTCCCCACCCCTGTTCTTTTTGCCCCCACCCATGTGCTCTCCAACCCCACCAGTGCTCTCTGCCCCCCATAGTGCTCTCCAGCCCCCCGTACTTTCCACCCGTTTTTTTCTGGCCCCCACTAGTGCTCCCAAGCTCCCCCCATTGCTCTCCACCCCCCAGTGCTCTTTGTACCCCCCAGTGCTCTCCAGCCCTCGTGCTCTACACTCCTGTGCTCTCAAGCCCCCCCAGCGCTCTCTGCTCTCCACCCCTGTGATCTCCACTCCCCCCTGCTCTTTGCCCCCACCCATGTGCTCTCCAACCCCGCCAGTGCTCTCCGCTCCCCCTTCTCTCCAGCTCCCACCCAGTGCTCTCACTTCCCCAGGACCAGAGGACAGGCTGACTGGGGCTGGAAAATGAGGAAGGCTGAAGGTGCAGGTGGCCAGGGACCACTCCATCTCACAGCAAACAGATCCTCTGGAAGGAGCACTGTCCCCATCCAAAACGAGAACAGACCCTGCCTGCTGATGGCGATCATGGATATCCTGCTGGCATGGAAGGTACCCATACAGAGCATCAACAACACACCTTCCCACAGACAGGGACTGCAGACTGGGACATGGGGCATAGGAGAGGCTGCATTCATGGGCACAGTGAGACTGCATTCACGGGCACAGTAAAGCTGCATTTGATGGGCACAGTGATGCTGTATTGATGGGCACAGTGAGGCTGCAATGGTGGGCACAGTGAGGCTGCAGTGGTGGGCACAGTGAGGCTGCATTCATGGGCACAGTTAAGCTGCATTTGATGAGCACAGTGAGGCTGCAATTATGGGCACAGTGAGGCTGCAATGATGGGCACAGTGAGGCTGCATAGGTGGGCACAGTGAGGCTGCATTGGTGGGCACAGTGAGGCTGCATTTGATGAGCACAGTGAGGCTGCATTTGATGAGCACAGTGAGGCTGCATTTGATGAGCACAGTGAGGCTGCATTTGATGAGCACAGTGAGGCTGCATTTGATGAGCACAGTGAGGCTGCAATGGTGGACACAGTGAGGCTGCATTGATGGGCACAGTGAGGCTGCATTGATGGGCACAGTGAGGCTGCATTTGATTGACACTGATGAGACTGCATTTGATGGGCACTGGTGAGGCTGCATTGAGCTCTTGTATCATGTCTGCAGCCTCTGACCATCTCATGTATCATGTCTGCAGTCTCTGAGGGAGTCTGGAGAGGAGTCAAGAGTGGGAGCACCGCCGGGATGGGGGTCATGGGAGAAGTCAGATGTGTGTGGACTGTGGAGAGGAGACTATATAGGATAAAACCAGAGCCACCAAGCTGGAGCCGACTGACTGAGCCCTGCACGGTGCACCTGAGAGGAGGTCAGTGACAGCACCGCTAGGCCAGTCTGAGGGGGGTCACTGATGTAAGGGGGAGTGAATACGATAATGTAAGGGGGCACTGATATAAAGATTCCCCCCCTTATATCAGTAACCCACCCCCCTTACCTTAGTGTATAGTTTCTGCGGAAGGTGGTCCCCCCCCACGTTCTGAGTTCCTGGGGTCCCCCTTGATGATTGACCACTTTTAACTGGAATTTGCATTTATATATATATATATATATATATATATAGCCCTATGTGCTTTCATATCTATCTGTCTTATCTATATATAATACACTCTTCAAATGTGCTTTAAAATGTATGGTTTTCCCTTTCATGAACAAGAAAATAATGACGTTATGCTGTTACGCTGGTATAATAATGCTGTGGGGCTGGTATGAAATTTTTCCAGGGCTGGATTTTATTCCCAGTCCGGCCCTGGGGACATCTGTTCCAGAGAGGTGTTTCCCTCACTTTTGGGAGATTACTGCAGACTTACTGTTGCACCTCTGGGATAAAAAGGTGAACAGAAATGATCAAATGGTACACAGACAGCTAAAAATAGTCTGGCAGGAGGTTTAACCCTTCTTTACAATACCCAAAACAGAAAGAAAAGTTTTGGATGTGTATACACATTAGGTTATCTGAAATTATTCAATATGGCAAATTTTAGCTACAAAAAAGCACACAAATCTATGATAATGTATAAAGCACAGTAACCAATTCCAAACAGCTTTCATTTACTGTGGTTAAATACATTTAGAAAAAAAATTCCAATCAACTTTTTGGGATAACTGGATATGAACCATAAGCTTGGGATGGATTTGGGGGGGAGCAAACTTTACCCTTGTATCCACTATTACTTAAAGCAGAACTAAGCCCTCCTATCCTTTACAACCAAAGAAGCTGCCATGGTAATCACATGTGGACTTAGAGCACCGCTCGAAGCTTGAGGATAACAGAAAGTGGGAGCAGGCATCGGGCACTAATTCAGAAGAGTGAACATATGTGGGGTAAGACGCCACTCAAAACTGACCCAGTTCTTCAGATGTGGATATGGCGGTGTATTAGCAGAGCCGCGCTGGCTGAGGCCATTCACAGCCATATCCACATCTTAAGCACTGGGTCAGATAAGGCCCATCGGATTAACATTCCCAAAGACTCTATGCTGTACATTTTCGTCTGTGAACCGACGACAGCCTTATTGCAACCCTCTAGAAGCAAAAGCCTGCCTCAGTGCATTCATATTTGCCTCTTAGTGGCTCGCAGGGCTCTCATGCAGGCTTGGATTCACCCCAGGCCAGCTCACATAAATGCAGTGAAGTGTTGGCTCTCTTCAAACCTTGAGAAATTAGACACCATTGTCCAGAACTTTAACTCTACTCAACCCCTAATTACTAGATGGCGTCGCTTCATGGAATATTCCTTCTCTCCGGAAGAACTTTCCTCTCATATGCAGCCTCTCCGCTACATGGACTGGTACTCGCGGGCCGAAATTACCAACATACTGGACGAACTCAAAGTGATCAAACCATCTGTCTCTGTGTCACATTTCACACCCCTTCTTCCTGCTATTTTAGGGACTTCTTGATCTGTATAACAAACCTTGTAGCCTTTAGTCATCTTTGTGTTATAGTTTTGTCTCAGCAGCCTAGGTTCTGCACCTGGTCCACAAACACATTGCTTTGACTCCTAAAGGTCTTGATGGTACAGTCCAACCTTTTTCTCTTTGTAGAAGTTTTCATCTTTTTTATTTTTTTATATTATCTTCTGAGCTTTATAGCTCATCCAATGTTGATTGTGTCAATGCCTTACCCTGTGAAGGCATTGTTGCCTATTCCTGCTGTCTTTGCAGGCTCTTTGTATCCTAATCTTTTGGAAAAATCCCAATTTAAAACTAGCACTGGGTCGGTTTTGAGGCATCTTACCCCACACAAGGAAGCTGCCATCTTAGCCTTTATTTAGTCTGCAGTTGCCATGGTGCTGTACATGTGATCAGCTATGACAGCAGCCATTTGATGGCTTGAGAGTTTTGTTGAGAGGTGACATAAGCACACTATTAATTGTAATAATCATAATTCAAGGTACGTCTTGAATGTAACTGTTTTGGGAACCTGTTAAATCAGGGTGTTTATTTCCACTTTAAGTGGGTTCCACTATGGTATCTATATAGTGCCTGTTTCCAAGCCTATCCTTTCCCTTTACAATCCTTACCACCTGTGCTATGTCTGAGAGCTGCATTAGTGGCTTGCTGTGCAGCAGCCAAGCTTTGAGTATAGTATCATCTATCTTATACAAACAATATTCATTCCAATCCACAATGGGAAGTGTACTGGGATCCTTAGCTTCAATCCTGTTCTGTACTAACCCACCTAAACACACAATTTATCTATACTATCATCTTTACTATGTTTATTAGCAATTGACTATTCATGATCCTGTTTTACCTTCACTAATATAGCTTTTTTGCAGAGCGTGTGTGTGGGCGAAGGGTGCATTTTAAACAGCTCTTTGAGCTTTCTCAGATTGGATAACTGGAGTTACAACTTCAAAGTAAGTGCACAATGAGCATTCACACATATTATTAAAGTAACAAGGAAATATAGAAGAGAAAGAAAAAAAAATACATGCCCTTTTAGTTTGAAATGTCAAAAGCAGAATTCTTTCACTTTTTCTGACTGCCACTGCTTTTCAGTTTAACAAGGTGTTAATTAAATTATGCCCTTTGCAATCTGACAATGCTGAGCATACAGCGACTGTTATTTTGGTTAAGGCTGTAACCAAAGCTGTTGGCCTTTTCCTCTCAAACATGGCCCGAGAAAAGTGATTTTTAATCAACATATTAGAGCATCTACGCTGTCACTGTGGAATGTATTCAGTGTCTACATAAGGACATCAAAGTGTATGTTTAAATGAAAGGAAATGTAACAAATCTTAACTTCTTTGTGTCTTAAACATAAATACTGTACTAAGATATGACGTACACAAATATTCTCCTCCTGTATCTTTTTTTGATAGTGTTGATGTTGCTTACTGGGGAAAATTGCAGATAAGAAAACTTGCAGAGTACACTACTGAAGAGAACTCCTGGCCAAAAAGAATCAGAGAACTGCCAATTATGTCCAGAGAACACAACAATTGTAAGTCAGAAAAGCCTCTCAGTTTACTTAAATGAACTTGCGCCCAGAATTCATAACAAGCAATCAAAGAGCTTAAGGGCCTCTTTACACCATGCAGGATGTGGCAATGCATGTTAATGGTATTGATGTGATGTGGTGCAATTCACAAAGTCCTTAGGCAAGTGCGTTGTGGTGCCACTAAACGTGCCTTACTACAAGTACACGTTGTGAACAGGCCCTTAGGCTAGCTTCACACTGATGCGCTCCCATTTTTATGTGTTTTTCATTGTGCATTTTCTCCAATTATGTGCTTAGCATCTCGGGAGCTGTGAGAAAAGCCTGCTATTTCCCAAATGTAACTATGCCAAGAGTATATAGCCTGTTGCCAGAGGGTCTCAGTAACAATGCATTTGCAGCATGTAGAATCATTAGATTGTGTGGGCCCCAGAACATATTTTCTTGTATGAAATAATGTACTGAACCTGCACTGTTTTCCATGAAGTAATGCATATAAGTAAACCAGACCCAATGAAAACAATGGTATGGCAAGTGACATGTGTTTCAATGTGTCTAAACCAGTGTTTCTCAACACTGCACCCCATTCTAAAATGTAAAAAACCAAAGTAATAGTTTTACACAATGCAGCAACATCCACACGTGTTGGACACCCAGTGTTAGAGGCGATTTATTTTTCCAAAGCAAATACACCTTTGCACACTGGCACCGACTAGTATTCCAATGTTTCTCTTCTCCATCAGCTTCTCTCCTTCACTCAGCCAATGTGACCCCAATGTGCAAACACGGATGCTGTGCAGGCAACCAATGACCTCCTTATCCATTAATGATGTCATTGGTTGCTAGGAGGCCAGTGGCAGGGAGGTTGTAATGATGCACGAAGAAAACCTGTGGCTTTCTGTAACTAAAGGCAGGCTTCATCCATCCGCTAGCTTGTGTACAATTTATGAGCATTTTTTAGGCATTTTGCCAAGGCACTCCTAAAGAAACCTGAAGGCACTCTGGTTGAAAAAGGCTGGCCTAAATACACATACTATGAGGCATAGATGTGAAAAGACCTTAGACTAGTTTCACACAGTTGAGCTACATTATCATACATGCACTGATATATGCTATGCCCTATGGTAACCCATGTTGCGTTATGGGAGACCATTCATTTATATAGGCTATTGCACCAAAAAAGGTGCTTGTATTATTTTTTGCATCACAGCGACCACAATGCATGGTAGTGCATTACCGTGCATTGCGGTACACTGCAATATTATTAATATTATCATACAGGATTTATATAGCGCCAATAGTTTGCGCAGCGCTTTACAACATCGGGGAAGACAGTACAATTACAATACAATACAGGAGGAATCAGAGGGCCCTGCTTGTTAGAGCTTCCAATCTAGAATGCCCGTTGCAGCTTACTGCAACAGACACAAATGAATTATAGAATGAATTGTACCGCAGTGCACCAATGTGCAAAGGGAACGTGTAACCCCTGTTCAAGAGTGCCCTCAACAAGCCATCCCTGACCAGCTGCTTGCACTGTGATGTCATTTATTCTCAACCATCCTCAAAGATCACAACAAAAACACAGCAGTTAGTGCTGGTGTTGACAGTAAAAATGGCAAGGATCTTGCATCCTCTGCCTGCAGATCGGTCTGCTTATGAGTACTTTTGAGTCCATTAAACACTCTGCCATTTCACCCAGCCCTAATCAAGGAGAATTGTAAGGCCCCCTGAAACATGTTGGCTGTATTTTGCTTGTTATAACCAGTTGAGCAATAAAGCCTTTGGATTCCTAAGGATTTTTTTATTTGCCATTCACTTTGACCAGATAAACTTGGATTTCTCAACTTAGGTGAAAGTCCTCTCCTAGGGGGTCCCTGTCTTTGTGTTGAGCTGCTGAATACAGGCCACCTGGACTCAAGTAACGACTCTATGCATTTTAATAACCTGTGAAAATCTGTGTCTAGTGTCCCTCTACCACTACCTTTTAAATAGCAGCTGTAATCCTCCCTCCTATCCTTCATTAGTCTTTGGCCAACCCTATTGAGATGACATAACAATATAACACCATTATATCATTGGAAAGTGGCTAATGTACTGCACTATATATCCAAGAACATGGACTCTTCATTTAGCAGCGTATATTTTAACATTATGTACTTTTTAATATTGCACTGGATTTATAAAGTCACTGCATTAGGGTCTGGTAAACCTTGTTGTGTCCTTTTCTGTTTTTTTTTTTTTTGCCTGTGTTTAGCAGGTGGTCAGCTGATTGATCTGTGCTGTACTCTGTGTCTGGTACAGTGATCACTCACCGCATTCTCAATGCTTCTTGCTGTCTCACCAAACAGCTCTGACTTGTAATCTGACATCTCTGGGGTATAAAACACCTCCTGACCCTCTAGCTCTTCTATGATCAGGACACCTTCAAACGTTTTTGTTTCTGCAGAAAGAAAAGAAATAAGCATTTGATTTTTTTCTGGCAATACAGTGACTACACAATAAATAATACCGCTCTAATTCTCATCCCTTCTCCCTCCTATCAGGTGAGTGGCATTATGGGCAGTGCCAGGTGTGGGGTTAGTAGCATGGCACAGGGCTGAAATATGAAGGGTTAGTAATCGAGTGTATGCTGCTTTATCCAGTGGCAGAAGAAGGCAGGTAGCATGGCACTTTACCAGACAGAGCAATTTTCCAAAGTAGGCAGCTTAATACGAAACCTTTACTTGCTGGACACAAAGAAAGACAAAGTAGGTGGTTATAGGGAGAGAAGAAAAGGTAGATAGTTACAAGTTAAAACATATTAATGCAAAGCTCTCTGGGACCAGTATTTTATTAATTTAATTCCCATTCCTTTCAATGGTTATCGCTCTTATGCCATGTAACACATGGTGTTAAAAATAAAGGTTGCACCTATAGGGTCAGATTGGCAAACATTGGTATTTCAGTTTTGGTTATTTGCTGGCCAGTTGGAATAATGCCCCTCTATTGAAAAACATAATGACATTTCTTCACCCATGTTCCCAGGGAAAGCTCAATCTTCTTGTCAGATTTTTTATTTACTGATAATTGTAGACAGTGCAGCTGGAAACGTCTCCATGGCAGGAAAATGACTGAGCTGCTGACCCTGTTAGGGAGATCTCACTGCTGGAGTCTCTAACAGATATAAAAATCCACTGACTGATTTAAACCACTTAAAATATTAGTTTGTGTCAACTAGCTACTTCAGTGTGGCACAGTCTATACGTCAACTACTTCTGGAGCATTAGAAGGGAGGGTACTGAATCTGAAAGTAATGTCACTGTCCCCCGTGCACATAAATGGGCATGGACAATTGAGTTGTAACTCATGGCAGTAATCAGTTTTTGTATAGCATTTTCTAATAAAAGCCAAAAATCTAAACAAAGCATGTGATTCCTTGCCAGGAGTATTGCAACGTTTCTACCCAACAGTTAATCATTTAATCTGGGTTGGTAGTTAGATTTTTAATAGATTGTTCTGAAAATACAATCAGCTAAGAGTGATGTTTGCTGAAAAGATAAACTGACAACATTCACTAAGCAGACAAGGCACTGTGTGTTCTTCCTAATGTGTGCTCACAGAGGAAAACATATACATTGTATATTGTTGATTACACATTCGCCACTAAAATATTCTTTTGTGACAGTCATCACATTGGGGTTGATTTACTAAGGCTCCTTTCACATGGATGCAGTTTTCAGGCGTTTTAGTGCTAGAAATAGTGCCTGTAAAGCCCCTGAAAAGCGCCGCTTAAACAGCGCTAAAGCGCCGCTGAAACGAGTGGCGCTTTAGAGCTAACGCAGCCGCGGCTCCAATGTAAAAGTAGCCTAAAACTGGATAGTGCAAAATCCGGTGCAGCTGTGTCTGGTAGCCAATCAGCTTCTAACATCAGCTTGTTCAATTAAGCTTTAAAAATAAAAAAATAAATAAATAGAAGCTGATTGGTTTCTATGCAGAGCAGCACCAGATTTTGCACTCTCCAGTTTTAGTAAATTAACCCCATTGTGTTACAACAAAAACACCTTTTTAACAAATTTTTCTTTGCAAATGTGCAGTTCAGGGATCTTCAGCAGGATTTCCTGATACAGAATAATACATGACACGGGTAAAGTTTGTTCCTTGGAGGAGAGGTAAACCACTTACTTGGGCAGTTAGTGCCTTCAGTATCGATGGCTGGGGTCTTTCCATCTGAGCAACAACCTAGAGGTGTGTTGTAGCAGCTGGCCCTTTCCATGACAGGCGTGGCTTCAAAATCAAGTGTCTCCTCATATTCTTTCTGCTGTTCATCTCCTCCATCAAACTTATCCGCTGTGACATAAAAACACACAAATTAGCAATCATTTTAACTTTCCAGCCCTTATAAAATCGTCAATAAATTCAAGGTGGAAGATAATGACTATTTTGAATGAGGAATGAGAAATCCCACAGTCTACAAAACATCTGCTGTAAGCCTCACTACCAACCACATTTGTTTTATTTATAGCTTTGGACAGAGTAGGGAAAGTTAGAATGACTGATGAGCTTTTTGCACAGTCTGTGCCCCATGGGGAGATTTCGCTTTACTTCCTTTCCTGGAAACAATGTTGTCACTGCAAAAGGAAGTGTGGAGAAATCGCCACTTAAGTCACAGTCCGCAAATAAAAAGTTTATGTAGGATTAAGCCTAAAAAAGATAGGATGTCACAAACAGGCAACAAATAATAAAAAATAAAACCAGGTTTTCTAAACGATCCATTCCCTATCCAAAACTAGAATACTTTGTGGATTGATGATGAACATACTGTGTACTCACAGTATGTTCATCATCAATCTACAAAGTATTCTAGGCCTGGTTCACACTGGTGTGATTTTCAGATGCGACTTGGATCATACAGAATCCTATGACAATAGAAATCACATTGATTTCAGTAGTGCTTGTTCACATTAATGCAATGGAAATGTGATGTGACTTTAGGCAAAGTACAGGTGCTACTTTAGTGCAATGTAGCGAGATTTTGTGCCCCATGGACTTCAAATAAACACACCAAAAATGCATGTACATGCGTTTTTGCCTGTATTTTGTATTGGCTGTTAGGACCCCGTATCTGTCTTAACAACCAATGACTCATTCCCGATGTCAGCTGGGAATCCCTGACTGACAGCAGACCTGAGTCACTGATTGTTAAGGAGCCAGCGGGTGCCAGTTTTAATAGCAACCAGCCTCCAGCTTCTTTTCCCTCCACAAAAAGCACTAAGATCAAAAATGCATCAAAAACACAATGCAAACAAGTCACACTAGATAATCGCACTGCGAATCGCAGCTGCTATAATGTGAACCAAACCTAAAAGGGGACCAACCACAATAGATTAATCTATTTGACTGCAGAGCATCCAGGATCTGAGGCATGGCCAAATAAGATAGATACGGCCTTCCTAACAGGAGGTTGCATTGGCCGAATCTTATGGGCACCTTATAAAACAGTGCCAAACAAAGTGTTGAATAAATAACACTTATACTGAAAACAATTTTATCAAAACTAAGGCTGCATTGCAAGCTAAAGCTCATAATCCCTCATTCAACTTCAGAGGTTTTTGCAATTAGATTCTTCCATTAGTATTCTCAGATCAATGAACTGTTCTGGGATATGACAGACATTCCAGATAACTGGCCTTGGCTTGACAATATGACATAGAACAGAAGAGTTAATGAATTTAGGATCCAAGTAAAACCCTACTGTCAGCCAAGTCATTCAGATGATTACAACAAAATTATATATTTTTGGACTAGTTTGGTTATATATAAAAGTTAAATGCCTTACAAACAAAGCAATCGGTGTCTCAGAGTAATTGGCATCAAAATGGCACAAACTGTTAGACACTACCACCAATTTCAGGGAACATAAGACATACCTCCTGGTTCAGTTCCACTTAATTCCTGATCTCCACTTGCTTCTAGATCCTCGTCACCACTGCCACTTCCAGACTCATCATATATTCGTGTTGTAGTAGGCCTCATGGTAGGCACAGTAACACCGGGCCTTGCTGTTGATGTGCGGACTGCATATGTCTGAGTAACTGGCCTGGCGGTGCTTGTATAACGCTGGCGGGGGCTTTCCGTCTCCATTACTAATGGGAAAGAGTCAGGTTTTCTCCGAGCCTTCGGGGATGCTGGCGTGGGAAGTGATCGTCCGATTGGTGGGCCAGGGGTTCCAGATGGAGCCAGTGTCTGCAGATTAGCCATTGTGATGGCTTCTAAAAAATGTAAAAATAACCCCAAGTTAACATCTTCAAACGCCTGTTAATTTTACTACAGAATTTTTTTTTAGGAAGTTTGAAAAGTTTGTATTTACAGATGTTTTCTTATGTCCAACAATTTAATAAAAAATGAATAAGATCAACAATATGTACCTACAAGCTTGTGCTAAAAAAAAATCTCCCTGGGGTCAGAAAAACCCACTGGTCTATGTCTAGTGGTACAATGCTGATGCTGCATTAAAATTTTACTGCCATGTACAGCCTTTTGTAATTTACTATTTTTATTAAAGTTTTTTTTTTAATGTTAACTGCAAAAAAATAGTAAGACGACATTCTGACAGTTTAAGAATGATAGTAAAGGACATCAACTGCAACTGGACAGCAACTAATCAACTGCCTCTGTAAATTAGAACCATTAGAATTAGCAATGGGTCGAATCACATAGAGGGTACAACGTGTTCATTGAAAAAACTCTAGAATTTCATGGAATTAGAGACTGGAAATACACTTTTTTTTATTTTGTAGTGAATGGAAACACATTCAACTTCAGCCCTGGAAGAATGTACCCCCTTCCTGACCAGAGCACTTTTTGCGATTCGGCACTTGATCGCTTTAACTGACAATTGCTCGGTCGTGCGACGTGGCTCCCAAACAAAATTGATGTCCTTTTTTTCCCACAAATAGACCTTTCTTTTGGTGGTATTTTATCACCTCTACTGTTTTTATTTATTGCGCTATAAACAAAAATAGAGCGACAATTTTGAAGAAAAAAAAGCAATATTTTTTACTTTTTGCTATAATAAATATCCCCCAAAAATATATAGTTTAGGCCGATACCTATTATTCTACATATTTTTGGTAAAAAAAAAAAAAAAAAATGCAATAAACCTTTATTGATTGGTTTGTGCAAATGTTAGAGCGTCTACAAAATAGGGGATAATTTTATTGCATTTTTATTAATATTTTTTTTTTTTTACTGGTAATGGCGGCAATCAGCGATTTTTCATCGTGACTGCGATATTGCGGCGGACACATCGGACGCTTTTGGCGATATTTTGGGACCATTCACATTTATACAACGGTCAAAAATATAAAAAATGCACTGATTACTGTATAAATGTGACTGGCAGGGAAGGGGGGTAACCACTAGGGGGCTAGGAAGGGGTAAGTGTGTTCTAGGGATGTGTTCTAACTGTGTGGGGGCGGGGCTTACTGTGACACGACACTGATCGCTGCTCCCAATGAGAGGGAGGAGACGATCACTGTCCTGTCATTAGGCAGCACAGGGAAATGCCTTGTTTACACAGGCATCCCGCTGTTCTGCCTCTCTGTGACCCGATCGCGGGACACCGGCAGACATCGAGTCCGCGGGTCCCACGGGCACGGTCACGGGGAGTGCGCCTGCCGCACGTATTCTTAAAGGGGACGTACAGGTACGCTAATTTGCCTACCGCTGCCATTCTGCCGACGTATATCGGTGTGCAGCGGTCGGCAAGTGGTTAAAATGCATGTCAATGTGCATCATGACGCACAACATGCGTTGATATATGTTTCTATTGATTTTAAGACAGAAAGAAGACCTATCATCACGGCTTATACTGTTTAAATAACTCTGGAAGGGGAAGTCTGGATATAATCAAAACAAGGAAACCTTAATTCTTTATACATTTATGACTATGAGGATGTGTATTAATGGCTTAATAGGCATTATCAAGGTAACTGAAGATTTTACATAATGAAATGTAAAAATGTGAAATGTCAAATTTGATATAAAACAGCAGTTAGAGATGATCAATGGTCAAAATGTGAAATAATATATTCATGTCTACATTGTATTTAAATTATTTCTAGCCTATTAATCTGGACTCTCATTAAGTTTGTAAACTTACTTTGTGAAGATCCCCAAACATTTTCTTCCTTAAATTCTGTGACATGTATTCACTATGCCTTGGGAATAGGCAATGCTGTGTCACACATTTCACAGAGCCTGCCTTCTGAACTACAGAGGTGATGAAAGGAGGAGTTTCAGAAGGCGGAGTCAATACATGAATCACTGCTTGTAGGTAGTAGGGTACCATGGGATATGTAATCCTTACAAATTGAAAGTAAACTAAAAGAATGAGCAGGAGGCACTGCAAAGTATGCAGGTAATCTGGGAAGTTGTGGAAAGAAATGGCCAGCAGACAGGCAGAACTCACAAGGGAGATTTTTCAGGTAAGCCTTTATTGGATTGTCAAAAACAATGTTTGTTCATACTGTTATGATGATGATATGAAAATGTATGCTGTGATCATAGAATGTATAATGCAGTTATGTATGCATTGCAAAAATAATCAACTACATTTTTAAATGCAACCAGTTTCAATGTCTGAATTTTGCTCAGCATCAGACTCTTGTAATCCCTTGTACCGTAGAACTCAGACTGGGAGAATTTAGGGATACCTGAAGATGGTGATATATGAATCTTAAATTGGACACTGGAATTGACAAGCAGATAAAATCTTATCTAGAAGCTTTAAAGAAGGATATGGCCCCTGTATATGTTATACAGTACCTTGGAGCAGACTTTTGGAATAACAACGTCAATACTTTTCATTGAGGATTATGGTACTGGTTACAGTATACAGAAATAGACACATCCAGAAAAACATCAGTCAAATGTGAAGGGTAACATTAAATCATCAAAACTTTGGTGTTACTGAATTGCAGTGCTTTTTGAAAACCTATTGTGTTCAAACTAATGTGTTCATATTTGTTCCTGTTGCCATGAGCGAAGTGTCTGTAAAAAAATGAAGCAACACATATGGAATGGACTGCTTAAAACGTACATTTACGTACGATTCTGTACTCACAACTGTAGTGGAAAGTTGGAACATATTCCACTGGACACAAATCAAACTTCAAGTATTTTACTAGCATAAAGGAACCAACTAGTTTATAAATATAATTCAAGATTTTTTACAGTGACATGCCTGTTGCTTAATTCATAAATGCAGTTTTTGATTAATTTTAATATCCAAGTGGGAAGTTGCCCTTAAAACTACAGTTTGATTTTTTTTTCTGCTTCTCTGTAGATTTTATAAACTATTCTCTTAGCTGAGTACAAAGTGAATGGATGTCAAGTTATATTCCAACCTACGCTTACTAGGCACAACAGGCTTTTCAGAAAGAACACGGCTCTGAAGACAGCAAACTGCATTTCAATAACTTTTTCTTAGAGAAAGTTTTGAAAGTTAAAATAGAAATGAAAGCTTTCGCCATATAAAATTATTATGAGATGCAGTGGGAATTCAGTTTAAAGTACCTTGACAGGGCCCAGTGTGCTTCACAGTGATGGTACGACCCTGCCTGCAAGCAATGGTTTTCAGCTGACACCAGTCTCCATAGGTCACTCCATCAGAACCACAGACCTAAAAGAAAAAGAGTAAAGATCTTACTGCTTTAAGTCAGCCAGACCATAAAGAATATGTCATAGGGATTTAAAGTGCATGCCAAGGAAAAAAAACTATTTAATACCTCTCTAGAATACATGCACATGTTTTATCTCTTTAAAGGGGTTGTAAAGGCAAAAGTTTTTTCACCCTAATGCATTCTATGCATTAAGGTATAAAAACATCTCTGGATTAGTGGCCCCCTGAGCCCCCCGCTTACTTACCTGACCCCTCGAAAGTCCCGCGCCGTGAACGCGCAGGCTTCTCAGCTCATTCATTGGTTGATTGAAAGCAGCCCAGCCATTGGCTTGCACTGCTGTCAATCACATCCAATGACATGGCGTGCCGGGGGGCGGGGCCAAGTGATACAGTGAGCGGCTATGGCCGACGGCTGTATCACTGGAGCGTGCCCGCAATCACTCACCACCATGCGAGCTCGCTCGCATGAAGGTGATGAGTTCTTGCAGGGAGGAGCCGAGACAGCCGCCGAGGGACCCCAGAAGACCAGGTTCGGGGCCACTCTGTGAAAAACGTGCTGCACAGTGGAGGTAAGTATAACATGTTTGTTATTTAAAAAATAAAAAATAAATTATCTTTAGTGTTCATTTAAACTTCATGCAAGTACAGAAAATTAACTATTGATGTGCCAGGAATATAGTGTGGCCTTACCTTCATCATTGTCATTTGAGAAAAGTGAAAACATAGCACTGTACCTATAGTTTTTTTTTGCTGGTAGTGTTATCTTAAGGCGGGGGGTCAGCAAGTCGTTGATCGTGATCGACCCGTCAACTGCGGGTGGCCGCCGGGGCAAGCAGGAACACACAGACCTTCCCCCAGCCACCACCGCTCTCCTCTTCACTGTAACGCGGAGATCGGGAGAAGTCACAGTACTTGATAGAGGGCAGAGGCAGAAGCTGCTGAAATTAACGTTTTACATTAACTAGCATGTAATTGGTTGTCGGGCAGTCCTAGCAACCAATCACCAGCTTGTTAATGTAAAAAGTTAACTCTGTCAAATTCCGCCCCTGCCCTCTATCCAGTGCTGCGACTTCTCCCATTCTCTGCTCTGCTATACACTGGTGTAAGGTAGGAGAGTGGCGTGCTACCTACACACTGGTGTGAAGGGGACAGAGGACACTACATTTGGAGGGGTGAAGGAGACAGAGGACACTACATTGGGAGGGTGAAAGGAGCAGAGGACACTGCTTTGGGGGGGCACAGAGGACATTACATTGGGGGGGCACAGAGGACACTACATTGCATTGGGGGGATGAAGGGGACAGGTGACACTACAGTGGGGGGGGGTTGTGTGAAGGGGACAGAGGACATTGCTTTGGGGGGAGGGTGTGAAGGGGTCAGATGACATTGATTTGGGGGGCAGAGGACACTACAGTGGGGGGGACAGAGGACATCACATGAGGGGACAGAGGACACTACAGTGGGGAGGGGGTGAAAGGGACAGAGGACACTGCATTGGGTGGGGGGATTTGCGGAGGACACTACAGTGGGGAGGGGGTGAAAGGGACAGAGGACACTGCATTGGGGGGTGCAGAGGACACTAAAGTGGGGGGTGAAGGAGTCAGGGGGCACTGCATTGGGGAGCGCAGAGAATACTACAGTGGGGGGAGGGTGTGAAGGGGACAGAGAACATTGCTTTTGGGGGAGCAGAGGACACAAAAATGTGTGCGCGGGGGAGGGTGTAAAGGGGACAAAGGACAGTGTTGGGGAGGGGGGCAGAGAACACTAAAGTTGGGGTGTGTGAAAAGGGCAGAGGACACTGCTTGGGGTGGCAACAAGACATTGCAATAGTAGTGCTATAGTAGGAGGGGCAGATGACCCTACTGCAGGGTGGACACTAGAGTGTGGGGGGGTGTGGTGTGATGTGTAGGGGGGAAGGACACTGCTATGGGGGGCAGACAACACTATTGTATGGGGGACAGAGGACACTATTGTGAGGGGAATGATGTAAAGGGGAGTGGAGGGGGCACAGGACACTATGCTGTGTTTTTATTGGGCGCTTGATAGTTATTTTTTTTTAAAGGGCGACCCTTCCCCTGGAGATCTTTGATTTCCTTCATGTTGTCCAGGTAGATCTCAACCTCTGAAAGGTTGCCTACCCTGTCTTAAGGTATTGATGTTGGTGTAAATGTTCTGGTTTCTGGACAGGTAGCTTTTACACCCCAGAGGATCTGCACAGCCTCCTTGGCTTGTAGTGTGAGGTACAAAGTTAAAATTTAAGCACCACCCCACTGCTAAAAGGTCCAGATACAACTTTATTCTATTAAAGGTGGGGGGTACAATTCAAAAAGTAGCCAACACATTTTGGGGGGTCTAAGTGCCCTCTTCACCAGGGCTTGACTGGCTGACAAGCTGCTGACTAGGCCTGTGCTTTGAATTCACACTGGAAAAAATAACATTGTAGGTCCAGTTCACTCCTGGTTTGTTCATTTTGTTGCCAGTCAAGCTCTGATGAAGGGGCCATTTAGGGAATTAAAAATACACTATCAGGTTTTTTATTTTGCCATCTACTACAGAGCCCAAAAATTCCCCTTCCCTTTGTTTTCTGTAGACCCAACAATAAGTGAGAGAAAATCTCACTAAAGTGAGTGAAAATCTGTTTTGGACAATTCTCACGGGGACAAGGGTCTTCATGGGAAGATTTCCCATCTTTCTCTGATGGTCTCTATGACTAATAAAGGGGGTGAATCTCTCCATCAGGGACTCAGACAACAATAAGAACCTAACAGGGGTACTAACCCTTCACCATGCTATCCAAGAAAAAAAAGGTTTTGGCCTTAGATACACTTTAAAGGGCATACTGAGACAACAGATGAAAGCAATCAGTGAACCACTAATGCTCTCCAGTACAGTAGGTGTGCTAAAATCTGATTATTCAGATATCCCTGTAACCCAGATCATCTAACATGGTCACCCAGAGGGCAGTAGCAATGTAGTCCCTGAAGACTGTGTTGTGCAACTGCCTTTCTCTCAATTTTTTCCTGCTTTTGACATTACCAATCAAATCCAAGCTTTCAACAAAGGTTTAAATTGATTAGTGGTTGTAAGTAACGTCTTAATTTTTACATTCTACCCTTTTTTTGAGCAGAGTGTATTGGGCGTTGGCTTTGGTACCTTTCAACACCCAGATAGCCAAAAGCAGTTATAGCTGCACGGAAAATAGATCAATTTAGGAAAACAAGTATTGAGAGGAAAAAGGAAACAAGAAAATTCTTCCAGAAATGCTAGTTACCGGTCTGTCTATGGCATTAAAACATTAGGATGCTAAGATGCCAACTTCGAACACGCACGTGGATCAGAAAAGTCAGAACTCCTAACCTGCATATTTGTCCTGAGCAATACCTAAAACAGCTAGATCAGCATGACAGCCAAGAAATGTGTGGTTTCAGAATGAGAGGTTAGCATAGGCAGCCTCCATATTTCTCACTACAGGTTTCTTTTAAAGTGCAGCAATTGCACAAAGACATTTTATTCACATCTTAGGTATTTATAGATCCCCATTAATCCAGCTCAGATTGTAAGGAAGACGCTAGTGTTGTTATATATTATTGAGGTGACTGTCCTCAGTGCTGCAGCAGATGCTACCACTTTAGAGCCCTAGTCAATGAGTAGTAACAAGAGCATATGCTTGTTGGGGCACTCCTTAATTAACTGATACACCCTTGAAGTGAGCCTGTGGCTAAGGTAGGTATGTACAGTACATATTCTTAACAAGTGGTGAAAGATCTTAACAACAAGCCCCAACTGACTTATCTGATTGAAAGTACTGTAAAGCAAATCAACACTGGAGGAGCTGCTCACGTTTGGGTGGCGTCCTGGTCTTGGAGGGTTGGCACGTGGTACCTCTTTCTCTACTTCTTTCTTTTTACCTTATTTTCTTTGCTACTTTCCACCTGTCTACCTTTTCTGGAGTGGCCTGTCCCCATTAGATCTAGTGGGATATCCACTGCCTTTAACAGGAATCAAGGCCACCCTCCTCCTAGCCTGAGGTTGTATATGACCCTGTGTTCAGATGGCGAGTGTGTCCTGCTGGTCCCTCACTCCTGGATGATAAATGTTAGAGCCTTGGACATTTCTTGTTACTGGTCGCAGGAGAGTACGCTTTCACCTATTTACATAACTGGACTTATGCTGTAGTCTCATTGCACCCTCTATGGATACACAATTCATATTGGGGGGGGGGGGGTTTGGATAGTAAAGACCTCCTGTTACCTACATCTGCAAATATCTTGTATGTCTGGAGAATTTGCGGCTTTGTAACTCTTGTGAAGCATCTTGTAATGCTGCTTGTTCTCTTTCTTTAAATTTCTACTAAAAACGATTGAAAACAAAAGAACACTGGTTGGACTCTCAAGCCAGGTTTCTAACAGCCTAAAAGCATCTTGTGTTTTTTTTTTTTTGGGCAGGATACCAAGATCCCACTGCCATAGACAATAAGGGAAAGGATCTGGGGGTTTAATACTTCAGTTGTGAAATTTAAAGACAAATTTCTCCACAGTGCCTACAGCTACAGAGGTCAATAAGGGCTGGTTTATTTATTGCTTATTATTCACAATATGTAAATAATTAAATGTACATAGTATAGACATAAGTATAGACCTAAGTGCTCTTCTAGAACTTTCTTTGCCCTGGATTTTCATATATAGACTAAGTAAGAAGAATCATTTTAGCTTGCACTGATACAAATAAAATTAGCCTGCACTGTAATATTGTTAAAAAGAGCTTCTGGGAGTTTAAGAAGAAATGATGCAAGGTTCAAGGGTCAGCAAATGAAATATTGTTTAAATTGAATCTACAGTATGTCCAGATTGTGAGAATGTCTGTCTAAAATTGATGTGATTTGTATGCGACTCCAGCATGGATATAGGTCAGATGGTGTCTGCTGTGTGATGGATACTGTGTCAGATTTGCCCTGTGTGTTCTTACACATAACCTTCTGTTTCTAGAATGTCGTACAGAGATGCTGCAGAATTCTCAGATTTCCATAATTAAACTAACCACCATTTTGTAGTTGTTTACCTATTTGCATTGTAACACTGATATGTTCACTGCATGTACTCTAATAAGTAGGAGCCCGGAAGCCAATACTCTTACAGAATTATAGCTGTTGCATACATTTTCTTTTCCCTTGTAGTCGCTGAAAGTTCATATTTAAAAGAAGCCTGTAGTCTGCTACAATGCTGACTTTCTGCAAATGCTATGTGTCTGGGAGTCATATTGACCCCTTTGCTTTCATATTTTTTTCCGACTTTACTTTGACTTTCCTCATATGTATATACAGTATGTTCCAAGTCAGAAATTCTAAAAGGTACAGAAGCCAGAAGATCATCATAACAGCCAAGCAACCAGCCAGGAAAGACTGGCTTCTGAATTCTAAGTTAACTTGTCAATTCCTGCTAACACGGGTGATGAAAACAGATGTCTAATTCATACATTAGAAATCTGTGTCTGAAAGTTATCTATTAAATGACCACATCATTTCATTATTGTGATTTGACACCAGTTGGAATCTGCCATAAGTCACTGACAATGGATGAAAATGTGACCATTACCTTGGTAAGGTTAGATTCTGCACACAGAGGTGATGGGCACTCGCAATGGGCAATGCCTCCAACCACCACACACGTTGCACCAAACTGGCACTGGATATCATTACAGGATTTGGGAGCTGATGGATCTGGAAATAAGATACACAAAGTCAGCAGAACAAATGATTAGTGACAAACAACTTACAAAGCCAATACATACTAATTAATTTATAAAAATGTAATGTTATCAAAATGGTATACAGGACCAAAGAAAACAGCAGAGTGACCTTAAACATTATTTAAACCATGTCTCCTAGTAGATATACAAGGCAGACATAGAGCATTTATATTAACTAGTTATGGACACCGAATGCAATACACATGCCCCAAAAGACTTCATGAAAATACACAGGTCACATGTAGTACATAATGTCCTTCTGTCCCCCAGCTCCCCCCCCCCCCCAGGGGGGAGCCTCACACTTTCCATCAATTCCCAACCGTCAAAGTGACAGCCTGGAGTTTCTGTGTGAATACAGAAGCTGTAATAGCAGCTGCTTTTTTTTTTAAACAAAAATTTACCATTATGCACAGTGTTTATGAACACTGTAATGCCGCGTACACACGATCGGAAATTCCGACAAGAAAACCGTGGATTTTTTCTGACGGAATGTTGGCTCAAACTTGTGTTGCATACACACGGTCACACAAATCTTGTCGAAAATTCCGACCGTCAAGAACGCGGTGACGTACAAGACGTACGACGAGCCGAGATCAATGAAGTTCAATAGGCAGTTCGGCTCTTCTGCTTGATTCTGAGCATGCATGTTTTTTTTGCGCGTCGGAATTGCATACAGACGAGCGGATTTTCAGTCGGAAAAATAGAGAACCTGCTCTCAATCTTTTGTTGGCGGAAATTCCGACAGAAAAAGTCAGATGGAGCATACACACGGTTGGAATTCCCAACAAAAAGCTCACATCGGACTTTTGCTGGCAGAATTTCCGATCGTGTGTACACGGCATTAGACAAAAGATGAAGCGATACAAAGTAACATTATTACTTTTGTATCCACACGGTTTCACCCATCTGCAGATTAAAATATTTTCTTTCTATCACTGTTCTGGTGTCAACCCAAAATTTGGGATTTTCTTTTACTTTCACTTTTGATGATAATGGTAAAGAGGACAAATATAGATGATTCATCTCTCTAACAGGGGGCACGAACAGCAATAAAAAAGTTTACCATTTAGTTACCATGTAAGTAATGACAAGTTACTGGAGGATCAATAGGCCCATTTGGAGATTTTTGTTACAAGAGTAGGGGTATTTTCCTGCTGTCCTTTTAAGATATCTGGACCAGGTCCCTAATTATATAAAAAGTTTCAATAACCACACTTTGCTTTTTAGGGTTCCTATATTATGGTATTTGTGATTTGCCTTTGACATCAATTTGGCAATCATTTTTGATACATGTGGAATGCAGTGTTACATTCATTTTGTGGAGCAGTGTATACTTGTGTGTTTATTGTTGCTTTTTATATCCATGGCTCTGCTTTTCTTTCACTCCTCCACACAAATAAATGTAAAAACATCTCAACCACATACCAAAAATATCTCAAACTGGCCATTAATTGATTTTACACTGATTTAAGACTGATCTCAAAAGCAACCCATTTTTCGCCATTTGATTTTCACAGCAAGCCCCTTACAGTACACTAGCCCTAATGCCGCGTACACACGATCGTTTTTCATGCCGTTAAAAATGCCATTTTTAAAAATGGCCATTAAAATCGATCGTGTGTATGCTCCAGAGCATTTTTAACGGCGTGAAAAACGGCCATTAAAAATTTCGAACATGCTCTATTTTTTTCATGTCGTTTTTCATGTCATTTTTTTTAACGACGTGAAAAACGATAGTGTGTATGCTTTGACGAGGTGAAAAAAAACGTGCATGCTCAGAATCAAGTATGAGACGGGAGCGCACGTTTTGGTAAAACTAGCGTTTGTAATGGAGATCGCACATTCATCACGCTGTAACGGACTGAAAAGCAGGAGGCTGAAAAGCGCGAATCGTTGCTCCACAAACTTTACTAACATGAAGGGTGGCACCATCCGAACGGAACTTCCCCTTTATAGTGCCGTCGTATGTGTTGTACGTCACTGCGCTTTGCTCTAGCGTTTTTTTTAATGATCGTGTGGATGCAAGACAGGCTTGAGAGGAAACATGAAAAAAAAAACGACGAGAAAAACGTCGGTTAAAAAAATGGCATGAAAAACGATCGTGTGTACGCCGCATAAGACTCTTGTCAGAGTATACTACAGCTTTCAGCAAAATTTGTCAAGAGCAGGGCTCTTGTATGACCTCACAGTCAGTAGCAGGCACCCTGGTAGGGGTTTCATTAGAGATGTTTGGTTTGAAATTTCTAGGCCAAACCTTATTGCTTCTCTTAGTTAGGATCACCACCAGGGGAGTTTCTGGTTCATTCATGTGGGCATTAAAGCAAACCTGTTGCTTAACTCTGCATAGGTCTAGCACAGGTTTACATTAACCACGTCCATACCAGGCCTATTCTGGCACTCCTCTCCTACATGTAAAAATCATATTTTTTTGCTAAAATATCACTCAGAACCCCCAAACATTATATATGTTGTTTTAGCAGAGACTCTAGGGAATAAAATGGCGATCGCTGCAATTTTTTATATCACACGGTATTTGCTCAGGAATTTTTCAAACGCTATTTTTTTTAAAACAAAACGGTTTCATGAATTAAAAAAAAAACAGTTGTTAGCCCAATTTTTTTTTTTATAATGTGAAAGATGATGTTACGCCAAGTAAACAGATACCTAGCATGTCACACTTTAAAATTGCGCACACGTGTAATGGTACTTAAAAATCTCTATAGGCGATGCTTTCAATTCTTTTTACAGGTTACCAGTTTTGAGTTACAGAGGAGGTCTTGGGATAGAATTGTTGCTCTTGCTCCAACGCACGCGGGGATACCTCACATGTGTTATTTGGACGCCATTTACATATGTATGCGTTCACTTGTTGCGTGATCACGCGGGGACAGGGGGGCTAAAATATAAATTTTTTGTTTATTTTGCCTTTATTTTTTCATTTCATTTAATTTTTACACTTTCTCTTTCGATTAATTTTTTTTGATCACTTTTATTCCTATTACAAGGAATGTAAATATTTATTGTAATAGGAATAGTGCTTGACATGTCCTCTTTATGGAGAGATCTGGGGTCTATAGATCTCTCCTCCAGGCTGAAAAGAACGAGATAAAAAAAAAAAAGAGAAAAGAACGGTCTCTGCCTTTCCAGCCAAGTCCCCGGCATTGTTTACATCCGCTGTCATAACGTCGCCCCTGGACCGGCGTTGACCGATTCATTCTACGGCTCGGCTATTCCACGATTGAGCCCGGAGAAGCACCTGAGGATGGTGGGAGAGGGGGGATGTCCCATCCCACCGCCTGTAAGAACGATCAAGCGGCTGAACTGCCACTATGATTGTTTTTACCGTGCACAGAATTGCCGGCCGAAAAAGATGACATCTGAATGATGCCTGTAGATATATTCAGATATCCCAACTCAAAGGACGTAATATGACGTTCTTGGGCTGGAAGTGGTTCAAAACCCACACAAGGGAAAAAAGTCTCCATGGCTTTTTATGCATCTGCAAACAGCAATGACACAAAGCAAAAAGTAATAATGTTCAAACCTCTAATGTTGCGTAAACAAACTGTTACAACAGCAGAAATAGGGGAGCTGCCATTGGTGACTTGTTTTTGAAGGTGCATTCTCAGGGGCAGTCACTCTTATACTTCCTTCATTACTTGCCAAGCTACGGACAAGGAATGAGCTTAATCCTATGTTCTATAGGGGTACCTGATATGTAGATGAGATTAATGGGTCAGTAATTCACTAACTGATGGAACTCAATTAGGCTGACTGGCCCCAGCCTTCACCTTTAAAAACTAGATATCATCGGCAGCCCCAAATTTTACCCAGCTACCGCTAGGTAACATGATCAGACCTTTATAGATTTGTACAGCTACTGCCTCTAGGAGGTTGGAATTTCCGACCAAAAGCTCACATCGGACTTTTGCTCGAATTTTGCTTGAATTTCGAACCGTGTGTACGCAGCATAAGAGTCCTTCAGGTGCCTTTTGGCAGACTCCAGGTGGGTTGTCATGTGCCTTTTACTGAGGATTGGCTTCCTTCTGGCCACTCTACCATACAGGCCTGATTGGTGGAGTGCTGCTAAGATGGTTGTTCTTTTGGAAGGTTCTCCTCTCTCCACTGAGAAATGCTGGGGCTCTGTCAAAGTAACCATCATATTCTTGGTCACCTTCCTGACTAAAGACCTTCTCCCACGATCACTCCTAGATTAAGGCTTACCTGTAGGTGCATGAAATATCTCCTTAACCTACACGGTTAAGGAGATATTTGCATTTAAATGCGGCGACGCTGACGTCGCGCGCATGCGCATGGGGTTAACCCCATTCACAAATTCGGCTAGGTCGCAACATTCGACGACGTAGCCGAATTCGCCGGCTCACGCGCGCATGCGCGGAGTCACGTCTTCGCCACTCTGGCCAATCACAGCGCCGGAGCGGCGCTGTGATTGGCTGCTAACGGCGATACCCGGAAGTAACCTTCCGGCTATTGCCGCAGCGATGGATGCGGCTGAAGAGGGAGACGAGGACGGCTTCGGGGGCCCCGATCTAAGGTAAGTGATGCATAATGAGCTATTATGCTAGGCATAATAGCTCATTATGCCTTTCTCTTACAGCTAGTTAAAAAAATAAAAATAAATTTAGGAGGGTTTACAACCACTTTAATGGCTGTGAAGTACAGAATATATATATATATATATATATATATATATATATATATATATATATATATATATATATAGCAGCACAGTGGCTTAGTGGTTAGCAGCTCTGGCTGAGTTGTCAGTTCAAATCCCAACCATGACACTACCTGCCTGGAGTTTGCATGTTCTCCCTGTGCCTGTGGCGGAACTTCGGTTGCCTCCCGCACTACAAAGACATGCTGGTAAGGTAATTGGCCCTAGTATGTGTATGCATGACTGTGATTTAGGGACCTTAGATTGTAAGCTCCTAGAGGGCAGATACGGATCTGAATGAACAATATAAGTGCTGCATAAATTGTTGGCACAAGTACCTCAAATAAATATTATATATACAGTTTGTGTATGTATGTGTAGATAGACAGATAGATAGATAGAAATCTCGTTATAAAAAGGTAAAAAGGTGAAATAAGATTCTCACACTTAACTAGTCACTTACAAGAAAAGGTTTAAGGTTTTGTGATGGATAGATATAATACAAAATCTTTTCTTGTGTGTAACCAGGTAAGCTTTTGAGTGTCATTTTACCTTGTATTACTTGCATGATAGCTAAAGCATCAAATAAACACTGCATTTTGCTAGAGAGAAGAGAAACCATTTTATCACAGATAGGCTGGACACAGAGCTGACTACACAGTCTGGGTAATTGTAAAACACTGTCAGATTTCATTTTGCTGTGTTTTTCTGCCTGCTCAAATCTGTTTTCATTCTGCTGTAGCCACCGTAGAAGGTAAATCATTATTGATTATGCCATCAACCTATAGAAAATCTATGAACAAGCTTTGTAAGCGTAGCTCCACCTGGCCACATGATCATCACCCAGAACATCAATACTTATTTTTTTTCTTGACTCAGTATAAGAAGGTGGCAGGCTGTTATTTTGGGCAATGCCTGTTAATATTCACAGCAATTTAGTTTAAATTTTTCACCCAATACCAACTCAACAAAACAACAAAGTTAGCCATTCAAATCAATCTTATAAAACCTGTACTCCACTGCCCCCCCTTACCTATTATGTTAATATCACCTGGTTAAGGTAATTGGCAATTGTGAGTGTATACAACTGGTTTTAATTATCCCATCTTATTATGAACCATGGTTTCCAGACCTTATTGAACTCAATTGGGCATGCTGGACTCTTTTTTTTTTTTATATTCAAGAAGTACATTATTTAAAAACTGGTGGTATATCTTTTTGTCTGGTGATTTACAACAAACCTGAATAAGCAGCATGGCAGATAAGAAGCACTTGCGTGACTCCTGCTCTGTTAGACACCCAAGATGTCTGCTTTCTTACCCTGCTCACAGCCGTTCAAGCCAGGTTTTCGTCCATCTGGGCACTGGCTGCATTTCAAACCAGAAATGCCCGTCTTACAGGAGCAAAGACCTGTCATCTGCTCGCAGTCATCACGCACCGCTCCAACTGGATCACAATTGCATGCTGTAAAACAAAAGGGTTGATAAAATGTAATTGTACTCATTAGGTGTAAGTCAACAGAACTGCTGAATGATCATTTACTTGAAATATCATTAAAAAAAAAACATGCACGCTCTTATGATCTGAGCATACAGTACGTGTTTCTACACTGAGTACAGACCCTGGACACCAGCCTTATCTTAGTAGAATGACAGCAGTTGGCTGGCAACATCCATTCTACCCCCAACACTACCGAGATAGGTCAACCAGAGTGTGTCAGATGCCTGATAAAGTAACAAGAATTTTATATTCCTGGCTACCTTAAGATCAAGACAATATTCAATATATATAATTTAGGCTGTAGAATGAGCTCCTGTCTGTGCACTTTCCTCATTGATACACAAAGTTGATTTGAAGAACCCAGCTTCAGCACTACTCCCTTTTTTCCTACAGATATAGTGATTCCCCACCTACCTAGCTCAGCTGTGTCTGTCAAGCTGCTACGCTGACAGACTCTTGGCTTGGATTATATAACTGACAACTGGCTGCCTGTGGGGCAGACATGACCAACTAGACTCTCCTGGACAGTGCACGGAAAAGCACTCGCGGCTGCATCCTGTCTATTGCACTTCATTGTTTTATTGCAGTGTTCTAAAAAGGTGCAACAGGATCTAAAGGGACAACTTTGATATGATGTAACAAGGGACATGCTGGGGGTCCTCTAATAATGATACTGCCGGCATCTAAGTGTTGGTGAGATATGCCATACAGCCATCCATCAAGCCTCTGCAGCCTGGCTCTTCATTGCGTAATTTAGTCTCATGCCTTCAGCTCTATACGCTTGAATCAATCCTTGCCTCAGGCTTTCACAATCCGACGGGACTCATGGATTCAGGACAACTGTTCCAAAATGTTAAGACTGTGTCTAAAAACTGCTGTTACAGTGAAAATTAAACACAATCTATCTTGCCTATGGAAATGGATCATTAGCTATATAATACTGGTTAGCTGCGCTGTTTTACTATCAAAAGCAAATCATGTACAATTTGATTATTGCAGAGCTTCTCTGAAGTAACCAGTGGAAGCGAGACATAGAAAGTACTTTTCCTTTACTTAAATCAGATATTCACATACAAATCTTCAGGTAATCATTAGAAGTAGAAAAATTACAATATGGCTTTAGTATTGCTGCTGGCTTAAGACTAGCCAAGAAGCCCTGAGGGCAATTTAATAATGCAAGTAAACCTAGAGTCTGTCATAGCACACAGGATGTAATGTAATCGTCTCTGAATAACGGAATCCTGTGTCCCTTAGGCAGGCCATACACAGTTCGAATCTCGGCTGGATCAGCAGTAACTGCCCGGGATTTGAACCATGTATGGGCAGGCTGAATGTACCAAGTTGATGGATCGATCAATTTGGATACAACCAGCATGCCGTGTTTTACCTGCGATTATCGCTAGCGGCTTCTATAGCCACTAGCAATAATCACTTTCTTCTCCCAGCAGGGACGGCCTCCCCCATGCCGGGAGAAGACAATGGCCCAACAGGAGGGATTCCTGCATCAACACTGTGTGTGTTGATAGGGGAATCAAGTGAATTTCTTTCCAGCAACTCAAGGTTGAAAGAAAGAAATTTGCTCCATGTATGGCCAGTCTTACTGAATTATGAATAAAACAAGTGTTTTGATTGTTCTCTGTGTCCCCATTACAGAGATTTCCCATCACTTCCTGCCCCAGTTACTCCCCTTCTTGATTATAGACAATGAGAGGACTTCTTTCAAATAAAGGGCACAGTATTATATACTGGGAAAAGCTTCCATCCCTTCCCCACTATATCTAAACAAAGTTTAGTAATTTTGTTTTTAAAGTACCGTATTTTTCGCACCATAAGACGCACTTTTACCCCCCAAAAAAATAGGGAAAAGTGTCCCTGCGTCTTATGGAGCGAATACTGAGCAGGCTCCGCCCCCCCCATCGCCGCCGCCGTGTCAGAATACAGACACTCGGCTTCTCTGTGGAGGAGAGATGACAGGATGTGAGGAAGATCCTTGCTGGGGCATACCAAGGGGGAGCGGGGGGAGACGGTCTGCCCCAGGTGCCAAAACATGGGGGTTGTCAGTGGTGTTGCTATAATGGTGCACTCCGCACCCAGGTAAGTTGACATCCGCCAGATGTGACCCCATCCTGCAAACGACAAGAGCCCTGGATGGCTTTTTTATTCAGCTGGAACACCCCTGGCGCCATGGTCTGGTCCAGTCTCACTTCCTGCCTCTCTCCACTTGTCGCTGCTGCTGCTGCAAACTATGTCCTCAGTCATCCATCCTAGCTGCTGCCTGGTGTATCTGATGCTGAGAGCCAGCCAGAGGGGGTTGTGGATTGTAATGGCAGTGTCCTCCACTGCCTGAGGTGAGAGATAAGGGGGTGGGAGGTGTGGGATGGTATCCACTGTTCATCACCTGAGCTGTTGTTATATGAGAGGCTGAAGGGGTGCTTGTGTCTGCCCTACCACCCTGAGCTGATCTGGGAAGGGGGGGGGGAGGTTGCTGTGTGTCCACCACCAACCAGGTATAGTGTAGCTGAGCTGATTTGATAGGGGGGCTGGTATTGCTGTGCGTCCACCACCCACCTATAGTAGTAATATAATATTAAATATTTTAGTACATCATTTGGTTCAGAATATTTTTTTTCTTGTTTTTCTCCTCTAAAACCTGGGTGCGTCTTATGGTCAGGTGCGTCTTATGGAGCGAAAAATACGGTAATATTAAGCCCAACATAAAACATTTATTATACTGCAGCTTACCAATTATTAGATGCTTTTTTATGCTTTCTTTCTTTTATTTTCATCTGGTAATCCAGCCAGCAAGTCTGTTGTTTTCCATAGCACAAACTCTCCGGTACAACTTATTAGTTAATATGGATGGGACAAACCACTCAGCACTGGCAGGGGTGATTAAAATGATCGACTTTTATTTATTCATGTAAAAGCTTTATCCCAAAAGGAAAAAAAAAAATGTTTGCTATAACTAATTATTAAGTGTGAGCTTGACTTTGGCTTCAATTTGTTACTTTATCTACATCTGCTAATACATGACTGACAATGCTGCTGTCTGCTGTGCCACCTATTCTCATTCCTCCAGAGTTGTGTCTCACTTATACAGGTGTGTTACTGGCCAGATCACCAGGGGAAAGCAAAGGGGAAAAAGCCAAAGGAAAAAAAACTGATGCTGCCACCACATCTAATGATTGGTAAACTGTAATATAATCTTATCAAACATAATCAATTTTTGGTTTTGGGTTTAATACATAGTACCTAAGCTTAAAAACCTATGATAAAAACATTTAGACTTTGAATATTATATGTAAAAAAAGCAATGAGCTGTAACTATCAGCAGCCAGAAATATTTCCTTAGTCTGGCTGATGTTGCCTTTTCAGTTAAACATCTTAAAAAAAACACTCACGGGTACAGCCGCTCTTCTTATCTGTTACAATGCCTCGGAAGTTCCAGAAACCAGGCTCACACCGGTCACACTTCAGTCCCCCTACTCCGGGTTTACAAGAACACTGGCCAGTGGTGGGATCGCAAGTACCCCCGTAGGAGCCATGCTGGTTACACTGGCAGCTGCCTGTACAAAGCAAAATGAAAGAATGTTATTGACTGATAAGGCAATCATGTCATTTTAATTATCCGTTTCACTGCCAAAGTGAGAATCCAGCTGGCAACCAAAGGTAAGAGGACACATAAAGTTATGCTCTATGTAGAGAGACATTAAATCTTTTAAGTAGCTCCATATGGCCCATTCTGCCATCAGCATTTCACAGAGTGTTGCTTGTCGAGGGACAGTGACAAGAGGTCACGGCTCCCTCCAGTGTAAAGGTTCTCATGCTGTGTTGTTTAACCTTCTGGAAATCTATTGTCTTCTCACTGCACGGGAAATGCAACACTCTTCCAACAAATGTAGAAAAGTACAGACCCCACGGCAATTTTACAAACACCTAGTTGTGTTAAAGGGAAGACTAATTTGTCTATACCTGCCACTCTTATGGATGTAAAGAGCTCATTTGGTCTAAAAAGAAAGGTTTTGTTAAAAAATAAATAGCCTGTGAGGTTAAAAAAATATAAACAATTATCTTATAATAGCAGAGCCCAATGCCTGACACCTTTAAAAGGAAACTTGGGCTTTGCCCGTGGAGGGCAAAGGGAAAGGTTCGCTTTAATGCCCTTGCCAGAAGAAGTACTTTCTGGTATGGAGGAGAATGTGACAACGCTCATGTTTGGTAATAAACCTAGCAGTGTCCATAGGGGGGAGAGTCCCACGTAGGTAACAATAGGAAAAGCTCAGAGCTTGTATGAGTGGCTGATCGGAGTTCCAAGTAAACCAAGGCAAGGTATGTGCAGCTGTGGTGGAAAGAATTAGGGTGAATAAAAGTACTTTTAGCTATCAATAGTGTTTTGTGGAGCTGTTGTTTAGCAATGGAGACACCAATGCCTTCCGGTCACCCAAACTCCATACCAGTTGGACCAGACCTATACCCAACCCAAAAATGTTTTCCATCTATCCTTTTTGGGTCCTGGAAATAAAGGGAATCTGCAAAACCATTGGGAAGTGTTTTATGCAGTGATAAAAATAAACTGCAATTTTCACACTTTTGTGTATTTGGTATTTAATTATGATAATAATTCACAAACAGACTTGCGGGTGCAACCTCTTATGGCTGCATGCCAACCAACACAATCTATACCGTTAAAGTAACATCACTGCAAGAAAATCATTTTTTCTGAATACTAACCTGCAAATTTTATTGAATTCCAGATTGTGTGCTAAATGATCTGGAATAGGTTTTGTTCTGTGACACACCAATTTTCAATTAATTAGTATGGGACACAAGGGTTCACAGCCTTGTAATGGGGAAGAAAGGCAATAGAAAAGTCATAGTGCTGATTTCTAGAAGCATAGTATTGGAACATATTGAGCAATATGACTGCCCATATGTACACGCACAATTAAAATCTATAAGAATGCGTATTTCTAAAATAGGAAAAATAAGGACACATTTCTTTTAAATACCAAGCAGGTGACAAAGAACCCCAGAAGGATAATAACTTGGGCTTCCTCCTCCTGTTTGTTTACTTAATCTAGTTATTTATCACAGCGAGCAGTGCGGCCAAAGAACTAATATTTTCCTAAGAGCAGACAATAATCTGCCAGCCATGCCGTGAAATGTCATCTTCTACAAGCAAAACTATGACTTATTTAACTGTTTTGCCATCTAAATCTGCTGAGCACCAACTGTCGGAACACTTGGCTCTCTTAAGGAAAGGGTTAACGAGTCAAAGCGTACAATGACGACACAGTGAGCAATATGTTACTGTGTATATTTCTGCATTCGAACCACTGCTATTAATAACAGCGCACAGTAACACAGCAGGTGACAACACGGGTCCTGGAACAGCTGGCACAGAATGCAGCCGTTCCCATCTGTAGAGGTGTGGAGACGGTAAAAAAAAAAAAAGAGACAAGATGAATTTCTAAGATTCTGTTTGACTTTGGGGATGAGCGGATTAATCTTCGGCTGCCTGGTGGAAACAAGATATAAAGGAAGTATCTATTTTTTTCAGCCCCCCAGCCAGCACTGGCACAACAGAACATCCAAGGAGGAGAGAGAGGGGACAGCAAGGACAGCAGTTGTCTAAGGACGGGTCTAACAGGTGCTGTGTAAAGAGAGGTTTGTGATGAGCAGAAGAGATGTATTTGGTTTTCTATTGACTTCCCCTTGGAAGGAACACATCTCGACAGATTATTCTAGCTGGCAGGTCCATCTGTGACTTCAGCACAATGACAAATCAGCCCACTCCAGTGGGGGAGTGACTGAACTAGCGCTATTTAAAAGCCGAGAACAAATAAGTGACGTTTGAAAAGAGAACGTCACCAGTTTTTTATTTTTCCTTTAAAGTTTACGTTTTGAACTAAAGCATTTTAAGTCCCCATTCACACAGGGGCAACACGACTTCCAGCGCGACTTTGGGAGGCAACTTGGACACGACTTGAGTTTGAATCACAGCGTGACTTGGGGCCACTTCAGCGCGACTTGGGGCGACTTACAACACAACTGAAGTGGCCTCCAGGACAGGTGGCTTTCCAGTGGCCAATCAAACAAGAATCAGCTCTGTGGGAGGGAGGGGGAGGGAGGGGTTTGCCCGAGAAATGTATGTTCTCTTCCTGGAAAGTTGCTTCTGTTAAGACAGTGATCCGACTTCTGAGGCGACTTCCATTGAAATCAATGGGTACAAGTCGCCTAGCAGTCGCCTAGAAGTTGGATTGAAGTAGTACAGGAACCTTTTTTGAAGTCGGAGCGACTGCAGTAGTGTGCATTAAGACGGCTCCATTCACATACATTGACTTTCTCATGCAGTGCAACTTGGGGCGACATGGGGCGACTTGAAGTCAGATCCAAAGTCGTCCCTGTGTGAATGGGCTCTCAGTATACAAAAGATCAAGCGTTTTTGTTTCTCTTTTGTGTCAATTTTGAAGCACAACTCCATTCTGACAAATTTATTAACATAATACAAGGAACTAAAAAAGGATTCATAAAAATACATTTTATGTTGCTTTTGATTTTCCCAAAATGTGTCATTATTCACTGCTTCTGCAATGGCTTTTTGTGCACAGGCTCAGTGACAGACCACCCATAGTATGTTAGAAAAAAGAAAGGGGTCACATGGTGTACAGACTTGTCTGCAGATTACAACCAAATGTAAAAAAGACAAATGAAGAAAGCAACAGTATTCGTGAAAAAATGTAGTCTTACATTACATTTTTTAACACATTTTCAATCCAAATCCAAATAAACACTCACTTTAAATTCAGCAAAATAAAGTCTTACAGTTTGTTTTCTTTAGTAAGCAGCCACAGCCAGGGTAGAAAAGCCTGTGTTGTGCCTGCATGCAGAAGAGTAGGACCATTGTTCTCTGTGTAGAAACAATGGCTTCTCTGATCCAACACCAACCCCGCCCCCCGAGTTAGAGCTAGAACTTTCCAATCAGCCGGGAGCCTGAAGGCCCGTACACACGATCCGAATGACGGCGGGGAACATCGGCCGGAACAATAAAAACTGGTCGATATTCAGCCTGTGTGTATGCTAGCTGGTCCGACAGAAGTCGGCCGTTTGGCTGGCTTCTGTCGGGCGAGAATGAATGCTGGAAAATTAGCAGCCGACCAGCTCCCGATCAGCGCTCTCAGCCAATGGCGGAGGAGGTCGGTATACTAATGTCAGACTGTTAGTACAGCGGGTCTAACTGGAGCTGTCAGTTTGTTTTTGTTCAACCCAAAAACTAGTAGTGCGTAAAAGGCTTGTTTGCTGAATACAGGGATTCAAGTTCTGACTCAACAGGGGGGGGGGGGGGGTGTTACACTCCCTGCAGAGAGACCACTGCTTCTACACAGAGAGCGAAAGACCTTCTATTGCATACTCAGGTTGTGGCTACTTTCTAAATAAAACAAACCAAGATTCTGAACACCTTTATGCCCCATACACACGATCGTTTTTCATGCCGTTAAAAATGCCATTTTTAAAAATGGGCATTAAAACCGATCGTGTGTATGCTCCAGAGCATTTTTAACGATGTGAAAAACGATGGTGTGTATGCTTTGACGAGGTGAAAAAAAAATGCGCATGCTCAGAATCAAGTATGAGACGGTAGCGCACGTTCTGGTAAAACTAGCATTTGTAATGGAGATAGCACATTCGCCACGCTGTAACGGACTGAAAAGCAGGAGGCTGAAAAGCGCGAATCGTCGCTCAACAAACGTTACTAACATGAAGAGTGGCACCATCCGAACGGAACTTCCCCTTTATAGTGCCGTCGTACGTGTTGTACGTCACTGCGCTTTGCTCGAACATTTTTAAAATGATCGTGTGTACGCAAGACAGGCTTGAGAGGAAACATGAAAAAAAAACGACGAGAAAAACGTCGGTTTAAAAAATGGCATGAAAAACGATCGTGTGTACGCCGCATTAGTCTTGATGCATCAGGAATTTAACAGGTTTAAACTGAAGGTTAGATTGGGCTTTTTAAAAATGTGTTTGCCCTTAGAACTGTACAGTCTTGAATTATCCATAGTGTCAAGGTTAAAGTGTTGAAATTGTGCATGTTATTTCAAGGACACTCCTATGCAATCACTGAAGTGAATATCTATAGACACTTCTGTGTAACAAAAGGCAAATATGAAGCATCCCATTGGATATAAAATACACCTAAAACCTGTATTTCATTATCCTCATCCCCATTTTCTTACACTAAAAGAAACTATAACTCCTCCCAGACAGGAGGCAAGGTTTGATCATTTCCCACTCTGCATTAAGGAGACAAGTCTTTACAGACCTAAGAGAACAAGTTGGTAGAACATACTGTACATACACAACATGTACTGTAATATATCACTGTTAAAGCGGAGGTCCGACCCAAAAAAATAAAAAATAAAAACCAGCAGCTACACATACTGCAGCTGCTGGCTTTTAATAATAGAACACTTACTTGTCCTGGAGTCAAGCGATGTCAGCACCGCAGCTGATGTTTCCATCAGCTGTCGGGTGCTGCCGCCACCATTGCGGGTAAGAGGTACCCGGCAGTGTAGCCTTTCGGCTTCACGCCAGAAACCCTACTGCGCATGCCCGAGGCCCGCTCCTCTCTCCTACTGGCCCGGCGACAGGGGAAGGAGGAGGAGGGAGCCCCAGCCGTGACGTCAACATCCACGGCTGAGGCTCCTGGAAGTGGGAAAGGATACCTGTCAAAAGACAGGTATCCTGTCCTCCCTCCCCCCGAAAGGTGCCAATTGTGGCACCGGAGGGGGGGAGGAATCAGATGAGCGGACGTTCCACTTTTGGGTGGAACTCCGCTTTAAATTAGCGAAATAGTGAAAACACAACAAAAAAAATGAATTCATACTTTAAAGGAGCAGGTGCACATTTAAAACACCTTAGGTGATTTAATACATGGGAGAAAATACATTATAACCTTCCTCCTTCCCTGTTTTATAAAGGTGTACCAAAATGATTTAAAGCCTTGTTGGCTGAGGTTTCCTTTTGCTTCCTAAGGATAAGGTTGCTTGCATACACCAGGCTCACTAAATGACGTGAACAGAGGCATACTCAGCATTACAGTAGATGTACAGTACATGCCCCCTAGCATGTTACAGGGATCAGCAGGAGGATGGAAAGTCTAAGGAGGTGCCTTCTTTATTGTAACACTGGAAAACATTGCATTCTTTCTTCTTCTACCCTCAGCACATTTGTTTGTATACATGCTTTTGCACATCTCACTATAGGCACGCATTGTGTAGAAATGATATGTTTTAGGATTGCTAGCATTGAATTAACCAGGTTCTGTGTAGGAAGCAATATAACAGTTATTTTCATTACAAAGGTGCATTTAATGTGCTGTTTGTCCCTGCAGTAAAACATGCTGATAGAATGTGTAATGTATGGTAGGGAAAAAAAATCATTAACAATGGTTCTTTGAGCACATATCCTATTTTGAAAAGTGAAAACAAGAGCGTCTTACTTGGGCATCCGGCCAGACCCACACCAAGGGCAGCAGTGACATTGTCAGGACAACATCCATACACCGTATGACTGCAATGAGGGACCACGGGAGGAGAGCTGGTGGAAGTAGCTGTCAAAAAGAAAAAGAAAAAAAATTGGTATAAGGGCATTGAGGTTGAAAGCACCACAGGAGTTGCATTTCCTAGCAGTAATCCTCTCTCAAGGCTCATTTCACTCTCCGTGGCAGATCGATGTGACAGAACTCAGAATACTTGGCATAACACATGGCAATGTAAAAGCCTAGTACACAAAGCACATTTTTCACATTAAAATGATGGAGCTGCTACTATTTCACTAAATCAAAACTGCCCTTCGAGATACAAGAGGTACTCAGCTGTTACAAAGGAAGGAGAAATTTTATTTTACAGAAAGTGGAAACCAGAGACACAAAGAAATATATTACAGGAGTTAAAACAGAGAACGTGTAGAAAACTCTTCAGTAAAACAGTGATTTGGATTCATTATACAGATTACAAACATGTACTGTCAAGGAAGTCATTCTTCGAGGGGAACCAACAGGAAAAAATCTGTTACAACCTCCAGGAACCTGTTATTACAGAGGTGGGATTTTCCTCACGTAAGTTGGTCTCCCTTTCACAGTAAATCAGTAAAACTAACAATATTCAATAAAAACCTGTCACAAACTCATGCAATTTAAATACAGTTTATGATATAGCAGAGGTTGTCATCAATGAAAATCTTATATCTAAATTATCAGCAAATCCAGAGACATGGGCATCTGAATTTCTATTTAAATCTCAAGAGCCTCAGCCAGCCCACATCCTGGGCCTCTATTCGTCAGCAATGCTGCTCATCACATTTGTAAACCGGTGGTAAGGTAAAAGGGGAGAGTCCAATCATGGCTTTTAAAGGAAACATTGAGGTTCACATATAAATGCAGCTGCTCATATCGTTGGGTCGGCTGATTATTTAGACATATGATTTTCCTGGAAGATAACTTCTGCTTCTGCATTTTTCCCATCATCACTGGGAATTGGCCAGGTTTGGAAGAAATCCATTATGGGAAAGTACATATATTGCCGTTCACCACATTCTACTGATCCTCTAGCTTTAAAGAGAACTAGTCTTAGCTCAGCTTAGGTAGCTTTGTGTCATGACCACCTATTGTTTCTATGGTTCATCCTGGATGTCCAGTCATGGGCGGTGCACTGCTTGTGCAAACATACTGCACTGGAAGTTCTTCTGCAGCCTGCACAGTGTGAACAAGCCCTTAAAGAAAGAATACCTCTTATCCATTTAGCCATTTTGTTGACTACTTTTCATAAGATGTTAGCTTTTCCAGTGACATTCACATAATTGCTAATAGCCATGTCACTGGTTCCTTGTGAATAAATCGATGCATTATTTCGTTCAAACTAAAATATGACAAAAATGTTCCAATGTGGCATCTTTATCTTGTTCAAGGTGTCATGTGTGGTAACAATTTATTCCACAGGATATGATAAAATCAACCTAGCTGTTTCTAAAATTAGCACATATTATAATAGCTTGTATGTACTGTATATATAATGAGACTTTGCATGTGGTTATATAATCCCTTCTGAAAAAAGTACACACTAAAACAGAATATTGACTACTATAAATGAATCACATGCATCTGGAAATATGTCTTCCTGGAGATGCTATATTTCTTATTTACATATGCACAAAGGCTTTGTAGAATGCTAAATCCGTAAAGAAGGTTGATGTGTTATACAGTAAAGATCACCCACATATGATCGTTAAACATCAATACAGCCAGATTTGTTCTTTTCTCTTACAGATATCCTGTAGTATGAAAATGGAGGAAAAGAACTCTGCAGGTTCTCTCCTCCAACTCTCCTTTGGTTGGAGGCTTTGGACCACAAATCCACTTTCTCTGCCAATACTTTTAAGAGGTACCACCTTTAATCTCCACTCTGTTATCAATGCAGCAAGCAATGCTGTAAATGCCACAGGTTTTCTAAACATAAAATGAGGCACTTGGCAAACACACACACACCCGCCAAGCCCTTCCCCGATAACGGAGACTTGAGAATTTAAGATGTTTGCCAAACCTTTTCTTTCTGCTGCATCACATCAAAGTTATGAGAACGGCAACATCTGAGAGCGTATGATACTGAAGGCTCAGTCATTTGGATGCCTCTGCCACATAGAAAACAGGTTGGATGGGACACACATTGCATGCCAAATATTTTAAAGAGAACCTGTCACAACTGGGCTTATACAACATTTTAGTCTTAATTTATAAGAACTGTGCAGACAATATTATGTGAGTTTATACCTGAAGTTTACTTAGGGTTAATTATTTTACCTGAAATTTCGGTTTGAGAGCTCATTGGTGTTATTATTCGCATATATTACTACCCTTATTAGAATACCTGAAACATGTTTGTTTTTTGGATATTCTCAATAAATGTAAAAAAAATAAAATGTGGGGTCTACTCATTTGTATGTTTGTATGGGATATCAACATTGCCCCTCCTACTACAGTACAGCAATCATAATTCTGCTTTTTATAAATGCAAAAAAATTCTGTGATTGGCATATGTTGTAGTTTTATCGTTTTTCCCAACCTGGCATTGCCATTTTCTACTAGACAGCTTGGTCTACATAAATCACTTATATTAACTGCATATAATCATAAAAACTGCAATATTTTTTCACAATAGTTGTCCTTTATCAATAGTACATTGCTGCACCTTTCCTTTTGCATTTCAGTAACCACTGCAGATGATCTCTGATGCCGGATTTTAAAAAAACAGCAGGGGGTGCAAGGGAGTATGGGCAATTTATTATAAATATAAGGGTTTAAAAAAAAAAAAAAAAGTATATATATATATGTATATATATATATATATACATATATATATATATATATATATATATATACATATATATATAAATCTGCCAAGGAATTTTGTGTTGGGACCAACACAAGCTTTTCTAGAAACATAGGCATGTTCTGCATTCCCTGTGCCCTGTCTGTAGACCACACTGCATTTGAACAATCCAGGGTGGTCAAACAAAACAACTGCTTGTGATTAGAGAATAAAGGAGCAGCAACATATTCATTAAATCATTCCTGGGGCGCTCCATCTGTAAGCATGTTCTGTGCAAGCAATAGTGTTGGTGAGCTTCTACAGTCTCCCTGCAGTCATTTCATGCCTACATATATGCACCCCAACAATGGCTGGGCTAGGTTCCTGATGGTGACAACAGAGGAACATGCCAGTGCAATGAGCATCAGCATAGCTGCTTCTATTCTCCATCAGGGAACAAGTGATAAATGACAACACAGGAGCATAACTGAGAAACAAAGACACGTTGTCACCTTTTCTACATTGCGATTGCCTGAACAAGGACATTGATGGTAGGATTACAAAGAGTTAAGCCTCGTACACATGACCGGTTTTCTCGGCAAGAACCAGCAAGAAAATTGCTGGCAGAGCTTTCTTGCCGAGTAAACCGTGCGTGTGTACGAGGCTTTCAGGTTTCTCGTCAAGAAAACTGGCCAGAATCTCGACGAGAAAAATAGAGAACCTGCTCTCTATTTTCTCGTCGGGATTCTCGTCGGCCTTTTTCCGAGAAACCCGAGAGTGTGTATGCTTACCTGTCGCCCTCGAAACCCGCGCATGCTCGAAATTACATTGACGCATGCGCGGTAGCTTCTTAAGCATAGGTAAGGTGTAGCAAGGTGGCTGCGGCGGCATCGAATGTGACGAGCGCACGCTCGTCGTAGTCGATGATGTCACTGCGTTCGTTCCATTCAAAAGAACGGCGGTTCTTTTGAATCGAGCGTGTGTACACTCGGTCGGGACAAGGTTCTTGTCAAGAATCTCGTCAGGGAAAAACAACAGGTTTTTTCCTGACGAGATTCTCGGTCGTGTGTACTAGGCTTTATATTAATAAAGGCTAAAATGTAAGAATACTAATAATGAATTTTGAAATTACATTAAAATGTTAAAGAAGTATGACCAAAAGCCATACTTCTCCTGTGAGTCACAGGAGTGCCCTTATTTCTGCATTCCTCTGACCCAGATTCAGCCAACAGCGGACGAAAACCTGTTGTTGGCGGACGTCACAGAGCCGGTCCAGGCTCCGCAGGAATCCCGACAATAATGTAGAGATCTGCCCACATGCCTGACTAGCAGCTGGCTTAGCCTCTCAGCGGGCAGCTGAGATCCTGCCCCCAGCACAGCACGGTGCTCCAGTAAGCACTGGAGGGGCAGAACTGACAGTCTCCGCTCTGTATTCAGAGTGAACCCTAGAACTGAGTGATCAGTGGTCTATAAATCGCTCAGTTCTCGGTCTAGAGCCAGCGGGGGAAAGCAGCATGGATCAATGCTGCATCTACATAGGTGAGTATGTATGTATGTACCGTATATACTCGAGTATAAGCCGAGATTTTCAGCCCTTTTTTTGGGGCTGAAAGTCCCCCCCTCGGCTTATACTCGAGTCATAGAAATTTTTACATTGTAAATATTACCTGTAAAGAAGTTGCGGCTGCGGCGTCCATCATTCAAATTCCGCGGCGTCCATCGTTCAAATTCCGCGGTCTCCTCCTGTTCCTTCCTTGATAGGCGAGTCTCAGCAGACACTCTCCGCCTATCACGAACGTTCTCTCATCCTCAGTTTTCCAGCAGACGTCTGTGATTGGCGGAACACCCAACACAGTGTCTGCTGGGAAAACTAAGGATGAGAGAATGATCGTGATAGGCGGAGAGTGTCTGCTGAGACTCGCCTATAAAGGAAGGAACAGGAAGAGACCGCGGAATTCGAACGATGGACGCCGCAGCCGCAACTTCTTTACAGGTAATATTTACAATGTAAAAATTTATATTTACAGGGAACAGCGAGCTAGGGAACAGTGGGGCATCGGCTTATACTCGAGTCAGTAAGGTTTCCCAGTTTTTGGGCAACATTAGGTACCTCGGCTTATACTCGAGTCGGCTTATACTCGAGTATATACGGTATGGTTTTTTTTGTATTCTATACTTTTCTTTTAATAAGAGATTTTAGTGATTGGGTTTAGATATACTTCAAATGAAAGAAACGTAGTGCATGTTTGAGATTGATATAGCAGGTCTCAGACTGAGCTATGAAACACCTGGAATGTCACATTCATAGTAAGCAATGCTGACATCATATGACAGCAGACTTGTGTAGAGCAGCTCGCATACTATTGGCAGGTGTCTCATAGGGAATTTATACGTAAGGCTCTGGATATTTATTGTAGCACAGAGCTCCTGAAGATTGATGGTGTCTCCATAATATTATGCTATCTAGCTTGTTTCTGTGAGAGAGTGTGACAGCGAGTATATGCAGCTAAATGATATAGCTCTAGGGTAGAATCCTTGCTCAAGCAGCCTTAGCAAACCATAGGGAGAACCTTGTATACATTTATTGATGGAGTTTAATTTGTGCTTTATATCTAACACACTTACTGGCAATAATTCTGTATCAATATACAGTACTGGGCATTTTCTTTCAATTTTAGGAAACTCTAGGCCACATGTTATTGAAAAAGGTTGTGTTTTGCTGGAGCTTGCCAGAGTTGGCCTACCACCTTGTGTTCATGTACATGAAGTTTAAAGACCATCTTTGGTAAATATCTCCTCATTACTTTTCATAGAAATCCTTCTGTAAAGTCAGGGTGATGTGATAGCCCAGTGCCCTGATCTTCTTAGGAGCCTACAAGGCATTCTACACGATGCGCTGGTGCTCCCTGCAGAGCTAGAAGGGGGAAATTGAGGAGAACAGTCACCCAAAACACAACTGGCGACTATTGTGTCTGGTCTCCCCAACAGGAAATGCTGGGCCGTAGTCGTTGAAGAATTAAAAAGAGCCAGAGGCTGCAAGTGCCTGAACAATAAAGCTGAGGAGCCTGCTTCAAATTTTGTTTTTCTGCCAGAACAATTGCTTTAGGGCCTGTGTTGATGGGCTTTGTGCTTGCGTTTGAGACTCTTTTGATATCATTCAAAACTTACTGAAAAGTTTGCATTTGACGTGCCGTTGCCCTCCTTCTGACCAACATTTGACTTGCTTCAAGTGGGTTTTGTATTCCTATAAACCTGAAAGGGAATGCAAAACCAACTTGACAAGAGCATAATGCTGTCAATTAAGGCCCCTAAGGTGGAACTCCAGGCAGAAACAAAGGGATAAAAGTTGTTGCAAGCGATGCCCCATCATATTGCAACTCCTCTATATGCCATGCTTCCTTGGGTATCAATGATCTTTCTACTGTCAATGGTATCATCTGCCCCTTGGGTGACACCAAAGAAAAATGGATACCTAATCTCCAGCACCTGTCTCATTGTGGTAGCCTCAAATAAAAAAAAGGTCTGGGCATCATATGGGCTCTATCATCATTCAATGGTCCTAAATTAAATATAAAATGTTCACTCTCAGGAATGATACTTACAAGTCAGTCAGCTCTCTAACTTATAGGAGATCATTAACTACATGAGCCTCTTCATAATTAAAAAGACAAGTGTGATAATCCCTACAGGATGCTTACTGGTTAAATGCCACCCTCAAGGTGTTAGCATAATTATTGGCTATTTAAACTGACCCGCCTTTCTAATGCTACTAAATTCTTAAATTATCAGTTCTAACTTGCATATTTAGCATACTGTACAAGACAAAATGTATATAAAAAAAAATCTTGAAGGTTTTTAGTGTAAAAAAAAAAGTTAAGATTTGACTTGTATAAAATTAATTATTTTTCTGTAGTAAAGTGTTTCCATTAATACGAACAGCTCGGCTGCCGCCAGAGGTTATAGCTGGCTGATAATTTTGACCTAGCAAATTATTGGCACACAGTTACCAATTGACTGAGAACACATCATAAATTTTAATGAGCCAATCTCTTCCAAACTGTATGTATCAAATATGTATAAAGCAGACATTATGCTAAAGCAACTTGATTTAATAAGACAATTGCCAAAGGGCAAAATTAGGGGTGTTCTGGTAAAATGGCTAATGAGTTGTCTTTAGCTGGGCACGGACAGGTAGAACAATAAACAGCGGTTACATGTGCTTTCTCTATAGTGCCAGGATCTGCTACTGTTCCTTGTGTGGCTTGTCATTGGAATTGATGCACAACACACATGACAAACACTATTCTTTCTTTCTCTGCAATTTTTCATCTCCCTGTATCTAGAAAAATGCAGTTTGCGTTGGTGTTTAAAGGTCGTTATATTTGTTTAGGAAAATGTACTGTCTTTTCATTTATTTTTTAACATAAGCCTGCTTTAAATTTTATTAATGTATGTTTATGTTTTAAAAAAACTTATTTCTATGTACAGTTTGTAACTCTATATGTACATGAAGACAGCCATATGTGTTCATTGCATCTGAAGGCTCTGCTTCCTGCTCTAAAGACTTTTACAATAGTTGTACATTACTGTTTCTTCTCACAATACAAGTCTATGAAGTCAGTGGACTGAAAACCATACATGCGTTATGTGGATATCTTCCCAACATTTTCCTCTAGATTTAACAACCAAAATAAATGAGCATATAAAATGTAAAAATCGTAGAAAAAACTACATTACAGTAAACACAGGAATTATAACCCCAAATATTTTCCTTAAAGGAAACACCCACACCATAACGGTGTTCTAAGCTTGACAGCACCGAAAAGCGCTGCAAAAACGACGGTAAAGCGACGCTAAATATAGTGGCGTTTTACCGTCGAAGGCGTGACGCCTCAGTGTGAAAGTAGCCTTAACCCTGTGATTTTGACTCTGTCCTGCCCCCTGATGGTGTCTGTGCTACATATTTAAAAGCCCCACACTGGTAATTCTTCCCCAATTTAACAGAATTTTTAATTTTTTTGGTCCTGAACATCTTCACCCACCTCCCAGCCTTTCCCAAATGTTATGATATGCAATTAGGAAATGCTTTAAAATACCTCTCATTCAGGCCTCATTTACATTTGTGGTTGGGGGGGGGGCAGTGAAAACACAAATTTTAGATTTATCGCAGCCAAAATGATCCTCCCAGGCGCCGCCACGTTTGGTGTAAGTATTTACATGCAGCTTTGGATGACGTCTTTTATTTATGGATGTTTTTAAGAACTGGCTTTGCACTTTGTACTACAAAGTTTAAAATAAATATTACACTATATGGTTTTATTATCTTTTGGCTGTTCTTGTGAGTGCCCCGTGAGAGAAGAGGGTTTTAATATTACCGGACCTATTGAGTTAATGGATCCAGGGATCTCAGATTGAGCTTGTATTGCTGCTTCATTCTTTAGCAGCACATTGATGCAGTGAGTGTGCAATATCACAATCTTTGGATCATCCTTTTGGTAAAGGAAGTTCACACATATTTGGATGGGACTATGTTTTTTTTTCACCATTTATCTTAGTTGACTTATGTATTACGCAAATTTCTAAATGACATTTGGTTATGTTGACACATATATTTTGATGACTGTGGGTAATTTATTATAGCAGTTCACTATTGTTCTGTCCTCTTTTTACATTTATTAACCACTTAAGGACCAGCCACTGTATATATACATCGGCAGAATGTCTCGTACAGGCACAATCACGTACCTGTACGTCCCCTTTAACTGCCCGACGTCGGGGTCACGCGTGCGTGTGTAATCAGAGCGGAGATCGGTCACGTGTCACTCGTAGCCATGCCCCCACACAGTAGTAATCACTCCCCTAGGCACACTTAACCCCTTCAGTGCCCCTAGTGGTTAACCCCTTCACTGCCAGTGTCATTTTTACAGTAACCAGTGCGTTTTTAATGCACTGATCGCTGTATAAATGACAATGGTCCCAAAAATGTGTCCAAAAGTGTCCGATGTGTCCGCCATAATGTCGCAGTCACGAAAAAAATCGCTAATCGCCGCCATTACTAGTAAAAAAAATTTTTTTTAATAAAAATGCCAAAAAACGACCCCCTATTTTGTAAACGCTATAACGTTTGCGCAAACCAATCAATAAACGGCGATTGCGATTTTTTTTACCAAAAATATGTAGAAGAATACGCATCGGCCTAAACTGGGGAAAAAATATATTTTTTTTATATATTTTTGGGGGTTATTTATTATAGCAAAAAGTAAAAAATATTGCATTTTTTTCCAAATTGTCACTCTATTTTTGTTTATAGCGCAAAAAATAAAAACCGCAGATGTGATCAAATACCACCAAAAGAAAACTCTATTTGTGGGAAAAAAATAGGATTTTTATAACAGCTTACCTGTAAAATCCTTTTCTTGGAGTACATCACGGGACACAGAGCGACATAGTCATTACTAATGGGTTATATAGATACCGTCAGGTGCTGGCACTGGCAACTTCCAAAACCGGAAGTACCCTCCCCTATATAAGCCCCTCCCATCCGGGAGCACCTCAGTTTTGTAGCAAAGCAATAAGTGTCCCCAAAGAGGGGCGGGAGCTCTGTGTCCCGTGATGTACTCCAAGAAAAGGATTTTACAGGTAAGCTGTTATAAAAATCCTATTTTCTTTCTCGTACATCACGGGACACAGAGCGACATAGTCATTACTAATGGGATGTCCTAAAGCAATGCCAAATGAGGGGGGGGATACACCATATATAAGCTGAGCGCTATCAGACATGAGGATCTTTTGCGGCTTGCAACACACTGCGCCCAAAGGCGACATCCTCCTGACTTCTAACGTCCACCTGGTAGAACCTAGTAAACGTGTGAACTGAAGACCATGTTGCGGCCTTACAGATTTGAGCCAGGGAGGCCTGGTGATGCACTGCCCATGAAGTTCCAACTGCTCTCGTGGAGTGCGCTCTAACTTTGAATGGAGGCGGTCTCCTTCTCAAGCCATAAGCTTGCATAATGACCTGTCGAATCCACTTGGCTAAAGTAGATTTTGACGCTGCCTGACCCTTTCTGGGGCCTTCCGGCAGAATAAACAAAGTATCCGTTCTGCGAATCTGAGCAGTGGCTTTTAGATAAGCTTTAACTGCTCTTACTACATCCAAAGAATGCAATAACTTTTCCTCTACCGAAGTAGGTTTGGGGAAAAAAGAAGGAAGAACCACATCTTGGTTCAAATGAAACCTCGATACCACCTTAGGAAGAAAGGCTGGATGAGGACGTAACACTACTCTGTCCTTATGGATAACCAGATATGGCTCCTTACAGGACATAGCTGCTAATTCCGATACTCTTTTAGCCGAACAAATGGCTACTAGAAAAATCAATTTCCTGGTGAGAAGCACCAAGGAAATATGCTGTAATGGTTCAAATGGTTGTTTCTGTAGAACCGACAGAACCAAGTTTAGATCCCATGGACATATGGGAATATTAACCGGAGGACTAATACGCATCACTCCTTGTATAAAGGCTTTGACTAGTGAATGCGAAGCCAAGGGCCTTTGAAAAAATATTGACAAGGCCGAAATCTGACCCTTGATAGTACTCAAGGCAAGCTTCCTATCTACAGCCCACTTTAGGAAGTCCAGAATCCTACCTATTACGTACTTATGTGGATGCCATTTCTTGGCCTCACACCACGCGATGTACGCCTTCCAGATTCTATAGTAGATCTGCCTGGATACCGGCTTCCTGGCATTGATCATGGTAGATACCACAGCATTAGAGAGCCCTCTCTTTTTTAGAATGTGGGCTTCAATAGCCAGGCCGTCAAACCTAGGGCTGGTAAGGAAGGGTGGTATATCGGTCCTTGCGAAAGCAGGTCCGGACGACATGGGAGAGTCCAAGGACTCCCCACTGAAATTTTACAATCTCCGCGTACCACGCTCTTCGGGGCCACGCTGGAGCCACCGGAATCACTGGTTTCTTTTCTACCCTGATTCTGCGGAGTAATCGAGGTAACCATTGTGGCGGTGTGAATGCATTTAATCAGCTTGAACTGATCCCAAGGGAACACTAGGGCATCCGAGCCGCAAGCTAGGGGATCCCTTGTCCGAGAGACAAACCTGTCCCCCTTTGCGTTGAATCTGGATGCTAGAAGATCTACATCCGATGTTCCCCACCGCTGACATATTGTCCAGAAAACCTCGGGGTGAAGGGACCCTTCCTCTGGGCCTAATTGCTGGCGACTTAGAAAGTCCGCCTTCCAATTCTCCACTCCTGGAATGAATACCGCAGATATGGCTGGGACATATTTTTCTGCCCATTTCAGGATGTAATTTACTTCCCTCTGGGCTGCACGACTCCTGGTGCCCCCCTGATGATTGATATATGCCACTGCTGTGGCATTGTCTGATTGAATTCTGACAGGGGACCCTTGGAGTTTGGATGTCCATGCTACTAGGGCATACCGGGCTGCTCGTATCTCTAAGAGATTGATGGGCAGGGCCTTTTCTGCATCCGACCATCTGCCCTGGAGAGACTATTGCTCCAGTACTGCTCCCCAGCCTATAAGGCTGGCATCTGTAGTGACCACCTTCCAAGAAATCGGACTGAAGGATTTCCTTTTTTCCAGATTCTGGGGAACCAACCACCAACGGAGGCTCTTGCGAACGGAAGGGGACAAGGACATTGTAAGTCTAGGGCCTGAACTTTTTTTATACAGGAATTTGTATAGCCCTTTTAGAATTAATATGGGCCTCCCGTCCGCGTTTGCTTCGGGACTGTAAAGAGGTTTGAGTAAAACCCGAACCCTCATTCTTCCAGGGGAACCTCCATAATTACTCCTTGGAGCAATAGTTGTTCTAGTGCCAACAGGAGGGACTCTCTCTTCCGGGGATCCCTTGGCACGTTTGACCTTAAAAATGGGAAGGAGGAGAGTCTTTTAACTCCAAACTGTATCCCAAACCTACTGCGGAGAGCACCTATCTGTCTTGATCGTGTCCCGCCAGGTCTCTTGCGAACAACTGGAGTCCTCCCCCCACCCGACTGAGTGGGGGCTTCAATGAATTTAACTTTGGGGGAGGTTTTGTACCTCCCCTGACCCAGGGTTTCTCATTACCCTGCTACTGTCCCTGTTTTTTACCCCCGGGATTTGACCGAGGAGGCCGTCGGAACTGTTACACAGCCGATGCCCCAGGGACTGGAGAAGCAGGCCTCTTAAAGAGGGACCTCTAACTCTGTTTTTAACCGGCAAGAGCGTATTTTTACCGCTGGAAATTTTCTGGATATATTTGTCCAGGTTTTCCCTGAATAAGCGTTCACCATGAAATGGGACGCTAACCAGCCATTCTTTACAGGGAGCTTCAGCAGACCAGTTTTTGAGCCATAGGAGCCTACGCATATGTACTATAGACAGCGTAAGGCGGGAGGCCTGATGGACTGAATCCTTTATGGCGTCAACCGCAAAGCCTAAGGCTCTAGGTAGATCAGCTAGGGCAAAGCCTGCTGATCTGTCAAGTCCCTCAAGACCTGTTTCAACTGATCCTTCACTGCTTAGCAGACCCCAATAGCTGCTACTGCTGGTTGTATCACCAAGCAGATTTTCATAAGGACTCCAATCTTTTATCTATTGGGTTCTTGAACATTTGGACATTATCCACTGGACATGTCAGTGATTTATACATACAAGAGATGGCTGCGTCCACTGTAGGGACCTTCCATTTTTTTTTGATGAACTTATCCTCCATGGGATAGACCACCGGAAATCTCTTGGGGGAATAAATATTTTCTCAGGACGTTCCCAATCCTGGTAAATGAGCCCTTTCAGTAAAGGGTGAAGTGGAAAAGAACAAACAGTCTGGGGGCTTCTAGCGACCCCAACGAGGATACAGTAGTGGTTGATGGTTCCGCAAGGTGCATTTTTAAATGATGATCGGACCATGTTAGTCAGAGACTGAACCCACAATCTTTCAGCCTGAGATGCTGAGAAAAGGTTCCTCCACTGTTGATTCCTCTATAACAGAATCAACCTCATCCTGATCTCCTTCAGGCAGGTCGATCCCTGTATGGGACTGTTGCTCTGCTAACAGGCACTCTGAAGGAGGAGACGGAGATCGGGCGTGCTTTCCCTGACAGGGAGGCAGCGATAAATGTTGACAATCTCTCTCTAATCCTCCCAGAGCTGAGGAAAAAACCTCCTCTGTTCCATACACACGAGCAGGTGAACTGAGGACAGCCACAGTACCAAGTACCCCTGCGGGGTCTCTACGGTCACTTACCTCTGAACTTCAGGGGAGACTGGTGCAGCAGAAGTATGCCCAAGATCCTCCGAGCCCGATGAGACCCCCTTCGCTTCCTGGAAGATTCAGTTCCGGAGCTTCTGGACGGCATATTCCTAAGCCTAAAGCTGAGGTATTCCAGCCGTAATACACCACTTTTACTGAGAATAGTCTAGCACAATTGCTGCTATATCACAGTTGGTGTCTACTAATGTGCCTTTCTAGGGGATGCCTGTATCAACCGCTTGCTGTATGCCCTTTTTTTAAATGTTGCCAGCTCTGTCTCTGTACTTCATAGCCAGCTCACCACACAAAACTGTGGTTTTTACATGCTGGGACGCCCGCACATGCGCAGAAGCGCTGCGGCGCACACAGAGCGTCATCCCCCAGGCTCCGCCCCCTTTCCTGGCTCACCTCTATATATAGAGGCGCGTGCACGCGCACGCGCGCGGCCACGTGCGCCTTGGGCGCTAATTTTGAAAAATGGAGACTAGGGACAAGAGCCAGGGCCCCTCTTTGCCGCAGGCCGGGGGATGGACAAGCATTGCAACATGGCAGAGGAAGCAGTTTCCCATAAGAGAACTCACCATCTGCCTGGACTTGCTCTGCTGAGAAGAAACTAGTCCACATGACAAGAAAACTTTCCACAGCGGCCTCTAGTGGACAAACACAGGTACCGCAGTCTAATATATTAAATATATATAAAAAAAAATATTTTTTTTTTTTCTTGACCACCATTAAAAATTATTACATTTTTTTAGTAGTTACAGGCATGCACAGAATTTTGCGGGAATACCATTAGGTAACAGACAGAAAGACAAATTAGGCTTGGGGGTCCCCCAATAGAACCAAGTTCCTGGGGGCCCCCACTTACCTGTTCCCCGCCGCAGGACTTTGTTTGGTCCACAAAAGCCCAAACTTCACCTATCACGGCAGGCATTGTAATCAAACCTTCAGGGACCGGGTTCCCAAGGATTCCACTCCCCTGGACCTGTATAGCACCCTGCACAGAAAACATCTTGGTCGTGGGTATGACCAGAGCTCTGGATCCCAGGGTCCAGCTCTCCTAAGAGAAGCATTACAGGCAAAACCTTGCTCTTCTCTGCAAGGCCCGGGTACCGACCGTTTAGCTATGAAGCTTTTTTGGTCGGATCCGGAATAGCTTACTGAGGCCCAAAAGAACCTGTACGCAAGCTCAGTGAAAAACACATGTTTCTTCTTGGCCAACACCTTAGACACTGGCAAAAAACTGAGGTGCTCCCGGATGGGAGGGGCTTATATAGGGGAGGGTACTTCCGGTTTTGGAAGTTGCCAGTGCCAGCACCTGACGGTATCTATATAACCCATTAGTAATGACTATGTCGCTCTGTGTCCCGTGATGTACGAGAAAGAAAAGGACGTCAATTTTGTTTGGGAGCCACGTCGCACGACCGCGCAATTGTCAGTTAAAGCGACGCAGTGCCGAATCGCAAAAAGGGGCCTGGTCTTTATGCTGCGTATTGGTCCGGGGCTTAAGTGGTTAATTTATTATTTATAATTCACATTTAGTCACCCTGCACAGCTGCTGTAACAGGAAAGTGGAGGTAAGATTAGGATATTGGATCTTATTAGCATAATGCCTGTCCAACTGTATATCTATGGTATGTCTATGACCTCAAATGGGCTTGGAATTACTAAAGAGAAAAGGGTGAGATGTGGATTGTGGAAGAGCACATGTAAAAAACAAAACAAAACAAAAAAAAAACAACGCAAGACTGAGAAAACAAAGAAAATAGATAAAATATAGTATCTAAAAATAAAGAACTGCCATTACAGGGAACAACAAGGATGGGCAAAAGTAAAAGCTGCTTAACAGGATTTACTGGCACAGGACAAGAACACAACCAGCACATCTATAAACAATTATATTTCTTTTTTGCTATCCGCCAAATACCAATGATGCTGTATGACCTTCGAGGAGAACTCTGTATTCCCCATTTAAACCTGCAAATATCATTAATACAATCCTGAATATTTGCAAGCTCATTCCCTGAAGATATTCTGCTATTGATTCTCCATTTAAATCACACATCCTTGTTGGTGTTAAATGGCCCAAGAAAACTAGGAGACCAGGCCATCCTAAAGATATTCTGCCTGTGAATTTAAATATTACATCTTATATTTAAAGCTGTTTCGGTCACATTAGCTTCTCATATGCTTACCACCATTTGTCAGCTGTATGACAATAATCCAAATCCTGCAGTGAGTTCCATGCCAAGAGACTCTGCTCAGGAATTAGCAAGTCTTGTAAATGGTCAGAGATCTTATCAGAGATCAGTGTAAATCATGAGGGAATAAAACAAGTCCCAGTAGGAAGAGGATTAAAGCAAACTGTAAAATTATAATAATCCTGTCTCTCACCTCGGCAGGGACCTTGTGCTGCCACAAACAGGTCTTGGTGTCTCTCACAGCGAGTTTTCTTGAGTTCACAATCATTGGAATAAGTAGCACCATCAGAACCGCACACCTGTAGCAGAAACAATAGATGAATAAAGTCAAGATATTTAGCAGCCATAATGTTTCTTCACTTTAATAGCATTAAAGGGAAGCTATAGTGCCTAATGTTGTAAACTTTACAATGTTAAAGCTCTATGCATTACATAATAAAATGTATTTATTTTAAATGTAAGCATTGTAAGTTTTTGAATTTGACTATCAGCCTCTATACAGCAAAGCACACATTGGGGGAAGAGAAGCACCAATCAGGTGTGCTACAGTGCAAATGGCATGTTGATGAGAGGAAAGAAAGGGTGACAGAGAAAAGTGCTTCTATCAGACTAAGTTTTCAGATTCTATTAAGAAAGCCAATCGCTGCCTGCTTGCTGGCTGACTGCCCCTGTCTAACTGAAAATCCAGATGTTAAGAGCTAGTTTATATCAGAATTACCGGGTTCCGCAACACAGCATGGCAGGTGAAATCGCAGACACAACGATCATCCTCCACGTCCTCATCCCATGAGCCTCCATAGCGTTTACAGCGATCTTGTTCACACTCACTGTCTTCTCCAGAGCCAGACCCAGCCATACTTGAACCACATTCTGCAATACAGAATGAAATGCTTAACATTTAAATTTGTTTCCTTCTTATGGACACATATGTCTAGCTAAACATAGCACTGTGGAGAACTGTAGAGGATAGGGGATGTTGATAGTTAGGAAACCATCTGAGTGAGTAAGTGAGTGAGTAACTTGTATAGCGCTACAAATGCGAACTAAATCGCCTCAAGGCGCTTATTTCCATCCGGTGTCTTCCTGATCCTTCAGAAGAGGTGGGTCTCTCCAACTCCTCTCTCTTTGGTGAAAAATAGCTCTGCATTTAACACATACAATAATTCCAAAACAAACGAAGTCTGCGCTAGTATGAATTATATGAGGCGGCTAACAGCCTAAATTGATAAATGCAAATCCCACAAAATCATACAGGTACAGTATATAACTGCAGTGCCAACAAAAAACATAAATAAAAGTAAACCAGAATGCAATAGATGTTATATATATATATATATATATATATATATATATATATCTCAGCGGGAGACAGCACCCTATAACGTTAGAGCATTCAACTCTCCCAACGTATTTCGTCAAATTGGAGGTAAACATTTAACTGCTACACAACGAGATCTTTCTCCTGTCCCTTATGATATGTGCGTAACCAGGTGTGTCTTGCTTTGATGTGGGGGCGGAGGTATCAGAGCCACGATTCACAGAACTTGGTGTGTGACTGTCAGCAGATCGTTCTGACACAAGTCTCCACTGCTTTACTAAGCACTTGCCAGTAGGGAGAGGGGAAATCACTCATAGCATACATTGATTCTATATAGCACAGTATACCTCAGTATACCTCTATATGCGAGGTATTGCATCTGGTGGATGTGATACTTACTGGTGACATGTTTTCAATGGAAGAATGGTATTGGGTCATTTGGAGCACACTGGTGTTTTGAAAGAACTATATTTTCACAGTCATATGATTTGGGACTTTTATGATTTAAATCATGTGTTATTCTGGTTAACATTTATTTTTGTTATTATTATACACGATTTATATAGCGCCAACAGTTTACAATGTATAGGGGGGGACAACACAATTACAGTACAGTTCAATACAAAAGGTACAGGAGGGCCCTGCTCGTAGAGCTTACATTCTAAAGCTAGGGGTGGTGGTACAAAAGGTAATAGCTGCAGAGAATTGTTATTTGTTGGTGCTACAATAATTATAGTTATATATAGCACATATTGCATGCTGACTCTAGCAGTGCACTCCAGTGGTAGTTTCTCACCAAAATAATAGAATAGTAGAAGGGGCAGTGCTTGTGCAAAAGGATACGGTTATTTAAATGCACCCAGGGCAGCATAATACAGCCCTACCGCTAGGAAAAAAAAGCAATGCTTCATTTGAAATGTTAATTCTTCATGTAAAAATTCTCTTGGTACAGCCAAATTATGTAGTTATCAGCCAAAAAAAAAATTTAATAAAAAAAAAAATCCATACGGAAATGTCTACCTACTGATCCACAAGCAAAAGATTCAATAATGAGTCTTTTGTTATCTCAAAAAAAGGCGACTTGATAAAAAGCTAACAATTTAAAAAAGGGAACCCATTTGTCTCCATACAAATAGGTGCCAATTAATACAATTAGTGGTTGATTCATTAATTCATCCACCTACCCAACTAGAATGAATTGTACCAAGCTCTTCAAAATACACGGTAAATTCTGTGTGGTAATGAAAAGGATGGAACTCTTGTGGGTTGGAGGTATCCGCCACTTCAAGCACAGTCTGTTCAGAATAGGTTAATTGAAGCTGTGAAATCAGTGAATGAATGAGTGACTGTAGTGACCAATCAAATCTCTCTTCAGTGGCTATGGGCCCATACAACCTTTAATTATAAATAAACAGGTGCATTCAAGCACTCAGGAACACAAGATGAGCGCGCTCAGACCTGTCACAGCTGCTTTTTATATAATCCGCCAGTCTGTTATTGTTATTCCCTGACTCCGTTTAAACTTTCCCATCTGAGCTGCATTAAGAAACTTTTAGCAGAAGAGAGACCTGTCGACGAGACAGGGGAAAGCTATCTAGAGTCAATGGGTCACTGTATAAAGCAGTTCACTCATGGGAAGCAGTGTATTATTACACAGATGTCACATCGGCACTCACATTCACATGGAAATTACAAGGGAGGAAATAGAACTTTGTTGTTGTCATTTTGTGTGAGAAGACCACAATAGGTTAAATAGTATACGCAAGATTTTTTTTCTCCTTTTTAATGTAAGCATTCTTTTTCAAAGATATGACAGTTTCAGCCTGGACCAACTCCCTATTTACTTTCATTTCCTGCCAACAGTCACTGAACACATAAGGTAAAGTACTTTACTGGCATCAATGGCAATTTCAAGTCCTAAGGAAGAACTCTGCTCAGCTTTAATAGCATCTAAAAAAGGTCAGATAATGTAAAAAGTCCTCATGCCTCCTACCTGCCACATTACTCTCATAAAAAAAAAGTTAATGCCTGTAGAGGGGTTTTAGATTCCGACTGTTATCAAGTCCATCATAGTAAAAAGTAAAATATGCATTTGGTTACAAATGACTAGGTTTAAAGTGGAGATATCGGTAGAAATCACACTTCACATAAGTTCAAGTCTGCATTAATTATGTAGCCAGGTGCTGGGCTAGAGCAAAATGGAAAAGGAGACATTGCCCTTTATTATTCTCTCCCTCTACTGAAGTTATGCTGCACCATCCTCCTCTGGTGCTAAAGCAATGCAAGCTCATAGACTTCTATGCATAGCGCTACGAATCCTGGGAGTTGTAGTCTGAGATGGCAGCCAAATAATGGGATGAACAGACTCCTTACATTACAGATCCCAATAGGCACTGTGCAGTAGGAGGAGTGAGAGATGATTTTTAATAAACTGCCTGGGAAAGTTCTCCCTCTTGGCACTAAGGGAGTTAGAGAGCATCTCTATCTGAATATTCGCCTACCAGTGGAAGACCATACCAGCGAGGATCCAAGCCTGAGACTTGGAGCGAGGATGCCCGGTGCAACGAAGCACTGTCCACATCACAGAATCTGCACCGCTGCTGCAGAGAAACTGGAGCATCCCCTCACCCTCTGCTTCCCACTGCTTATCACTGGAGGCCTTTAGGGAGAGATCGGGGGCCACCCCAGCAAGAGGTTACTGCAGAATCTCGGGGACTGGTGAGGGGGCTATTCGCCCATTGCTGTTACTGCTAGTAGGGACTGAGCCAATAAGAGCAGGACACCACGTGTACCCAATCCATACTACACTCTATACCACACTAATTCTAAACCTAGACTGCATCTATACCAGCCCTATACCGCAATATACCAAACCTTTACCATATCTGAACCAGATCTACCTTGCACCTGTGCTGAGACTATATCGTATCTAGACTGCATACAGGTTAACAGGGACTTTCATTGTGTACTAACCCTCTTATAGGGCCCCAACGATAACCGACAGAACAACATCTCAAAGGACTGCCCCTCCTGTAATATTTTATTCTGCAAGTCCCCTTTGTTCCCCTGACCCCCTTCCTTTTCTTTTGGACAGTGCATGCCCAGTCGGTCTAGCTGCAGTTGAGGTGGCTTTGCTGCTGTTCATGCTGATCTGGACGCCAAATGTCATGTTTTGCCCAGTCCTTACTGTAAATCACTTTGTATGCTAAATTGTATTATTCGCATTGTTAATCCTTTTTATGCTTGCCTAGTTACCAACCATATTGGGTGACAATATATTACGTTTGCCTTTACTACCTGGTTTGGTGCCTGTTTTCTTTGATATAGAGCTACTACTGGGTGCCAAGTATTACCTTTAGTGATTTTGTGTGATATGGTATGCTGTACATTCAACCTGGTGTGTTAGAGCAGGCAAGGTTTTTTGGAAAAGGTTGAGGCAAAGAACAGAGGATCCATCCTAATCAACAGCTCTTACAGGGGTAGTGCTAAAATAAATTCCTGGCGTGTTACAATATGCAGCAGCAGAATACCTAATAAAATAAAAAAATCCTTTTTTTCTTAGGCCAAATCTCCATTGCAGGAATTAAAAATCAGAGTCTTTGGGGATCTTTCTAGGACTCTCTATTTGAAAGGGACATTACTGTTTTGCAGTTGCCAGATGAAGTTCCATCAATGATAGGAATATCCTGGGGATGCAGCTGGTACACTGTGAGCCACTCTGTAGTATCTACTGAAAAATATGGTGATTTAGAGTCACTGTTAACTTGGTTTATATGGCACATGAACTGATGAACATCAATATTGTGGTACTGATTATTACTAATGATGGTTCCCCACATTTACCTCTCCCTTTCTTCCACCTGTGGCACCTAGTTAAGGGTGGCATCGTCAAAGCTCCTGGAGAATGCCAAGTAGCCCAAATCCCATAAGATGACACTCAAGCGCAGTGTAGGATCATCTTCTTGTGAGATTTGGGCTACTCGCCAACCCCTGGGATATCACCAGAGGGATGGCAAGGTCATCCTTGACTATGTGACACAGGAGGAAGGGGGGAACGGCAAGTATGTTAACTCCCCTACAGGTTTTTTCCTTAGTTCATAGCAACTTTTTAGCAAGGGGGAAGGGTCTCTCCGTAAAAAAAACAAAAAACAGCCTTTGCCATTTTAGTTAAAGTCCGCTTTAACAAATTGGGACCTGTGAATGAACACGCCTCCTCCTCGTGTAATTTCTGAACAGGTCCGAACCACGAAAAAAGGATTTGTTTCTTGAATTATTAGAAGTATTCCTCACCATGTTTCATGATTCATTCATGCTGATGTAATCATGGGGAAACAGAATGGCCCCCATGTCTTATTCAGAGGATAAGCTAAATTCAATATTTCAGCCTTCACAACTAAAAAAAATTAATTATGAATGGATTATTCTTTTGATGCTTACAGAGGGTATTCGCCTAATCCAGCTGTTTATGGTAAGGTGAAAAAATATTTGTAGGCCTTGTAGGAAAGTTGATTGGCTGATCACGACTGTTTCCCATGAAAGAAGCATGTTTGCCTGATGTGAACCTAAACGTTTTTAGAGAGATCATTCGGCAGTCAGGTTGTGTCTAATGTCTTTAGGAAGCTTTAAAGATCTAAACAGCTATACCATTAGAATCTACAGAAAGGGCTTTGTTTACTTCAGACAGAAATTTTATTGATATAGCTTGTTTGATACTCTGCAGAACACGTACTGAGATATCTGTAGCACAATGGGTGTTTTGAAAGTAATCTTTTTACTTTATAGTAATAATTACAAACTCTGTGATTCCTGTGATACCAAAGAGGCGAATATTCTGGGACTGGGGAATCAAGATACGGCGAGGACCTGAAGTGTGAAATGAAAGCGTCATTCTATCAATCCTCCACGGTTTATTTACGTAAAGCGATCACCAGTTATCAGGACATAAAAGCAAGGGATGCCGATAAAAGGGCCTCTTTCAAGTCTATATGGATCCAACAGCCTCCTCTCTGGTGCACTCACGCCACCACTTCTATACTCCTTTCCTTCATACATCCCTGCCTCATCCGAGCCATGCTGTGTTAATGAACTCATGGTAATTACTCTTGCGCTGAATACGAGACGGGATATTAAAGGCACTGCTCATAACTGATCGCCCAAACGCCGGAATCACCCCCCGAGCGTTGCTAGGAGACTAGTCAAATATACCCTTATTATCTGGCACTGTGCAGCTCTCCGGAGGAACACAGAGATACAGGACAGAAATGTTCATCCTCAGCGCTTTCAATGTGATGTCTAATACAACAGGAGGATTAAATTGAAATCGTGGCTGCTTCGTCACCCAGTGGTGGCACTATGAATGAGCATACATGGGCGATGTGTGCTTTCTAGAGGATCCTGAAAACCAGGAAACACACAGGCTTTCTATTTATTTCCTTTAATCTAAAATGAGTTTTCTAATCCTACAAGGTACATCTAAATGTGGTGGATTAGTCATTCAGCTGCTCACCGACCGACTAAAGAGACGGTTTTACTTCAAAACCAGCAGAGTGAAATAAATAATGGGAATTGATGTTTAAATTGGAATTTGCAGGCAAGCAGTTTTTACTTTGTACCATAAATAAAACTCAATTTCAAAGTGAACCTGACAAGATACTAGCGTTGGAGCCGTCATTGCTGGTGATCTTGTGAAGACCTACATTTTGGGCCTCACAATTTCACTTTAACTCTTAAAGTGCATCCATAACTAACATTATTTTTTACATGGGGAAGGATTTTGAACCCCGCCAGGTTTTTACTGTTGTCTGCATCCCCGCTGAGGAGATTCACTCCTCCAGGTGACAAAATTTCACTGGAACAGGTTGTTAGGTACACTTGTTCTGGTGACAGCAGTCAAAGAGGATTTCCAATGGGACACAAACAGCAAAAAAGAATAAATCTAATCATATAATTAACACTGATAAGGTTAAAAAATGCCCATTCCCTGTTTTCCACTATTTGACTTTTTTGAGGGCTCATTTTCACAGGCACAGAAGAGATGATGAGGAGCCATTTGTTTATCTTTTTGGAGCAGCGTGGAGCTGTGTGCAGGCAGCCTACATAAGTGAATGCAGTCTTGGTGGCTGTATGGACAACCCTGGCACAGATGAGTTTCATAGATATGTGGAAACGGGTGCATGGCCCCATCTGCAGAAATTGCGCATCTGGGGTTGTGCATGTTCATGCATACCTGTCCAACCTGATTGTTTGTGTCTGTATAGCCGCTGCATCTCCACTCACTTAGGCTGCCTACATGTAGCTCCAAAGTATAAGCAAACTGCACTTCATGCTGTACAAGGCTTTGTGCCCATGTAAATAAGCCTTAAAGATTACAATAGGCACAGAGAAGGCAGACCATTTGCATTTTCTGTACTGGAATGGTCTTGCCCTGCCCAGGCAAGTGCATGCTTCTGATCGATTCACTAACCCTCTGGTTGTAGCTGGGCCCACTGAACATGTACTTGGCCCGTGTGGATCGTCTGGTTCTAAAAGTCGCAAAAAGAGAGATGTTTCAGAGACATGCATTAGACATCCCCACAACAAGCTGTACTGAGTGACAATTTTGGGTCCGTGAATCTTGCTGTTGGAACAGTCATATTTACATGTTAAAATAAATAAATAAATCACTTCACAAGTTTATTAAGTGCCGCAAGGGCCGTAGTGCTCAGCAGACAGCTTGTGCTAGAGAAGTTGGCTCATGCTGTGTAAACGACGGCCTTCTTAAGGCTATTGGCAGCCTTACAATCCATGATCAGGGCAGCCATAAGGCAAGGTGAAACATGAGTCTCAGGCGTACCCTGAAGAGGTGTTCACTTTGTCCCAGCTGCCTCCTGGTAATATGTACGCTGGCAAAACATCATAAGAATGGAGATTCAGCATCCGTATGTTTCATCTAAACTAGCAAAACCAGAGTGGTTGCTGTTTTTCCAGTGTTACACAGGGATTGTGGTATGTTACCATTGATTAGCAGAGTTATTCTTTAGATTTTTGTAAAGATAGATTGCCTTGATTTACTATTCTAGCAGTAACATCATATGATATTACATTAATGTAACATTATCCATCCGTCTCAGCGAGTAGCTTAAATGGAAAATGTTCTGTAAAAGGGAAATGTTTAAAAATCCAAAGAACAGTTGGGTAGAAGCCAACAGCAGCGGAGACTGCTGCTGTTTAAACAGCCTTTAAAAAGCCAGTGTCTACACTCTCACATTGGTTTTAAAAGCCATCAATCTTTCCTAATGTGGTAGTAATCACCCTTAATAACACTCAATCACTTGAAGACATAACTAACTGCAGCTTATAACTTCTGGGCCTGGAAAGGGCTGCCATTGCTACTTCATGAAGGGCACGAGCAGCAGAGGAGGATGTTTGCCAGTGTCTTACTTACACCTCTGGGGAAGAGGCTTGAAGCTGGCAATGATAAAATCATTTGCTTCTATAATTCGAACAGGAATCAATGCCCTTCCAAGTGGTTCACACACAGGTGCTACCTAACAGGTGCAGCGTAAACACCAGCTGCCAGAACCCTCTCCAGCCCGCACACACCTTCCTGTGCCAAACAAGTGCATAATAAATAGCTTTTGGGCAGAATAGAGATGTGCAGTGTCACTTTTTAAAAACTGGTGTTCAAATATTAAAGGTATATTCTATCCAAAAAATGAATTAAAGATGAAATATTCAATGTGATGCAGTCACAAAACTACACGCCTATAGCAGTGTTTATTTACATGGCAAGTCACCACCCAACGTTAAAAATTCCTTCCAAACCAGGCTTTTTTTTCTCCAGCGCAGTGAGGACGCTTCTCAAAGACTTCAACAGGATGCAGTGACATATGCAGTCATTGGCTCAATTTCTTTCCAGACACACTGCTTGTGTTAACTCCATTTTGGCCGACAAACTCTTTGCAGCGCTTCCTTATTTGCTTCTGTGTGTTGTGTTCGGCAGGCTTGCTGCCCGCTGGTTGCTACATATCGGGTAAACTTTGCTTTGTGCCCATGGCATGTAAACACCCTCTGTCCACTGCCTATTTAAGACTATGGAGGGGTGGTTGGCGAGTGGCAAAAATCCAACTTAACTGCACATTTTTTCTGCCCACCGCCTAAAGCCTCATATACTCTTTAACATGTTGATGTTATTTCAAAGTTGTTTTCAGTCTTTTTAAATGTGAAGATTTCATCAATACCTCATGACCCTGACAAGGGTGTGCCCATGTTCAGACACTTTCTGTTAAAGGCTGGCACCTCTCTCCTTGCTGTGCTCCTGTGTTGTCTACCCATCACATTCACCCCAAGTAAAAGCAACTTGAGCGAGTGATGTAGACAGCTAAAGCTTAAAGTGATTGTAAAGTCTTGTTTTTTTTTTCCTATTAAGATAACAAACGTGTATACTTACCTGCTCTGTTGCAGTGGATTTGCACAGAGCAGCCCAGATCCTCCTCTTCCCGGGTTCCTCTTCTGTGATCCTGGCCCCTCCCTCCTGTTCAGTGCCCCAACAGAAAGCAGCTTGCTATGGGGGCACCCGAGCTGAGTCGCAGCTCCCTGTGTCCATTCAGACACGGAGTCCCGGCACGGCCCGGCCCGGCCCGCTCCCTCTCTCCACCTGATTGGCTAGGTGAATTTGATTGGCGGCAGCCAATGGCACCGCTGATGTGTCTTAGCCAATCAGGAGGGAGAATCTCGGATGGCTGAGACACTCAAGGACATTGCTGGACAGAGAGGAACCTCAGGTAAGTATTAGGGTGGTTGCTGCACACAGAAGGCTTTTTATCTTAAATAGAATGCATTAAGATAAAAAAAAAACTTCTGCCTTTGCAACCACTTTAACTTCACATTTAATGTTCCTTTAAATAATTAACTTGGGTCAAGCTGGCCCAAAAGAACAATTTACTGCACTAACAGGTGTGCTTGCTGGGCACGCTGTAGCCTTTCTGTCCCGCTCCGGGAAGAAAAAAAAAAAGAGTGCTGTTCACCTATTAACGGGAAGCTTTGTATTCTATAAATTTAAACAAAACTTACTCTGATTTGTGTCATCCACCTGCCTCTCTGCCTCAGCTAATCAGAGGAAATGTATTCTTTCATAGAATATAAAGTTTCTCATGGATATTTTCTGGGAGTGGGGCAGGAAGTTACTGTTCCGCTGCCGAGCAAAGCTGTATATAGCTGTTAGTGCCGTTTGATTGGGCTGATTGGGTCAAACAAACTATCTTAAAAGGACATTAAACGTGGAGTTAGGCTTTTTGCCTCAACATTTAATAGAAGCAGGAGGTAATCAACACTTTCCACAGGGTCAGTATTGAGACTAAAACTTTCCAGAAGGACATTGTCATAGTAAACACAAAGATATCATTTTACTGATTGAAAGGAATGCCAATTACAAATGCAATCAAACTTTTATAAGCTTGCAGCATCCCCCCAAAGACAGTTATAATGGCCATAGTGTTATGTAATCCTGTTCAGGGAGCTACCATGAACATCAAGAGTTGTTCATGCTGGCTATAGCAACCAATCACATTTTCCATTTTTTCTGACACATAGTACTTAGATAAACTGATTGAAAAGGCTGTCCACTTTCAGAGATAATATGACAGACTGAACCCTAACTAATTAGTTGGGCAGCTCTAACATACCACTGCTTGACTTTCCTCCCACTGTAACCCATTTTTTCAATAGGTTTCTAAGGCAGACCTGTGCGAATAAGATCGAATTGAAAGCCAATGAGTTTCTAAAGGTGGACTGTTATGTCTGGGGAAAACAGAGCATCGCTGGCCAGTGATGGAGCTGCTTGGCAGCACTGGTTAATCAGAGGGGGTCCTTAATGGATCACCATTGCATTGGTTTTCTTTCTCTTCATAAATAGAAAACCTCTTTGAGGAATAACTTTTGCCTTAATACATATAACTCTCACCTTAAAGTGGTTGTAAACTCTTGCTTATACCCAGTGAAGTGACTGGCCTCAGGTGATACACAGAGGCGAAACAAATCCTCCACATAAGTTGTACCTGTTTATTTGTAGCCATTTGTCCTGCACATCCTTGTAAATCTCTGAGGCGGAAAGGATTTTTGAGATTTTTGATTTCTGAGAGCTGATTGAAGGGAAGAGACACACCCCCTTCACACAGCACACAGGAACAGAGCTGAGGCTGTCAATCACATTCAGTGTGCTGGGGCTCCCTCCTCTGGCACCTTTTTGGCTCTTGTCAAATAAACTTGTCAGAATTGACTCACATTGATAACAGAGGAACTAGACAGCAGAGAGAAATTACACTTGGTGCTTTGGAGAATACTCGTCTGAGGTTTACAAACACTTTAGCTCATGTGTAAACAGCAGCTGTGTTAAAATAGACCTATAGTAGCTTTTCAATTCTGCATGTCACAACATGCGGCAATAATATAACTGCTCAATAAAACTGAATCTTATCATTAAAAAGCAGTTCTTGAGCTCCAGTCAAGTGGTGTGCCTAGACCCGAAAGGAATATTTTTGGAGAATTATGTTATCAGTCCATTGCAGGCAGGAGGAAAGCAGCGATCACTCACTGGGACTGTTGTAACACTAACATTTTGGCAGTTCCCATGTTGAGTCAGCAGCAGAAGGCTGATCTGTTTGAGATGTGTACACACATCAAAGAACATAAATATTACTGTACAGGCACCAGAATTTATGTGATTACATTTCTGGGTTGGCAGGACCCTGAAAGATGCCTAAGCAAAGAAGGCAGCAACTTTATGTGTAGAAAGGAATATGAAAGTCATTGTTGCAGTAATCTCAGTTAAAAGGTAATTAATACCTGCAAGTAAATTACTCTTACACATTAGGGTTGATTTATTAAAAGTAAAATAGACATAGCAAATAGTTAATTTTGCAAGGGAATTTTATCTTAGCTTAGTGAATGGTGTTTTGATTTTCACCACATTCAAAAAGCTAAGGGAAAATTCCCTTGCAAAGATTACAGCCTATTTTCCTATAGTAAATCAGCCCTATTGCGTATAATGCATGCATTAAACAAGAAACATATCTCAGAGGCATGGGCGTCTGCAGGTAGGGACAAGGGGGGTCAAGTGCCCCCCCTGGAATCAGGGATCGGATCGGCACATTCAGCACAGTGGCGTCACTATGGGGGTGTGGGCAGCCAGTGGGGTGACACCATCAAGGCGCTGTCAAGCCCCCCATCAGTGTAGTGTGACTGTGGGCTCTTTTCCCTGCTCAGTCCAGCAGAGAACTCGGCGGCGCTGTGTCAGGAGAATGGCGAGCTGTGGGCTGTCAGAGGTTTCCTCCGCTAGCCCCACTTTCTCCTGTCTGGGAGAAGAGACTGAGGCTCTCACCAGGTTCCCTGCCAGCTTCCTGCCCTCTCTGTTCCTTCCCCATAACTGAGGGCCAATCAAAGGAGACTAGGAGAGGAAAGCATCATGGGACATGTATTCTCGAAAATTGGCGGCCCCATTTTCCACAGGGAGGCGGCTACAGCTCGATCAAGAGAGAGATTCAGAGGCTCCAGCCTGGAAAAAAGCTGAGTGAGTGCTACAGGACAAAGAAAGAGGCGTGTGCTGGGCGGAAGCCAGAGAGAGAGCCACGCTGCCCAGCGCCACCAGAGAGAGAGCCATGCTACCCAGGGCCACCAGAGAGAGAGAAAGACTAAGCCACTGCCAGGGTACAGACATGCTACACTACTGACCAGAATTGCCCCCGGGAAACTTATCCTAGGGACTGTACTACGTCTGCAGTCTCTGACCATGATAATGTGATAATGACATTGTCGAAAAGGGGCGGTGCATGGGTGACTCTAAAATGATGCCCCCCCTGAAAAAAGTTCTGCGGATGCCCATGCTCAGAGGCTAGGTCTGTTTCAATCTTTTTGCCCATGTGTATATGGACTTTTAGTAGGTTGAGTTGCATTTTTTTTTTTTTTATCTATTTGAGTTGATTGGCAGAATGCAGCAGACACCTAAAAAAGTAGCATTCACAGATTACCAATGCAAGGCAAAGCAGTATATAGATGGCAAGACAAAGGTTTTTTTTTCCTATCTGTACAATTCTTTCTTCCTTACCAAACACACTTTTTCCCCATTGATTACATTACTTTTTTATTTTACAAAAGAAGTTATTATTGGTCAGTCAAGCAGACAGAGCCATTAAGTGCACAGTTATGAATGAATGAATAGGTGTGAGCGTGAAAAGCACACATAACCAGTGTACAGAACCATACAGTATAAACATAGAAGATTTAGGTTAACGTATAAACTTTAGCAATATCAGTATCACACAGTATATCAAATGATGCATATGCATAGACTCTGAAGAGCAATGTTTATGGCTTTTTTCAGTGCCAGACGTGAGGATTGTACACATCGTAACCGTCTAGGTCAGGCCGGGCAATCTTAATAACTGTTTAAAAAGTAAGAATACAGAGGAAGCAAAAAGAAGAGCAGGAGCTAGAAAAAAGAAGGTAGAAAGAAAATAAAGAAAAGGAGAAGTCGTCCCAGGGATTTGCAATGCAGGGCTGTTAGAGCGACAAAAGAGCATTGTCAGACTGAGATGGCTGAGCGTGGTCAATCCAGGGTTGCCACACCGGGAGACATTTCTCATGGGTGTCTGACAATATGGCTGGTAATTTTTTATTGACCATAGTGGCATTCATGTGGTTTTTAACAGCTTTAAAGCCCTTACTATGGTCAATTTATTTGCAGTAAAAAGATGTAATGCCAATTGTCACTCTGGGTGAAGCAATTCTTCAATCGGTTTACAGATAAGGGCTTCGTATGGATTCCTCTTAAGGCCGGTATGAAGCAAGGTGCGGGAATAGCCCACAAACCCTGAACCAAAGTATACACACCTTCCGGCAAGACCACCACATATCTATCATCATTGCCACCTGTGAGCATCCTCTGAAACAACTTGGTGGGTAGGCAGGGATAAAACATGCAAGCCTAGCCCGTGTGTACAGTACCATCTATACAGAATCTTGAAGGCATTTTCCAAGAGAAGTACATTCTTGGAACCCTTAAATAGTGTCAAGGTCATGATCTGCCAGTCCCTGGATCTAATAGCATCCCCAGTTTACCTTCCCATTGGAGATGATAATGTCACATGGGAGGCTTTCTGGAAGTTATTAATGAGGAATAACATTACATTACTTTTCAACAAGCTTACCCATGTCAGTTACCTTTGCTTTATTTACTATAACAAACTACATGATTGCATTCAGCATGAGCATGATGAAATTAAACTGATGCTATAAATATTTAACACTTATTTTGGTTTAATTACTTGCATGTGAACAATTTTGAAAATTATATAAGGTTTCCTTCGCAAAGCAGCTGAGCACAATTGAGTAGTACTGATGTGCCAGCAAACCAGAAACAAAAGCAAGTGTTGGTGTAAATCCCAAATTATCAGTGCACCTGCACAGCTTCCCAATGAAAACAAATTATGATATTAGCTGACAAATCCTAATGCCTTTATTCGGATCCCTGTGCATCTAATCATGTCAAGGAGGCAGAGAGAGACTGTCAGAGTAAAAAGCAGCTTATATGAAAGAGATAGAAGATTTCTTAGAAAAGATACACAGGGACGGCTTACACCAAGCACAGCTGAAAGTTCCGTTTGGTTCCAAATGAAAAGATGCCCATAAACAGGTCCACATTTACTTGCCTAAATTGTGTTACAATCAACTAATGACAACTGACCTCAGTAGGATGTGAAAGTTACTGCTGTAGCCAAACTATACAGTATATCATGGCCATTGCACAGAAAAAACCCCTCAAGATCCAGTCATAGGATGACTACATTTTGCTAAATGAAAAGTATAGTATATATTTTTTTACTGTGTGCATATACCAAGTTATTACTGCAGGGGTTACTTTACTATTACCGAGTATGCTGTTTTTATAGGGTTTTCGCAGCTTGCTTCTTCATATTTTTATTTTGTTGATATGGTATAAAAGTCTATAGGAAATCTTATTTTTTAATATACAAGGGCTTTTTAAAATACTATATAATATATTGTATATTACTACTATATAATTCTCCCAGAATTGTCTACTAAAAATTAAACCTACAAGGAAATATTTAAAAGAAATGTATAATGTATTCTATATATTTTCTTTATGTGTAAGGCTACAATAAAAAAAAAAAGTTTCCCTCATTTCATATTTCCATTATTTTGCCAGCAGGAAAAGATTTAGGCTCCTCTCAACATGTTTTTCAGTGTGCCTGTTTGTCTACAGAATTCAGTAGCTGAAGCTTGTATTTACACACTTAACTGAAGTATGAGCGAGAGGAAGATGGAGAGAGAGAGATTTTTTTTTAATGACAAAGGAATACTGAACTGAGGCAATATGTAGACTAAAAACAAATGTTAGCTGTATGGATGCCATGTTGATCAAATAGATTCAATGCCTTCTAAGCTATGGACCCGTAAAAAGCTGTTCTGACTTCACTCTGACTTTACTTGATGCATACTTGTTCTAGGTCTGCGTTTCAGAAATGACTGTGGCCAGTGCTGGACAGTCAGTTAGTACTTTCAGAAGGAAAGAAGATAATTTATAGCAGGCTACATATTTCTCCTGGTACATGCTTTCTTTTAATAATATCTTTGAATATAATAGGTTTACATAACTTAGACAGGCAGATGGAAATAGACGAACAGATGGTCAGATTGAGATACAGATGGACAAATAAAAGGACAACAGATGCTAGGATAGACTAACTATATCATATTTAAAAGGGGTCTGCAAGAAGCAGTGATAAAGTGCAGAATAGTTCACAAACACAATGTGTTTCTATATATTGATGTCCAGCCACAGCTCATCCACCCACTCCCAAGTTACCAAAAAGCAGTATTAATATTCCAACAGCTGTGATTTCCATTACATAACATATACTTATCAGATTCAGCACTCGCTGAAAAAGTCTGATGCGGATTTCTGAAGATCTATAAATCTTTGTGTTACAGCCCCCCAGTCATCAGTTTTCCAGGTAACCACCATTAGTAACATCAACTGCCCTGTGCTGGTTTTCATCCCAGCTCTTTGGTCACTTTCAAGCTTAACACCTGTACAGACAGACGGATGACAGCTTTATTTCACCTGGGACTTTCCACCTCCCTCTTGTCCCCCACAGGAATGCCTCTAGTGTGTCGGGCAGAGAGTTGTGTTTATTCCTGCTTTGAACTCCATGACTATGTACCAAGCTCCTTCTCAACAGAATGGTGGAGGATTTCTTGAGGCTATCAGAAGTAGAAAGGTCAATTTAAGCCGTAACAACGTCTGTGTGTGGTGTGGAGCTTACGAATGACCAAAGCTTAAAAAGGAAGAAAAATAGCATGGGAAGGTTGCTGCTGCGACTGGCAATTAACTGAAGAGCCAATAATCAGAAGGCTATAGCAAGCATCTATAGACTTTTAGAGATGCAGTTCTGACATTTCCGATGAGTGCTGAATATGATATATATATGCTTGTAATTTAAAGTGAGGCTGTTGGAATAATGTAATTATAATCCAAAAGGGACACCCATGGCCATCATCCATGCTACAATGTAAAAGTGACACCCATGGCCATCATCCGTGCTGCAATCTAAAAGTGACACCCATGGCCATCAACCATTCTACAATTTAAAAGTGACACCCATGGCCATCATCCGTGCTACAATCTAAAAGTGACACCTATGGCCATCATCTGTGCTACAATCTAAAACTGACACCCATGGCCATCATCCGCTGTTAGAAAACAACCATTGTTATAAAATTCAGAATGCAGTATCACAGCCAATCATATGTCACCTTTCATTAGAACAGGGCAGAAAAATAAAAGATGATTCTGGGAATACTGCACTGGGCACTTTGAATTAAATCAGTTTTCTGCTTGAGATAAACTTACATTACCTTGAAAATGTCTGCTTCGTGACATCACAGCTCCCAGAAATATCAACCTGAAGCTAATGAAAACACCAAGATAAATCCCAGAAGTACAAGCAATTTGTACTGAGCATTTCTGTCTGCTGGTGAAATCAGTTTAAAATGCTTGTAATTAATTTAATGAAGGTCATCAGCCACAGAGATTTTCTGGCATTTCAGACATAGCAGTTTTAGAGCGCAAACACAAAGTGGAGTCTTTGCTGACTGAATAGCATACGGCTTTCTGCACCACCAGTACCTGGCAAACTGTACGTCTAATTACTACGTCCAAAAGACGCTAATTTACTGTATATCAGATATCCATCTCTGTTACCAACAGGTAGTATGATGGAACAGATGATCTGTGGGAGAGCACAATAATGGATTGGGGGAGGACATTTTTTGGACAGTAGGATACATATGAAACCAGCAGCTAGACTGAGCAATCATTTCAGGTTTGTGAGGGTACATAGACATGATGATGCCCAAGACCTACAGTATCACGGAAACAGCTGCTTGACGGGTTGAAGAACCTTGTCTGTTTACAATTGTTCCCTGTCCTTTGGTAGCAGGACTGAGTTTGACATCCATCCACACTCAGGAGTGTTATGCCTGGTACACACTAAGTTTAGTTTGGCTGAATGAAAAAAAGCAGATGAGCTCGCTGTACTAACTATGTGATGTTAGTACAGTGATCTCCCAGCTGAGCTCTTGTGCTCTGACAGGGGGACTGACCCCTCCCCCAGTACAACATTGATTTACCAATGGCCACTTTACTGCCTACTTATGGATCTGTTGAATATTTGTTCCACTCTTTATTGTCAAATTTTAACATAAATGGGAATCCAATTTGGACAATTTTTAAATACTTTTCCCCTGTGCGTACAGCATACTTTCCTCTTTTTTCTACTTTGCACTTTGGCATCACACATTTACGGGTCGATTATTTCTAAACCGACGTAAAAAAGGGTAAAATTTTGCAGCGAAACAGAAAAACAATTAACTCGCCACCATTTGGAAATTGGCCCATGTTGCTTTTTCCTTGTACACACCATTATTTATTTAAACTTTATATTAAAAATACATATTAGATAATCTGTGAATGCTGGTGATGTTTTCCCTGCCTCTTCTACTGCTACAGATCAGCAATGTATAGATGCCATTGTCATTTTAGGGCTGATTTTTGCTCCTAATAACTAATCATAATTCTTGTTTCAATTCAACTATAAACTGCAAAAAATGACAGATGGAAGCAGATTGGTTGTGTTGGGCATCTTTCTTGGGCACTTTTCTGACACCGTCCCTTTGTGAGATAATACTCAATTGCCAGGCAGCCGTGTTTCAAAGTGCTCCAGCGGTGAAATCATTTTATACATTGTTTTCCACAATATTATTTACTAAAACACTTCACTGAAACGTGGCGCTGTTTGAATTCACGGAGTCTCGTATCTTGTAATCACAGATAAAGGCATTGCCAGTGTCGTTTGTCATATTCAAGTATGAAAATTAAAACTGATGGTTACTTTGGGATCCCAGACAGTTCCTGCCAGATGCTGTATTGTTCAACTTTTCCAGGGCTACAATATGTAATATGTTGTCTTTTAAAAAAGAACTGCCAGAATTTTTTTTTTTCTTTGTTGCAACCGTGGCAACAATAGTTACTTTACAGACATCATTACTCAAAACTCGTATCCCCCGGCTTTATAATTGGCAAAGTGCTTTTCCCAGAAGTGTACAGTGAGTGTAAGGTCAAACTACAGCAGTGACCTGCGCTATTTTAATTTTTTATCTACATCTACAGGTATGCCAGGGGAATCCAATGTTCTCACTGCAATACTGGAACTTATCACATGGGTATTGGAAGTACAACTTACTACTTAACTTAAAGTTAAATTAAAAGTCAGCAGCTACAAATACGGCAGCTGCTGACTTTTAAAATAAGGACACTTACCTGTCCAGGGCGCCCGCAATGTCCTCACCTGAAGCCGACCCGTCCCTCGGCTCTGGGTGGAGGCGCCGGCATCTTCAGTAAGGGAATCAGGAAGTGAGTAGTTTCCCTACTGCGCATGTGCGAGTCGCACTGCGTGTTCTGACTGGGACCTTTGTGTCTCCCAGAAGACAGCGGGGGGGGGGGGGAGGGGGGGGGGGGGGCCGGACATGGCGTAGATCACCGCAGATTCTGCAGCGATCTTTCGCCGGAAGTGGGAGCAAATACCTGTATTAGACAGGTATCTGCCCCCCCCCCCTGAAAGGTGCCAAATTTGACACCGGAGGGGGGAGGAACCGCATAAGCGGAAGTTCCATTTTTGGGTGGAACTCTGCTTTACATTTTTAGCAAGTATGCAACAGGGCCTGTGCCAATGTTTTGAGAACAGAAGCAGGTATGAACTTGCAATTAAGTTTGCAAAGATTCTTGAAATGAATAGTAAATATCTGACATAGAAACTGATTTTCTTACAAAACTGGGAGTTAAAAAGCCCAACTGGAGTCATAAAAAAAAAAAAAAAAAAAATATATATATATATATATATATATATATATATATACACACACATACATACACACAATAAAATATATATATTATATACACACACACACACACACACACAATAAATATATATATACACTTTGATGGTACTATCAATCTTCAATTCCATAGTTTTAAAGTGTTACTAAACTCACAACAGTAAAATCAGTCTGCATGTGCAGTAAAGAATGCTTGTCATACTCTATGTGGAACCTAAGGGGTTACTCCTCCGCATTGTGTAGAAAGGCTGTTTGATCTTGTCTTCCCTGATCCTCCCCTTCTTTTACTATCCCCAATCCATCTGATGATAGAACAGAGCCTTGGGAGCACTCTGCACATGCTCAGTTTGGTGTATATTTCTAGATAGTTTTTCTTTCTTTTCTTTTCTTTTTTGGGGGGGGGGGGGGTGCATGTGATCGGCACTGTCCAGACAGAGGGTCAGGGTGATGCAGCCTCATAGGACAATCACATGAGAATGAAAACTCCTCCTGCAAGCTTTAACCAGTGCTCAGACAGGCACTGATAGAAGTCACAAGACTGCTATATACTGCTGGTGAGAAAAAGGTATTAAGCAGTTTATATTTATTAAAATAATTGCATTTCCATGTTCTGTGTATTGTGGGAGACCAGATATAGTGAATGCATGGTCCTGGGTTTAGTAACACTGTAACTCCACTTTCTTGCTACAACTGTCTAAGCCATTGCCATGTGAAAAATATAAAACAACAAGGGTGCAGGAGTTTAAAGACTGTATAAATGTTTTCACAAGCATAACATCACTCACATATAAGTTGCCTGTGTACTGCTTGAGGTGACAGAGGAACGGTGTAGTCAAAGAACCAGGGGCCCCATAGCGGCAAGCACTAGATGTTGGTAAGCTCCAGAAGTAATGGCATTAGACCTGCTAGTTAGATGCAATAGCTGGTGATGTCTTCAGCTGTACATCACATACCACAGATTAGGTGCGGCATCACGGGGAAGGGCAGACGGTGACGCAGGGCCCCTTTTGTCAAGTGACTCCTTGACTGTTTCTGCCGGTGGTTAACTTCATTAAACGTTTGCACTATATCTATCACATGCCTTGTTTAGAACCCCTGCATGGTCCCAAAACATTGCAGATCTATGGGATCACACAATAAAATAAGTTTTGCAAATGATGACAAACTTGGGGGTGTGCTGACAACATATCTTACCACAATTAAGCTGGTCATACCCAGTATGAATTTTGGGTGGTTCCTTGAGAATTAGGTGAAATATGCTCAGCTGGGGGTCTTGATGGCCACCTCCCACCTGACATCTCTCAAAAAAGGTGTTGGGTGCAAAATTGTCAACCAATCAGATGCAGCAGTTGTTTGGGCATTTTGACAATAAGTGGGGTTGGCTGTCAAAATACAATAGGCACAGCAGGACGAATACGTTTTTTTTCACTGTCATTCTATCAGTGTAAGGCCAATTGTAGACCCAGGTTACTTGGTAATGTAACAGAGCTGGTCAGACACACACATTCCCCCAGCTCTGCTAGACAAGTCTGTATGAGGACACCTTTGCTCAGAGGTGTTGACGTTCCTCAGCTCTGCCAGCACAGACCACTGCAGTGCAAGGGCTGGTAACTGGTATTGTAAGGTATTTCCTTGCAAAACATCAGTCACAAATCAACATACAGGGATACCGAACTACGAAGAGATAAAAAAAGGTATGAAACTTCAGTTGGGCTTCAAACTCCAGGTTCAGAGGTGTCAGATCACCTCGTCACATGTGCTAATTCACAACCATGACATGTGGGTGTATTGACCAAATGATTAAACAACACAACCCAAAATAATTAGCGTTGTCCTGTCCACAATATACACTGAACCTGAAACGTGTTGTTATAGACAGGTGTCTGCCCTTCTAGCAGTCTGTCTATAGATGTAAGGATCTTTTTTTGTTAAAAAACAATAAGTTATATTTTGTTAGCTTCTTTTATTCTGAATTGTGTCTATGTTTTAACTGGTAACGCTGAAACAAAAGTAATCTTCAGGAATGGACTGGTTTAATGACAAGTTCCGAAGCCCACAGTGGTGAAAATTAAAAACAATCCAATTGCTAGAAAGACAATTTAATATCTTCCTTACCTGTATCTACATGATCCTCCGATGCAGATAATAGTGTGACCAGAATCTGACCTGATTTACAAGCTATCTGAATTGTATGTCTGCTCCTTCCCTTTTTAATAGGAAATAACAACAGGAAAAAATAGACTGGAAAATTGAATTACCGTCTTCACAGGATCCTGCCCGAGCAACTTCTATTTTCTTCTTCTGCTTACAGGATGCAGCTTGCAGCTCACACTGGTTGTCATAAGTGACTCCATCGCTACCGCACACCGGTAGGTAGGGTTGGCGCTCACAGGGCTGGCACACACACTGGTTGTTTATACACTTGGCACCAAAGCCGCAGATGGTGTTTCCACAGGTCTCTAGAAGAGGGCAACACAAGCACCAAAATGAGATATACAGGCAGATGCAATTTTTTGTTTTATTCCTTTAAAAATAACCATTTACATGAAAAATATTTAAATCCAATAGCTGTGCTTCAGAAAAGAACATACAATAACCACATCATTTTGACTTCCTGTTTATGAGCCCTGTTTAGCCATCTCTGTAAGCTCCAGGTTGGTTTGGGTAGAGTCTTAAATGGAGTAAAAGATCCTTCCCATATCCCCATATAATAATGGCTGGAATGCTCTACCATAACTCATAATGACGGTATATGTCACCCAAGGCAGCAAAAAAATGAGAAGCTTGGTTTTAGCATTGGAGGAGGCAGGCTATTAAACTGACAGTCTATTCAGTCATAACAGATTTCTATTAATTAGTGATCTCCAGGTCGGGTTGGATTGGGGCTTTCATGGAGTTATATACCCTTCCCATGAGGGGGGGGGGGGAGTTTTGGGACTTTGAATGAGGTGCAAGTCCCAAATGTTTCCTCCTCTCTTTTTTATTCATTGATAGGGATGGAGGTGTATTGTGTGGTTTGAGATCATCAATTTTGATGGCTGACCTCATTGTCAGACGATACCTTCAATACGTTATTACCAATGCATGGCACGCAGTGATCTGTATTGTTGCTGGCCCTCCTCTGAACTGACGGGGTGTTGTGTGCTTTGTGTTTCAGTGGTCTGGTGTGTCTCATTCCCGGGAGCTGTGACCCGCGCTGGGCGCCCGCCCTCTCCCCTCCCTTCCGCAATTGGGTGCGGGGGATTCGGCGGGCGTCCCATCACGGGTCTTTGTTTTTCGATTTGGCTGACATGAGGAGAGTCACTCCGGCGGCTGCTGGGAGGCCTCTCTTCACTTGTCATACCAGCGTGACGTTGGAGGGCATCCCCTGCGATGCTGAGCCCGGATCCGGGGTCTCCACTGGTTCACGGTCCTCAATCTCAACACAATTGTGCAGTTTCCACACTGGTGTCTCTGGAGCTTAACTTCCTGTTTCACCTCAATACCCAACAAGGTAATTTTACCGGTAAGCACTCATGGATTCTCTTTCACCTGAGCTCTTCTTTGGAGCCATTTTGTGCTCACAATTGTTTCTATTTCTATATTCTCCCCTTATTCACTTTCACCTGACCTTTGGATTTTTGGTTCTGCCATGGATACCTACTGACTGTGCACATTCATCTCATTCTTATTTTGTGCCTGGCGTCTCCTGTTGGACCCCTTTCTCAGCTCGCGGGCTAGACATAATTGACCGGCCCCTGGAGCATGCCATCATACTCCTCAGTTCATATGTGAGTACTTTTAGGCATGACAAACAATCTTTTAGTAACCCAAGTTTTCTATGGTGGTTGATACAATAGACTATAATGGTCATCATCTATCTTTTTCTTTTTTAGAACATGGATGCATGGCTCCTGACGAGTGGTTACAGTCCACGAAACACGTCGAGCCCACCACGTTGCATCCATTCTATATCGATATTTTATACAGTTTTATCAATTTTATGTATCCATTAGACTACATTCTGCCTAATATCCAGTATGCATATCTCTCATTGTCATGTGATCAACAATTATTTTGATGTAATTTGACAACTGTACTATGCATGTCATGTTGTATTATGTTATGCCATTTTTTGGTTTAGTAATAAAAATATACATGTTTTCACTTCCATGATATGTTTGGTCTCACCACACATGCACCTCATTCAAAGTCCCAAAAGTCCCCCCCTCATATGTTGCAATTAGCACAGGGATGGAGGCGTAAAATGCCCTTACGTCTCATTTAAAGTCCCAAATGTTTCCCACTCTCTTTTTTATTCATATACCCTTCCCATAACCATCCAATATGATAGTGCATGACAAAAATATGGGAGTTACTATTGCCAACCTCTATATGAAAATTCTAGTTGCCTGTTTGTGCCTGGCTTTAATACTTCTGAATCATAGACCCAAAGAAAGAAGTCAGGAAATGAGAGTTAGTGCGGTATTAAACCCAAAACCAAAAATGTAATATATTGCAGCCTACCAATCATTAGATGTGGAGGCTGCATCAGTTTCCTTTTTAAGGCTTTTTCCCCCCTGTTTTCACCTTGTGATCTAGCCATTAACACACCTCCTGCATTAGAGTGCTCCCATTCTGAATGAATGAGCACAGGGACACCCGTGGTAAGGGGAGTGTTAGCTGTACTAGCAGGTTTAAATAAACAAATTGAAGCAAAACTCCACCTAATACTTTATAAGCAGTTACAATTTTTTTTTCTTTTGGGATAAAGGTTTTACATAAATATGAAAAAGACGATCACTGTACACACCCTGCTAGTGTTAAGTGGTTTGTCTCATCTCTGTAACTGATACAATTTGCTAAAGAGCTTGTTTAAAAAAATTAAATAAAAAAAAAAAAGAGACTTACAGGTTGGATCACCAGATGATAATCGAATAAAGCAAGCATAAAAAAGAAATAAATGCAGCCATCACATCTAAGAATTAGTAAGATGCAATATAATACATTTTTGCTTTGGGTTTAATACCACTTTAAGGAATTGTCAGAATTTTTATCTCTACATTGATCCCACAAATTAACCTAAAAGCCAGGGGAAAAGATCAGAAATGGCAACCTCTGTATACCTGCAATGACACATTTCTTTTAATTACCGTATTTATCGGCGTATAACACGCACTTTTTTCCCCTGAAAATCAGGGGAAAATCGTGGGTGCGTGTTATACGCCGATACCCACATCCCTGGGCTGTCTCCGCTGACTGTGAGCGGAGCGGAGCGGAGCGAGATACACATAGCCGAATGTACTCGGCTATACTCGGCTTTTCTCGGCTCCGCTCACAGTCACGCCCAGTCCCGCCATTGGACCTGTGTTATGTCCATCATAGGGCGGGACTCGGTGTGACTGTGAGCGGAGCCGAGAAAAGCAGAGTACACTCGGCTATGTGTATCTCGGCGGCGGCTCCGCCCAGTCCCTGCGTCCCTTCGTTCTCGGCGGCGTCCGCCCCGCTCCGCACAGTCTCGGCGCCAATTTTAAAATGCTGCACGGCGACACTGGGGCAAGGCTGCACGGCGATACTGGGGCAAGGCTGCACGGCTACACTGGGGCAAGGCTGAAATGGACTCTGGGGCAAGGCTGCAATGGACACTGACAAGGCTGCACTGTGACAAGGCTGCAATGGACACTGACAAGGCTGCACTGTGACAAGGCTGCAATGGACACTGACAAGGCTGCACTGTGACAAGGCTGCAATGGACACTGACAAGGCTGCATTTAAATGTAAGTTATTTTTCCTTAAACTTCCCTCCTAAAAGTTTTTTTCCCTAAAATTTCCTCCTAAACTTGGGTTGCGTGTTATACGCCGGTGCGTGTTATACGCCGATAAATACGGTAGTATTCATGTTTAGTCACAGACAGTTTTTGTAGGGACAGATAGGGCAGCTGAAATACAAATGCTATGCAGGAAAGATTGCAAGGTACGCTCCAGACACAATTGAAAAGTAGTCCTCAGGATGCATGCAGGGAGCACAGTCTACCTACTCAGGGCTAATTCTTTTGCCCAGAAATTGCTGCCCCAGCCCACCCTACTCTCACATGTCCGTATTTCAAAGGTCTGAGAGCCCCAGCAGCCTCCTTTATGGTTTCTCACATATGTAAAGTATGTTTAAAAAAATGTTAGTAGTAGTACTAATATGCTTTACAGCTGCCAATCGGATTCAAACCAGTTTTAATATGTTTGGTGACACAAGAAACAGGGCGAGAGGAAATGACATGGCATAGATGTCAGAAAACTAGAATCCCAATGACCCTGCAAGCTGCACTCTGGCACTTTGATAGATACAAAGTGCATTTTATATACAACTATATAGATCAGACCAAAATGAGGGACAAATGAGGAGGAATGAGGGACATTGCTCCAAATCAGGGACAGTCCCTCGAAATCAGGGGCAGTTGGGGGCTATGTTACTTTGTTCTGTACAACCTGTGCAGCTCCTGGGCTGCAAGAGCTGAAATGGGAATACCTGGTCTGCACATTCACATGATCCCAAAGTCAGAGGTGACACTATGCCTAGGGGAAAAAACAGCAGTCACAGCTGGCAAGCTGTCTCTCATGTATGCCTTTACAATTACAATCAGACTAGATTGCATCCTCAGGCTCATGTCACACTAATGATTCTGATGTTGGTGACAGTCCACTGCCTTTTTCCTAAGGTGGCTCCCCTGCTGGTTGCTCTGACCCTGCTGGTCGCTCTGACCCTGCTGGTCGCTCTGACCCTGCTGGTCGCTCTGACCCTGCTGGTCGCTCTGACCCTGCTGGTCGCTCTGACCCTGCTTGTTGCTCTGACCCTGCTTCAATCTACAGCGTTTTGGCCAGTATGGCAGCAACATCCACTGGGAAAAGCAGCAGTTTGACCTCAGTGACCATGCCACTGGAGAGCTTCTCAAAAAATATAGGAATTATGAAGGAAAGCTCTCAGAATAAAGCTGAAGTAGATGCTTCACTGCCATGGTACCAGGGCTCTAAACCAAGAAGGAAATTAAACGGAAAAGGAAAGCATGGTGGAGGGGAACTCCTCTTCTGAACAATTTACTGTTCTGAGAAGCTGGCCCATCATTGAGCCATGCTAAATCTTAGGGTTCAGTTTTATGGTGACAGGGCCTGCAAGATCGATCCAGTTGAGGAATGTGACACTCACAGTACATGAGAATGTGGCTCATGCTGAACCACTTCTTCCAACTATAACAGTAAAGCCCTGTACACACGATCGGTTTTACCGATGAAAACAGTCCGATGGACTTTTTTCATCGGACAAACCGATCGTGTATGGGACCCATCAGTCTTTTTTCCATCGGTTTTAAAAAATAGAACATGTTTTAAATTTTTCCGATGGATCAAAAACCGATAGCAAATTCAGATCGTCTATGGGCAAGTCCATCGGATAAAAAACCCACACATGCTCAGAATCAAGTTGACGCATGCTCTGAAGCATTAAACTTAATTTTTCTTGGCTCATCGGAGTGTTTTACGTCACCGCGTTTGGAACGGTCGGTTTTTGGACTGATGGTGTGTAGGCAAGACTGATGGAAGTCAGCTTCATCGGATTTCCGATGGAAAAAACCATCGGATTAGAATCCATAGGATATCCGATCGTGTGTACGAGGCTTGAGAGGTAAAATTACCTTCCCTTGGAGGTATAATCATTCAAAATAATAAAGTACGCAACCATTCTGAACCACTCGCATTGCACTGTAAATGAATACAACTTCCATCAATGCTTGTGTACAATAAATGAAAAATAAATGTAGCTCTGGGAATTTCCTGCCAATTTATCTGCTGAATGCCGAATCCCAATAAACACAAACTTTTTTTTCAATTTTTTTTTCTTAAATCATTCTCCAGAGAACATTACAATTCTGACGTGAGTAACAAAATATGTAAAAATGGGTTCCCTTTGTAGCAAGATGTAAAATTACAGGCCTTGATAACATTGCAAAAAATCAAGAAATTGGAGTGATTTGGAGGCGACACAATCAAGCCGATTCTTTGATCGGTGGCGTTCTGTGTCTCTTTTCTATTTATAAACTACCCAGAATGTTCAGTTGGAAATTGATACTATGGTGATTTATGCCACATGTATGTGTTCTCTTCTGAAACTGAGAGGTTTATAAATAAATGTGTAAAGAAACGCACTCACTTCTCTTTGCATTATTTTTACCTATCACTGCCAAAGTGAATTTTTAAAATATATGAGTATTTTATGCTGAAGCAAGTGGAAAAATGAAAGGCTGTATTTTTCTAGTTGTAATAGTCGGAGGTAAGAGCTTGTGACTTTGGTGCAACAAAGGAAACTTTCCTAAACAAATGTACCCTTATGGGAAATCACAAACATGTTTTGCATTATTGTTTGGCATTAACCACTTGCTGTCCACCCCATAGCAGTTTTACTGCTACAGGGTGGCTCTCCTGTGCAGAATCATGTGTATATGTACGGGATTCTGCACTACCGCCTGCAGGGGGTACGAGGCCGATCAGCAGGCGCCAGGCACTCAATATCCTCCAGAACCCATTGATCGTTTGTAATGCACACAGAACTGAGATCTGCCTATGTAAACAAGGCAGATCTCAGTTCTGACAGGGAGACCGAATGGATCTGTTCCTGCAAAGCAGGGGAACAAAATCCATCTCTTGCCTTACTAAAAGCACATAACACAGTACACAAAAATACAGGCTAGGCACATAGTTAACCCTTTGATCATCCTAGATGTTTAACCCCTTCCCAGCCAGTGTCAATAGTACAGTGGCAGTGCAAATGTTTAGCACTGATCACTATATTAGTGTCACCGGTTCCTGCAAAGTGTCAAAAGTGTCAGTGTCCGAATTGTTCGTCGCAATATCGCAATCCTGCTGTAAGTCGCTGATCGCCGCCATTACTAGTATAAAAAATAAATAAAAATTTCATAAATATATCGCACAGTTTGTAGATGCTATAACGTTTGCGTAAATTAATCAATATAGGCTTAATGTTTGTTTTTTAACCAAAAAAAAAAAAACAAACATGTAGCAAAATACATATTGACCTAAATTTATGAAGAAGTTTGATTTATTTTTAAATGTTTTTATTGGATATGTTTTATAGCAGAAAGTAATAAATGTTTTTTTTTTCGGTCTTTTTTTGTTTATAGCGCAAAAGTTAAAAAAATGCAGTGGTGATCAAATACCACCAAAAGAAAGCTCTATTTGTAAGAAAAGATGACCTAAATTGTTTTTGAGTACAGTGTCGCACGACCGCCATTGTCAGTTAAAGTAAAGCACTTCGGTATCGCAAAAAATGGCCTGGTCATGATGGGGAGTAAATCTTTCAGAGGTCAAGTGGTTAAAGGACCACTATTACAAAAAATCCTGCATTCTGATAACGGCATGAGGATAATTTTACTATTGTATAGTATGCAGCAATGGTATTCAAGCAAAACGCCAGCTAAAAATAGAAATACAAAGATGAAATATAGAGCGGTTTTTACATACCAAAATAATAATCCTCTGTTTAGCCCAACAAGGTGGAATTTTCACACTGCTGCAGAGCTACAAAGAATCCGACACACATCTGGATGTAGAGGCGGCTCTCTAATTAGGCAGTCGCCTAAGGCCTCACACTCACAGAGGCCTCCCGGCCGCCTAATTTGCCTGTGATCAATACTAATGTCGGCGTCATCGGATCTCTCTATTACCCCTCTCTCTTTCTCACCTCCCCCTCTTGCATTGGCTGAATATGTCTGATGGGTGAGGAGGGTGCCCTGGAAGTGGTGCTGATCACCTGTGTGCTAGATCCGTGCATTTTCTGCAGCCATTTTTCTTGCTTGAATTATTTTTCCCATTATGGACGTGAGTGGGGCCTCATGTCTAAGTTTTGCCTAAGGCCTCACAAAGCCTAGAGCCGCCTCTGTATGGATGTGTTGGATGCCTGGGTTCTCCACCACTATCCCGCTGACCCTATGTCACAAGTGGCATTTCAATACTGTTCTATTCGCCGCAGCAATGAGGTGGGTCCCAAATAAATATAAGCTATTTTTATTTTCAGCGCACACCACAGCAACGCTATGGTGTGAACTGACACCACTGGAAACAAGGCATTTGCCTTGGGCTGCGCAAAAAAAAAAAAAAACAGGCAGTGTAGCCCCAGCGCATCTGGTGTGAACAAGCCCTAAGGCGCTTTTTACACTATGCAGGTGAAACAGTGTGCATGCATTATACGTGTATCAACGCATGCCGCAGTAGGGCAGCCCATTCAATTACGCACATAAATTTGTGCCACAGAAGCGCTTGCACTTTTTTTTTCTTTGACCTCACTGCACCAGAACATATGACATTTTGTTACCAAACAATCTGGTATGCTAAAGTGCATGTGCCTTGGCCCTTAAAAGTGAATGGCACTGCATTGCACATCCTTATTGTAGTTTTGCTATGGTACCATTAAAAATGAATGGCACCTCAAAGAAATTTTGCATGCATTCCCCCAGTGCTGTACATTTCTAGAAAATATAAAGACTTGTAAAGTAATTAAAGAATTAATAAACTGAAGGATATGACTACAGGTATATGTCTTTTTCCGTTTTTTTTTTTTTTTTTTTTTTTATAGCAGTCCTTTAACTGCAATTATCTTGTAAATGCAATTAAAATCATTATCAGGTTCCTTCATAATCCTTATTTCCCCAAGGCTGATTTTTAGAGAAACTTTCCTTGGCTCACTAAGCCAAGGTCCTATTGTTAATGGATCACATGATGAATTTTACGGTAGAAAGGGGTATACCTGATCCTCATCACAGCAGGCTTTTGTGTCCCTAGACACTTAGAGGATGCAACCTCATGCCAATGGCATCACCCCCCAGCTCTCTTCACTCTTACCTTGGCACTCTTCTTACTACCTCATGCTTTGTTATTTGCACTCTTCTCACAACCCACTCATCTGAACCCTTTCCCCTTGCTTGCAGTTCCCCACGCTTGGCTAGCTTTCCATCTCTGCTATTACATTGCCAACAGCCCTTGATCGACAGTTGCAATCCCACCCAGAAGCGAATGGGATGGAGAAAACCAGGCTTCTGGTATATTCAGTGTATGTATGTTATGACAATAGTCAATTATTGTGTTCCAGAAACACTTTAGAAGTGAAGTCATGGATTGTAACTGAACCTAAAGATTTATTTTAACTATTGGCAAAATAATTTGTTACAAAAGGTGGACTACTTTTCTCTTAAGCACTGTAGGGTTTTTAAAGCGATAGATGCTCTTTTCCCCACAGTTTCTACCCTTTAAAATGCAACTCCACAATTCAAAAGAACCGTACTTATTATTAAATATCCCGATAGCATTAAAGGCCGATAACTAAAAGAGAGATGTGGTCCTTCAAGAAACAATATCTCCTATCGCAATCCTAACATGTGTAACCTGAGCGATGACTGTGTTGTGATTAGTTAGGAATGTGTTTTTGACCACTTGCCGACCACCGTACGACGATGTATGTTGACACAATGGCACATGGGCGTACCTGTACATCCCTTTAAATTTGTCAACCAGCGGGTGCGTGCCCACGGGTCCCGGGAACTCGATGTTCCCGGGCGGCCCGTGATTGCGGTTTGCAAAGGCAGAACAGGGGGATGCCTTTGTAAACAAGGCATTCCCCTGTTCTGCCTAGTGACACGTCAGGGATCTACGGTTTCCTGTGATTGGGAACAGTGATCCCTGACGTGTCACTGGTAGCTCCTCCCATTTAGTTAGAATCACTCCCTAGGACACACTTAACCCCTTCAGCGCCCCCTAGTGGTTAACCCCTTCACTGCCAGGGTAATTTTTACAGTAATCAGTGCATTTTTATAGCACTGATCACTGTAAAAATTACAATGGTCCCAAAAATGTGTCAAAAGTGTCCGATGTGTCCGTCAAAGTCGCAGTCACGATAAGAAACGCAGATCGCCGCCATTACTAGTAAAAAAAAAAAAGAAGAATAAAAATGCCATAAAACTATCCCCTATTTTGTAGACGCTATAACTTTTGCGCAAACCAATCAATATACGCTTATTGTGATTTTTTTTTACCAAAAATATGTAGAAGAATACGTATCGGCCTAAACTGAGAAAAAAATAGCTTTTTTAAAAAAAAAGAATGGGGATATTTTTTATGGCAAAAAGTACAAAATATTGTTGTTTTTTTTTAATTGTCGATCTATTTTTGTTTATAGCGCAAAAAATAAAAACTGCAGAGGTGATCAAATACCACCAAAAGAAAGTTCTATTTATGGGAAAAAAAGGACATCAGTTTTGTTTGGGAGCCACGTCGCACGACCGCGCAATTGTCAGTTAAAGCGACGCAGTGCCGAATCGCAAAAAGTGCCCGGGTCATTTGGCAAATGGTAAGCTGTTAGTCGTACCTTGTTATGCACATGGCTATGTGCACTGGTTGGCCGGAGTATGCCCCAAATGCCCTGTTTTATACCTCAACAGCACAAAATCTCCAATAAAGAGAATTAAAAAAAATTAAAATAAAATGCAACTCCACTTTTGTAGATAGAAAAAAATAATTACATACGTTGCAAGCAATTTAGTCAACTACAATGCATGGGCTCTCATTCGTGCTAAAAATCACACAAACGTCCCATCCACTTCCTACAGAGCATGTCACATGACTATTCTTCATGTTGTAATATAAGAGAAACGACTAGGGATAGCAGGGATTCAAATCAGATTTCAGGGGGCAGTTCTATACTACAAATCTGTAAAGAAAGTCCCATATAAGGAAGCCATGATTTTTGGCCAGTTTTAGAACAACAAAGCTAGCTGTGGCCAGAAAGGTAATTGTTATTTACACTAAATTACAAAAAAGGTTTGCAAGTCAACCATACATTTGTAATGTGAAAAACGGATACTGCACTGGGTATCAAAAAATAAATCAACAAAGCTGCAACCTACCATGTGATATACAAACATAGTATAGAGAATAAAGTTAAAAACGTTGCGCTAATGTCTCCACAGTGAAAGTGAAACAATTAAAAAATAGGTTAAGACTAATTCCCCCACCCATCACTTCCTTCCTACCCCTCACCTCCCCCATATCCTCTTCCCGCCTCCTACCCTCTTCTACTTGCGAATCCGTAAAACACCTTAGCATAGTCATTAGGCCGATGTCCTAATATCTTGCTGTTTCTGATGGAACACTCCTTTAATGCAGCAATACCCTACTTAGACTTCTATCCCACGCAGCCACATAAACCACAGGTGTCAAACACAAGACCCTCCAGGCCATTTCATGTGTCCCTCACCCTCCTCAAGACCTTTACGTTCTGCTTTTAAGCAATGCATCCAGATTCTTCCTTGCAGCATTTTAAGGAAAGGGGGGTGCAATGTGATGTAAGGGAGAGTGGGGGACTCAACTTCTGATGGTGGGATGGCTCTTGACATCTAATGTAAAGGGAGGGGATGCGCTGGACATCTAATCTTACAGAAACAACCGGCCCTTTTGAGGGCAATCATAATGCTGATGCGGCCCTCGATGAAATTGAGTTCGACACCCCTGACATAAACTATTAACCAACTATAAGAACCAATCCCCATTTTCTCCGACAACATAAAATAAAAGGGTATCTTTAATATATAAAATACCACCCCTTACAAACTCGGCTACAGATGAGTTCTTATTTTGCTCAATTTATTATGGAATCATTATTGGATATTAAAACTGACTAAAGTTTACGCTGGTTTGTTTTTTATGCATAAGTCTGAAACCACAGATCTACACCAAATACAGTTTTGTGTTTAAACATTGTTTACATGATGATATTGAAATTTGCTTTAATTTCCTTCAATAAAAACTTTATTGGAAAAAAAAAAATAGGAATAGGAAGAGTCCCTCAAAAGTCCAAGTGATCCAATCCAAAAAGCCTTATCAGTAGTGGATCAAGAGTGCAGCACAAATCATTTGGTATGGTGTGCTATAGATGACGTCAGATATGACAAAACACGTAGGGAGAAGTCTGCTGTGACAGCACTACGTTTTCGCCGGAAGCGTTTGGGAAGCTATTCTTTTGTATCCGTCAGTTTTATATTGTGAAAAGCGCTTTGATATTGGATGACATGTGAGGGCAATGCTTTTATTTAAATAAGTAAAGATTATAGCACACCCTACCAAATGATTTGTGCTGCACTCTTGATCCACTACCGATCCTGCTTTTGGATTGGATCACTTGGACTTTTGTGGGACTCTTCCTATTCCTAGTTTTTAATTGTTAATTTTTTTTCACTGTCAATTTTCAATTATATTTTATTTTCATGTGATAGGTGGTCACTTTTTTTCTAGTGTATATGGAGACATTAGCGCAATGTCAACTGTACATGATCTATCCAAAGTGAAACTACCCTTGAAGCTTTTTTTTCCTTCACTTACTGCAGTCTCCTTGTGCTGCCACCTGAAGATTAATTTGTTGAGTGCAGGCCCTCACATTGAGTTCACATTCGCTTCCATAAGTCTTGCCGTCAGTTCCGCACACAGGTTGAGCCGAGGGTATACATTCTGTAGGGCACACGCAGCGGCCAGTCTCTGCTTCACAAATGGCTCCAAACTGACACTTCCGGCAGCGATCTGCAACAGAGAAAATAAAAAAAGGGTAAGAAGAGCCGTAACTATCCCCTACTCTGCTTTCCTGCTGCATTGTGCATGTCATTTGTCTGTCCTCTCATGATAGCTTGGAAGCACCTGCACCCACTTTAATTAAATGACCTGCCACCCCAGCTGTAATACATCAGATACCATTAACTCAGCACATTGTCCTTGGGCGCTCTGACAAGGTCAAAGGGTGTAAAAAAGGACAACTGCATGAAAAACTAGCGCTCCTCGTAACAGAGGTGACTAATTTACTTCATCAAACCCATTCTGTAATATGCCTGGAAGGGTGAAAATGTCACTTTTCATGCAAATTCTGAAAGGAACGAGTGAGGCAATTTTAACAGATCTTTCTCTGCTGCATTTTCATTGTGTAAAAAAACATTTTAGAGGTTCGGAAAGCAGGCAGCGCTCATTGTGTGCAAAAGTTTAATTCTCGCTTGAAAGCTAGTTTGCCTTCTGGTTGGTTCTCAACTATATCCAAACTTTTGCCCCAAGCAAATATGTTCCAGCTTTCGACTTCATTTTTTTGTAATTGAAAATACAATTCATTTATGAAAATATTCATTTATTTTCTTTGCTTCATGAAGCAAAAATGTTTATAGAGTCTGGAATGCAGCGAACAAATAAATATAAAAGAAGAACACTCATGAAATGGAAACGATACGGTGCCTGGCACCAAGATTTTAATAAAAGAGATAGGTATCTGAAGTAATGCCTTGGTATTAAAAGGAATATATAAAAAGAAACAAATCCGCGCAATAAACTATAATGTACTACTAAGCAGCTGAACACTAAGGGTCAAATAATCAAAATCCCTGAGTATAACATAAAAATAAATAGTGCAGCGCTTTAAAAGTCCATATATCAAAGATAGAAAAACAGCACAGTAAATCAGTATATAATCCCCGTGATCTTCATAGATGACACATGGACTCTTGATTGCATGCAGGTGGTAACAGACACACACACAGTGAGAGACCTCCACCAACAGATAAATTGGCCGCTCACCTTCCAACATGGACCCTTTAATTATAGAGGGTCACTGAAAAACTTTCCCTTACGGGTTAATCCAAAGCAGATGAAGATGTAAACTTCCCCAAAAGGATTAGGGTCATCAATTCCATATAACATCAGGATCATTCAAAAACTTCCAGGTATTAAGTTCATAGGGCAGTGTTTACATGTGGAAAATATAGAAGCAGACCATAGTGTTTCTCCGTAATAGAAAACAATTTAATGAAAAACGAAAGTAGTGCACTTACATTTAAAAGGCACTAAACCAGTGCCGAGGTACAACAGCGCGTCTGGTGAGACTGTGAATGAACTGCGGGTGACGTCACGAACTTCCCATCCGTACGCACGTTACGTCCCGGTAGGCGGGACTTCATCAGCGGATATGGGAAGAACGCCAGACACCCGCTCTTATAGCAACAAGGCGCCTGTGACTATGGAGACACGATGCAGCGTCACATGACGCCGATAGGGACGTCTGAATCACATGACATCAACCAGGAAGTGTCCCCGTGAGCCAGATATCCACACAAAGACTCCAAAGGCAACCAAAATACATGATAAAAACTTTAAAATAGAAAATATAAATATATATATATCTAAAATTCAACCAGTAAACCAGCCCAGTTGATTAATATAAAATATATGTATATTAATGCAGCGATCAACTCCTACAGTTACTACCGATATGGAGAAAGAAGCTGCTTATACATTGGATAAAAAATAAATAAACAAATCTGGACTGCAGACCTGAATATAGACGTGACATCAACCACAGCCCACAACAATCTCACCAAACCAAAATAAACATACTAAAACAATAATACATTAATAAATCACATATAATAAATGAAAAAAAACATCTACGATCTAATTAGCGGTCAGTTATAAAACAATTTATGTCAAATTCGACATTTAACCCGTCAGGGCAAAGAACTCGTGTTTCATGAATCCAATGGGATTCTCTTTTGCTCAGCTGACGGATAAAATTGCCACCTCGCCAATGTCTAGTGACTTTCTCTATGCCCCAGAATCTCAAACCCTTGGGATTTTGTTGGTGGAACTGTTTAAAATGCCTAGAGACATTATGGGTTTTGACCCCCTTTTTAATATTATTAACATGTTCTGCCACACGAACATGTAGAGGTCTCGAGGTTCGGCCTATATATTGGAGTCCGCAATCGCACTCCAGCATATAGACGACCCCCACCGTGGCGCACGTAATCAATTGTTTAATATTGTATTCTTTATTGGTGGCAGATGCCAAAAAAGACTTCCTTTTCTTAAGATTAACTTTGGAGGTCCTGCACGGGACACAACGGCCACATGCGTAAAATCCACCCAGGAATCTAAACATGCTGTTATCTGACGGTACAGGGGGGTTTAGGACACTAGGTGCCAATCGATCTCGCAAGGACGGGGCTTTCTTATAAATGAATTGGGGTTTCTCCGGTAGAACGGGACCAAGAGTCTTATCTTGTTTTAAGATGGACCAATTTTTAGCAATAATTTTCTCGAACTTTTTATACTGGACATTGTAGTCCAATATCATTCGAAAATTGTGAGAATCCCCATCAGAAGTTTTACTTCGATCAGTCAATAATGTCTGTCTATCAATCATCTTAACTTGTTCTACCTCTCGGAGCAGAACCTGTTCATCATAACCCTTTTGCACAAATCTAGTGGTCAACACTCGTGATTGGTTTACAAAATCAGATACTTGTGTGCAATTCCGACGCAACCTAATATACTGTCCCCTGGGGATGTTGCACAACCAAGAACGGTGGTGACAACTCCCCAGGGGAATGTACGCATTGCGATCGGTGGGTTTAAAGTGATTGATCAACTTAAAATGATCACTTCCCTTGGTGATGGTAAGATCCAAATAATCAACCTTCTCATTATCTATGGTCCATGTGAGGATAATATTTTTGTTGTTGTCATTAAGATGACTAATGAAAAAATCCAAAGCGGATCTATCACCCTCCCACACCAGGATCAAATCATCAATATAACGAAAATAACAAACTAATTCAGGGGGACGACATGCGAACACTGCCCGTTCCTCCCAGTGGGCCATAAAAATATTGGCCACACTGGGAGCAAAACGGGCCCCCATCGCAACTCCCCTAGTTTGTAAGAAAAAATCCCCATCGTACCAAAAATAGTTCCGGGATAAACAAAAATCCAAACAACTCAAAAGGAACTCCTGATGTCTACCAGACAGCGTAGAGGTGGACAGAGCCCATTCCACAGCCGTCAGTGCATCCTGGTGTCCTATAATGGTGTACAGGGACCCCACGTCTGCTGTCACCAATATACTTTTTTCAGAACACCCCAGAGATTGGAGGATCTGGATAATATGTTTAGTGTCTTTAAGGAATGCTGGCGTTTTAACTACCAGGGGTTGTAAGAATGAATCAATGTATTGCCCTAATCGGGCTGACACTGAGTCAATCCCATTTACTATGGGCCTCCCTGGAGGGTTAACACTGTCTTTATGTAATTTCGGTAGAAAATAAATGATAGGAGTTCTGCAAAACAATGGATCCAGGTAAAGAGCCTCTTTTATGGTCAATATTCCCTGATCTTTACCATCCTCAATGATATGGTGTAACTCATCCTTAAAGGACAACATAGGGTCTGTATGAAGAACTCTATATGTATCCTCATCTGACAATAGGTTACTCATTTCCATTTTATAGTATTCTTTACTCAGGATGACTAACCCTCCTCCTTTGTCCGCTGGACGAATTACAATTTCTTTTCTTTTTTCCAAAGATCCCATACCCCGTTTAATATATTGTGGATCTAATACCTTTTTAATTTTCAATGACTCCAAATCCTTTACTACCATATTCTTGAAGACCTCCATATATTTGCTGTCAACATTAATGGGGTTGAATATTGATTTATTTCGTAAAGAAGAATGGTCACCCCTAACAAGTGGTGTAGCCCTACTAGTGTTGGATAAAAAATATTTTTTCATGTTCAAACTTCTAATATATTTTTGCAAACTTACGTAAGTTTGGAATTTGTTCAAATTTTTGGTTGGGGCAAATTTAAGCCCTCTATCCAGGACTTTGATTTCATCATCATTTAATGTTACCCCACTTAGATTATAAATTCCTGCTCCCGTTATGGTTTCGACCTTTTGTAATCGCCTACCCCCTCTCCTTCCTCTCTGTCTTTTCTTTTTCTTGGGGTACCTACATTGGGCGGTGGATACTGTGGCAATTGTCTCCACCATTCCCCTAGGTTGGGTCTGTGTACAGGGGGTCCAGTTTGGTATCCCCCACGTGACCCTAAAAAATCCCCCCTATCGTGGTCAGAGTGGTTGGCTAACGGTGCAAAACTATTTTGCGTAGGAAACCCCCTATTTTGGGGGTAATGGGGCTTCCCTCTATTGGATGGGTCAGCCCCATCTCCAAAATTACGAGAATCTCTCCATGGTTGGGATGCATTCTGATAATAAGATGATGTTGGATAATCATTTTCATAATGGGGGGTTGGTTGATAATTACCTTTACCTCTACCTCTTTTGTTCTTACCCCTTTTGGGGGGACCCCTATTAGGGTAATCATGAGGGGAAGAAAACCTCTCATGAGGGGGAGGTACATCATATTGATACACTGGTTGGTTTCTAGGTGTTGCCATTTTAGTGGCATTGAGAGTTTCGACTGGGGGATTGGCAGTGACATTACCACCACCTATGGGGGGAGCATTCTGCCATTTGAAAATGCTACCTCCAGTGAAATCATCCCAATCCCGTATAAACTTCTTCTTTTTCTTTGTTTGAATCTCAGCATCCCATTTCATAAGCTTATTTTTTAGCTCCCCTGAAAGTTTCAGAAATTCTTCACTTTCTTTATGGGGTTCTAAAAATGAAATGATCTCCCCAATCTGGGAGTCAAGGAGCTTTAATTTTCTTTGTTTCCGAGCCAAAAGAAATTCTATTAGCTCAAACCCTTTTTTGATGAAAAAGCCACTCCACTCAGACATAGAATCATCGTCAAGTAGACCATCATTAGGGGGCACATCCCACCTTAACCTTCTAGGAATAAGCTTGGCAGATAAATACTGTTCAAACGATGTAATATCCCACCAAGTTTTAGTCTTTTTTTCAAAAATATGCCCCAATTTACGAAATGCCTGGGAGATATCATTAATAGGTTCATTAGAAGAATTCCTAGAGAAAACTTCATTAATTTTAACTTCCCGTTTTTCTAAATATTGAAAAACATCCATTATTGCAGCGTGATTGTTGATAACTTGAGAAATCAGAATATGTAAAAAGAAACAAATCCGCGCAATAAACTATAATGTACTACTAAGCAGCTGAACACTAAGGGTCAAATAATCAAAATCCCTGAGTATAACATAAAAATAAATAGTGCAGCGCTTTAAAAGTCCATATATCAAAGATAGAAAAACAGCACAGTAAATCAGTATATAATCCCCGTGATCTTCATAGATGACACATGGACTCTTGATTGCATGCAGGTGGTAACAGACACACACACAGTGAGAGACCTCCACCAACAGATAAATTGGCCGCTCACCTTCCAACATGGACCCTTTAATTATAGAGGGTCACTGAAAAACTTTCCCTTACGGGTTAATCCAAAGCAGATGAAGATGTAAACTTCCCCAAAAGGATTAGGGTCATCAATTCCATATAACATCAGGATCATTCAAAAACTTCCAGGTATTAAGTTCATAGGGCAGTGTTTACATGTGGAAAATATAGAAGCAGACCATAGTGTTTCTCCGTAATAGAAAACAATTTAATGAAAAACGAAAGTAGTGCACTTACATTTAAAAGGCACTAAACCAGTGCCGAGGTACAACAGCGCGTCTGGTGAGACTGTGAATGAACTGCGGGTGACGTCACGAACTTCCCATCCGTACGCACGTTACGTCCCGGTAGGCGGGACTTCATCAGCGGATATGGGAAGAACGCCAGACACCCGCTCTTATAGCAACAAGGCGCCTGTGACTATGGAGACACGATGCAGCGTCACATGACGCCGATAGGGACGTCTGAATCACATGACATCAACCAGGAAGTGTCCCCGTGAGCCAGATATCCACACAAAGACTCCAAAGGCAACCAAAATACATGATAAAAACTTTAAAATAGAAAATATAAATATATATATATCTAAAATTCAACCAGTAAACCAGCCCAGTTGATTAATATAAAATATATGTATATTAATGCAGCGATCAACTCCTACAGTTACTACCGATATGGAGAAAGAAGCTGCTTATACATTGGATAAAAAATAAATAAACAAATCTGGACTGCAGACCTGAATATAGACGTGACATCAACCACAGCCCACAACAATCTCACCAAACCAAAATAAACATACTAAAACAATAATACATTAATAAATCACATATAATAAATGAAAAAAAACATCTACGATCTAATTAGCGGTCAGTTATAAAACAATTTATGTCAAATTCGACATTTAACCCGTCAGGGCAAAGAACTCGTGTTTCATGAATCCAATGGGATTCTCTTTTGCTCAGCTGACGGATAAAATTGCCACCTCGCCAATGTCTAGTGACTTTCTCTATGCCCCAGAATCTCAAACCCTTGGGATTTTGTTGGTGGAACTGTTTAAAATGCCTAGAGACATTATGGGTTTTGACCCCCTTTTTAATATTATTAACATGTTCTGCCACACGAACATGTAGAGGTCTCGAGGTTCGGCCTATATATTGGAGTCCGCAATCGCACTCCAGCATATAGACGACCCCCACCGTGGCGCACGTAATCAATTGTTTAATATTGTATTCTTTATTGGTGGCAGATGCCAAAAAAGACTTCCTTTTCTTAAGATTAACTTTGGAGGTCCTGCACGGGACACAACGGCCACATGCGTAAAATCCACCCAGGAATCTAAACATGCTGTTATCTGACGGTACAGGGGGGTTTAGGACACTAGGTGCCAATCGATCTCGCAAGGACGGGGCTTTCTTATAAATGAATTGGGGTGTCTCCGGTAGAACGGGACCAAGAGTCTTATCTTGTTTTAAGATGGACCAATTTTTAGCAATAATTTTCTCGAACTTTTTATACTGGACATTGTAGTCCAATATCATTCGAAAATTGTGAGAATCCCCATCAGAAGTTTTACTTCGATCAGTCAATAATGTCTGTCTATCAATCATCTTAACTTGTTCTACCTCTCGGAGCAGAACCTGTTCATCATAACCCTTTTGCACAAATCTAGTGGTCAACACTCGTGATTGGTTTACAAAATCAGATACTTGTGTGCAATTCCGACGCAACCTAATATACTGTCCCCTGGGGATGTTGCACAACCAAGAACGGTGGTGACAACTCCCCAGGGGAATGTACGCATTGCGATCGGTGGGTTTAAAGTGATTGATCAACTTAAAATGATCACTTCCCTTGGTGATGGTAAGATCCAAATAATCAACCTTCTCATTATCTATGGTCCATGTGAGGACCATATGAGTTACACCATATCATTGAGGATGGTAAAGATCAGGGAATATTGACCATAAAAGAGGCTCTTTACCTGGATCCATTGTTTTGCAGAACTCCTATCATTTATTTTCTACCGAAATTACATAAAGACAGTGTTAACCCTCCAGGGAGGCCCATAGTAAATGGGATTGACTCAGTGTCAGCCCGATTAGGGCAATACATTGATTCATTCTTACAACCCCTGGTAGTTAAAACGCCAGCATTCCTTAAAGACACTAAACATATTATCCAGATCCTCCAATCTCTGGGGTGTTCTGAAAAAAGTATATTGGTGACAGCAGACGTGGGGTCCCTGTACACCATTATAGGACACCAGGATGCACTGACGGCTGTGGAATGGGCTCTGTCCACCTCTACGCTGTCTGGTAGACATCAGGAGTTCCTTTTGAGTTGTTTGGATTTTTGTTTATCCCGGAACTATTTTTGGTACGATGGGGATTTTTTCTTACAAACTAGGGGAGTTGCGATGGGGGCCCGTTTTGCTCCCAGTGTGGCCAATATTTTTATGGCCCACTGGGAGGAACGGGCAGTGTTCGCATGTCGTCCCCCTGAATTAGTTTGTTATTTTCGTTATATTGATGATTTGATCCTGGTGTGGGAGGGCGATAGATCCGCTTTGGATTTTTTCATTAGTCATCTTAATGACAACAACAAAAATATTATCCTCACATGGACCATAGATAATGAGAAGGTTGATTATTTGGATCTTACCATCACCAAGGGAAGTGATCATTTTAAGTTGATCAATCACTTTAAACCCACCGATCGCAATGCGTACATTCCCCTGGGGAGTTGTCACCACCGTTCTTGGTTGTGCAACATCCCCAGGGGACAGTATATTAGGTTGCGTCGGAATTGCACACAAGTATCTGATTTTGTAAACCAATCACGAGTGTTGACCACTAGATTTGTGCAAAAGGGTTATGATGAACAGGTTCTGCTCCGAGAGGTAGAACAAGTTAAGATGATTGATAGACAGACATTATTGACTGATCGAAGTAAAACTTCTGATGGGGATTCTCACAATTTTCGAATGATATTGGACTACAATGTCCAGTATAAAAAGTTCGAGAAAATTATTGCTAAAAATTGGTCCATCTTAAAACAAGATAAGACTCTTGGTCCCGTTCTACCGGAGAAACCCCAATTCATTTATAAGAAAGCCCCGTCCTTGCGAGATCGATTGGCACCTAGTGTCCTAAACCCCCCTGTACCGTCAGATAACAGCATGTTTAGATTCCTGGGTGGATTTTACGCATGTGGCCGTTGTGTCCCGTGCAGGACCTCCAAAGTTAATCTTAAGAAAAGGAAGTCTTTTTTGGCATCTGCCACCAATAAAGAATACAATATTAAACAATTGATTACGTGCGCCACGGTGGGGGTCGTCTATATGCTGGAGTGCGATTGCGGACTCCAATATATAGGCCGAACCTCGAGACCTCTACATGTTCGTGTGGCAGAACATGTTAATAATATTAAAAAGGGGGTCAAAACCCATAATGTCTCTAGGCATTTTAAACAGTTCCACCAACAAAATCCCAAGGGTTTGAGATTCTGGGGCATAGAGAAAGTCACTAGACATTGGCGAGGTGGCAATTTTATCCGTCAGCTGAGCAAAAGAGAATCCCATTGGATTCATGAAACACGAGTTCTTTGCCCTGACGGGTTAAATGTCGAATTTGACATAAATTGTTTTATAACTGACCGCTAATTAGATCGTAGATGTTTTTTTTCATTTATTATATGTGATTTATTAATGTATTATTGTTTTAGTATGTTTATTTTGGTTTGGTGAGATTGTTGTGGGCTGTGGTTGATGTCACGTCTATATTCAGGTCTGCAGTCCAGATTTGTTTATTTATTTTTTATCCAATGTATAAGCAGCTTCTTTCTCCATATCGGTAGTAACTGTAGGAGTTGATCGCTGCATTAATATACATATATTTTATATTAATCAACTGGGCTGGTTTACTGGTTGAATTTTAGATATATATATATTTATATTTTCTATTTTAAAGTTTTTATCATGTATTTTGGTTGCCTTTGGAGTCTTTGTGTGGATATCTGGCTCACGGGGACACTTCCTGGTTGATGTCATGTGATTCAGACGTCCCTATCGGCGTCATGTGACGCTGCATCGTGTCTCCATAGTCACAGGCGCCTTGTTGCTATAAGAGCGGGTGTCTGGCGTTCTTCCCATATCCGCTGATGAAGTCCCGCCTACCGGGACGTAACGTGCGTACGGATGGGAAGTTCGTGACGTCACCCGCAGTTCATTCACAGTCTCACCAGACGCGCTGTTGTACCTCGGCACTGGTTTAGTGCCTTTTAAATGTAAGTGCACTACTTTCGTTTTTCATTAAATTGTTTTCTATTACGGAGAAACACTATGGTCTGCTTCTATATTTTCCACATGTAAACACTGCCCTATGAACTTAATACCTGGAAGTTTTTGAATGATCCTGATGTTATATGGAATTGATGACCCTAATCCTTTTGGGGAAGTTTACATCTTCATCTGCTTTGGATTAACCCGTAAGGGAAAGTTTTTCAGTGACCCTCTATAATTAAAGGGTCCATGTTGGAAGGTGAGCGGCCAATTTATCTGTTGGTGGAGGTCTCTCACTGTGTGTGTGTCTGTTACCACCTGCATGCAATCAAGAGTCCATGTGTCATCTATGAAGATCACGGGGATTATATACTGATTTACTGTGCTGTTTTTCTATCTTTGATATATGGACTTTTAAAGCGCTGCACTATTTATTTTTATGTTATACTCAGGGATTTTGATTATTTGACCCTTAGTGTTCAGCTGCTTAGTAGTACATTATAGTTTATTGCGCGGATTTGTTTCTTTTTACATATTCTGATTTCTCAAGTTATCAACAATCACGCTGCAATAATGGATGTTTTTCAATATTTAGAAAAACGGGAAGTTAAAATTAATGAAGTTTTCTCTAGGAATTCTTCTAATGAACCTATTAATGATATCTCCCAGGCATTTCGTAAATTGGGGCATATTTTTGAAAAAAAGACTAAAACTTGGTGGGATATTACATCGTTTGAACAGTATTTATCTGCCAAGCTTATTCCTAGAAGGTTAAGGTGGGATGTGCCCCCTAATGATGGTCTACTTGACGATGATTCTATGTCTGAGTGGAGTGGCTTTTTCATCAAAAAAGGGTTTGAGCTAATAGAATTTCTTTTGGCTCGGAAACAAAGAAAATTAAAGCTCCTTGACTCCCAGATTGGGGAGATCATTTCATTTTTAGAACCCCATAAAGAAAGTGAAGAATTTCTGAAACTTTCAGGGGAGCTAAAAAATAAGCTTATGAAATGGGATGCTGAGATTCAAACAAAGAAAAAGAAGAAGTTTATACGGGATTGGGATGATTTCACTGGAGGTAGCATTTTCAAATGGCAGAATGCTCCCCCCATAGGTGGTGGTAATGTCACTGCCAATCCCCCAGTCGAAACTCTCAATGCCACTAAAATGGCAACACCTAGAAACCAACCAGTGTATCAATATGATGTACCTCCCCCTCATGAGAGGTTTTCTTCCCCTCATGATTACCCTAATAGGGGTCCCCCCAAAAGGGGTAAGAACAAAAGAGGTAGAGGTAAAGGTAATTATCAACCAACCCCCCATTATGAAAATGATTATCCAACATCATCTTATTATCAGAATGCATCCCAACCATGGAGAGATTCTCGTAATTTTGGAGATGGGGCTGACCCATCCAATAGAGGGAAGCCCCATTACCCCCAAAATAGGGGGTTTCCTACGCAAAATAGTTTTGCACCGTTAGCCAACCACTCTGACCACGATAGGGGGGATTTTTTAGGGTCACGTGGGGGATACCAAACTGGACCCCCTGTACACAGACCCAACCTAGGGGAATGGTGGAGACAATTGCCACAGTATCCACCGCCCAATGTAGGTACCCCAAGAAAAAGAAAAGACAGAGAGGAAGGAGAGGGGGTAGGCGATTACAAAAGGTCGAAACCATAACGGGAGCAGGAATTTATAATCTAAGTGGGGTAACATTAAATGATGATGAAATCAAAGTCCTGGATAGAGGGCTTAAATTTGCCCCAACCAAAAATTTGAACAAATTCCAAACTTACGTAAGTTTGCAAAAATATATTAGAAGTTTGAACATGAAAAAATATTTTTTATCCAACACTAGTAGGGCTACACCACTTGTTAGGGGTGACCATTCTTCTTTACGAAATAAATCAATATTCAACCCCATTAATGTTGACAGCAAATATATGGAGGTCTTCAAGAATATGGTAGTAAAGGATTTGGAGTCATTGAAAATTAAAAAGGTATTAGATCCACAATATATTAAACGGGGTATGGGATCTTTGGAAAAAAGAAAAGAAATTGTAATTCGTCCAGCGGACAAAGGAGGAGGGTTAGTCATCCTGAGTAAAGAATACTATAAAATGGAAATGAGTAACCTATTGTCAGATGAGGATACATATAGAGTTCTTCATACAGACCCTATGTTGTCCTTTAAGGATGAGTTACACCATATCATTGAGGATGGTAAAGATCAGGGAATATTGACCATAAAAGAGGCTCTTTACCTGGATCCATTGTTTTGCAGAACTCCTATCATTTATTTTCTACCGAAATTACATAAAGACAGTGTTAACCCTCCAGGGAGGCCCATAGTAAATGGGATTGACTCAGTGTCAGCCCGATTAGGGCAATACATTGATTCATTCTTACAACCCCTGGTAGTTAAAACGCCAGCATTCCTTAAAGACACTAAACATATTATCCAGATCCTCCAATCTCTGGGGTGTTCTGAAAAAAGTATATTGGTGACAGCAGACGTGGGGTCCCTGTACACCATTATAGGACACCAGGATGCACTGACGGCTGTGGAATGGGCTCTGTCCACCTCTACGCTGTCTGGTAGACATCAGGAGTTCCTTTTGAGTTGTTTGGATTTTTGTTTATCCCGGAACTATTTTTGGTACGATGGGGATTTTTTCTTACAAACTAGGGGAGTTGCGATGGGGGCCCGTTTTGCTCCCAGTGTGGCCAATATTTTTATGGCCCACTGGGAGGAACGGGCAGTGTTCGCATGTCGTCCCCCTGAATTAGTTTGTTATTTTCGTTATATTGATGATTTGATCCTGGTGTGGGAGGGTGATAGATCCGCTTTGGATTTTTTCATTAGTCATCTTAATGACAACAACAAAAATATTATCCTCACATGGACCATAGATAATGAGAAGGTTGATTATTTGGATCTTACCATCACCAAGGGAAGTGATCATTTTAAGTTGATCAATCACTTTAAACCCACCGATCGCAATGCGTACATTCCCCTGGGGAGTTGTCACCACCGTTCTTGGTTGTGCAACATCCCCAGGGGACAGTATATTAGGTTGCGTCGGAATTGCACACAAGTATCTGATTTTGTAAACCAATCACGAGTGTTGACCACTAGATTTGTGCAAAAGGGTTATGATGAACAGGTTCTGCTCCGAGAGGTAGAACAAGTTAAGATGATTGATAGACAGACATTATTGACTGATCGAAGTAAAACTTCTGATGGGGATTCTCACAATTTTCGAATGATATTGGACTACAATGTCCAGTATAAAAAGTTCGAGAAAATTATTGCTAAAAATTGGTCCATCTTAAAACAAGATAAGACTCTTGGTCCCGTTCTACCGGAGAAACCCCAATTCATTTATAAGAAAGCCCCGTCCTTGCGAGATCGATTGGCACCTAGTGTCCTAAACCCCCCTGTACCGTCAGATAACAGCATGTTTAGATTCCTGGGTGGATTTTACGCATGTGGCCGTTGTGTCCCGTGCAGGACCTCCAAAGTTAATCTTAAGAAAAGGAAGTCTTTTTTGGCATCTGCCACCAATAAAGAATACAATATTAAACAATTGATTACGTGCGCCACGGTGGGGGTCGTCTATATGCTGGAGTGCGATTGCGGACTCCAATATATAGGCCGAACCTCGAGACCTCTACATGTTCGTGTGGCAGAACATGTTAATAATATTAAAAAGGGGGTCAAAACCCATAATGTCTCTAGGCATTTTAAACAGTTCCACCAACAAAATCCCAAGGGTTTGAGATTCTGGGGCATAGAGAAAGTCACTAGACATTGGCGAGGTGGCAATTTTATCCGTCAGCTGAGCAAAAGAGAATCCCATTGGATTCATGAAACACGAGTTCTTTGCCCTGACGGGTTAAATGTCGAATTTGACATAAATTGTTTTATAACTGACCGCTAATTAGATCGTAGATGTTTTTTTTCATTTATTATATGTGATTTATTAATGTATTATTGTTTTAGTATGTTTATTTTGGTTTGGTGAGATTGTTGTGGGCTGTGGTTGATGTCACGTCTATATTCAGGTCTGCAGTCCAGATTTGTTTATTTATTTTTTATCCAATGTATAAGCAGCTTCTTTCTCCATATCGGTAGTAACTGTAGGAGTTGATCGCTGCATTAATATACATATATTTTATATTAATCAACTGGGCTGGTTTACTGGTTGAATTTTAGATATATATATATTTATATTTTCTATTTTAAAGTTTTTATCATGTATTTTGGTTGCCTTTGGAGTCTTTGTGTGGATATCTGGCTCACGGGGACACTTCCTGGTTGATGTCATGTGATTCAGACGTCCCTATCGGCGTCATGTGACGCTGCATCGTGTCTCCATAGTCACAGGCGCCTTGTTGCTATAAGAGCGGGTGTCTGGCGTTCTTCCCATATCCGCTGATGAAGTCCCGCCTACCGGGACGTAACGTGCGTACGGATGGGAAGTTCGTGACGTCACCCGCAGTTCATTCACAGTCTCACCAGACGCGCTGTTGTACCTCGGCACTGGTTTAGTGCCTTTTAAATGTAAGTGCACTACTTTCGTTTTTCATTAAATTGTTTTCTATTACGGAGAAACACTATGGTCTGCTTCTATATTTTCCACATGTAAACACTGCCCTATGAACTTAATACCTGGAAGTTTTTGAATGATCCTGATGTTATATGGAATTGATGACCCTAATCCTTTTGGGGAAGTTTACATCTTCATCTGCTTTGGATTAACCCGTAAGGGAAAGTTTTTCAGTGACCCTCTATAATTAAAGGGTCCATGTTGGAAGGTGAGCGGCCAATTTATCTGTTGGTGGAGGTCTCTCACTGTGTGTGTGTCTGTTACCACCTGCATGCAATCAAGAGTCCATGTGTCATCTATGAAGATCACGGGGATTATATACTGATTTACTGTGCTGTTTTTCTATCTTTGATATATGGACTTTTAAAGCGCTGCACTATTTATTTTTATGTTATACTCAGGGATTTTGATTATTTGACCCTTAGTGTTCAGCTGCTTAGTAGTACATTATAGTTTATTGCGCGGATTTGTTTCTTTTTACATATTCTGATTTCTCAAGTTATCAACAATCACGCTGCAATAATGGATGTTTTTCAATATTTAGAAAAACGGGAAGTTAAAATTAATGAAGTTTTCTCTAGGAATTCTTCTAATGAACCTATTAATGATATCTCCCAGGCATTTCGTAAATTGGGGCATATTTTTGAAAAAAAGACTAAAACTTGGTGGGATATTACATCGTTTGAACAGTATTTATCTGCCAAGCTTATTCCTAGAAGGTTAAGGTGGGATGTGCCCCCTAATGATGGTCTACTTGACGATGATTCTATGTCTGAGTGGAGTGGCTTTTTCATCAAAAAAGGGTTTGAGCTAATAGAATTTCTTTTGGCTCGGAAACAAAGAAAATTAAAGCTCCTTGACTCCCAGATTGGGGAGATCATTTCATTTTTAGAACCCCATAAAGAAAGTGAAGAATTTCTGAAACTTTCAGGGGAGCTAAAAAATAAGCTTATGAAATGGGATGCTGAGATTCAAACAAAGAAAAAGAAGAAGTTTATACGGGATTGGGATGATTTCACTGGAGGTAGCATTTTCAAATGGCAGAATGCTCCCCCCATAGGTGGTGGTAATGTCACTGCCAATCCCCCAGTCGAAACTCTCAATGCCACTAAAATGGCAACACCTAGAAACCAACCAGTGTATCAATATGATGTACCTCCCCCTCATGAGAGGTTTTCTTCCCCTCATGATTACCCTAATAGGGGTCCCCCCAAAAGGGGTAAGAACAAAAGAGGTAGAGGTAAAGGTAATTATCAACCAACCCCCCATTATGAAAATGATTATCCAACATCATCTTATTATCAGAATGCATCCCAACCATGGAGAGATTCTCGTAATTTTGGAGATGGGGCTGACCCATCCAATAGAGGGAAGCCCCATTACCCCCAAAATAGGGGGTTTCCTACGCAAAATAGTTTTGCACCGTTAGCCAACCACTCTGACCACGATAGGGGGGATTTTTTAGGGTCACGTGGGGGATACCAAACTGGACCCCCTGTACACAGACCCAACCTAGGGGAATGGTGGAGACAATTGCCACAGTATCCACCGCCCAATGTAGGTACCCCAAGAAAAAGAAAAGACAGAGAGGAAGGAGAGGGGGTAGGCGATTACAAAAGGTCGAAACCATAACGGGAGCAGGAATTTATAATCTAAGTGGGGTAACATTAAATGATGATGAAATCAAAGTCCTGGATAGAGGGCTTAAATTTGCCCCAACCAAAAATTTGAACAAATTCCAAACTTACGTAAGTTTGCAAAAATATATTAGAAGTTTGAACATGAAAAAATATTTTTTATCCAACACTAGTAGGGCTACACCACTTGTTAGGGGTGACCATTCTTCTTTACGAAATAAATCAATATTCAACCCCATTAATGTTGACAGCAAATATATGGAGGTCTTCAAGAATATGGTAGTAAAGGATTTGGAGTCATTGAAAATTAAAAAGGTATTAGATCCACAATATATTAAACGGGGTATGGGATCTTTGGAAAAAAGAAAAGAAATTGTAATTCGTCCAGCGGACAAAGGAGGAGGGTTAGTCATCCTGAGTAAAGAATACTATAAAATGGAAATGAGTAACCTATTGTCAGATGAGGATACATATAGAGTTCTTCATACAGACCCTATGTTGTCCTTTAAGGATGAGTTACACCATATCATTGAGGATGGTAAAGATCAGGGAATATTGACCATAAAAGAGGCTCTTTACCTGGATCCATTGTTTTGCAGAACTCCTATCATTTATTTTCTACCGAAATTACATAAAGACAGTGTTAACCCTCCAGGGAGGCCCATAGTAAATGGGATTGACTCAGTGTCAGCCCGATTAGGGCAATACATTGATTCATTCTTACAACCCCTGGTAGTTAAAACGCCAGCATTCCTTAAAGACACTAAACATATTATCCAGATCCTCCAATCTCTGGGGTGTTCTGAAAAAAGTATATTGGTGACAGCAGACGTGGGGTCCCTGTACACCATTATAGGACACCAGGATGCACTGACGGCTGTGGAATGGGCTCTGTCCACCTCTACGCTGTCTGGTAGACATCAGGAGTTCCTTTTGAGTTGTTTGGATTTTTGTTTATCCCGGAACTATTTTTGGTACGATGGGGATTTTTTCTTACAAACTAGGGGAGTTGCGATGGGGGCCCGTTTTGCTCCCAGTGTGGCCAATATTTTTATGGCCCACTGGGAGGAACGGGCAGTGTTCGCATGTCGTCCCCCTGAATTAGTTTGTTATTTTCGTTATATTGATGATTTGATCCTGGTGTGGGAGGGTGATAGATCCGCTTTGGATTTTTTCATTAGTCATCTTAATGACAACAACAAAAATATTATCCTCACATGGACCATAGATAATGAGAAGGTTGATTATTTGGATCTTACCATCACCAAGGGAAGTGATCATTTTAAGTTGATCAATCACTTTAAACCCACCGATCGCAATGCGTACATTCCCCTGGGGAGTTGTCACCACCGTTCTTGGTTGTGCAACATCCCCAGGGGACAGTATATTAGGTTGCGTCGGAATTGCACACAAGTATCTGATTTTGTAAACCAATCACGAGTGTTGACCACTAGATTTGTGCAAAAGGGTTATGATGAACAGGTTCTGCTCCGAGAGGTAGAACAAGTTAAGATGATTGATAGACAGACATTATTGACTGATCGAAGTAAAACTTCTGATGGGGATTCTCACAATTTTCGAATGATATTGGACTACAATGTCCAGTATAAAAAGTTCGAGAAAATTATTGCTAAAAATTGGTCCATCTTAAAACAAGATAAGACTCTTGGTCCCGTTCTACCGGAGAAACCCCAATTCATTTATAAGAAAGCCCCGTCCTTGCGAGATCGATTGGCACCTAGTGTCCTAAACCCCCCTGTACCGTCAGATAACAGCATGTTTAGATTCCTGGGTGGATTTTACGCATGTGGCCGTTGTGTCCCGTGCAGGACCTCCAAAGTTAATCTTAAGAAAAGGAAGTCTTTTTTGGCATCTGCCACCAATAAAGAATACAATATTAAACAATTGATTACGTGCGCCACGGTGGGGGTCGTCTATATGCTGGAGTGCGATTGCGGACTCCAATATATAGGCCGAACCTCGAGACCTCTACATGTTCGTGTGGCAGAACATGTTAATAATATTAAAAAGGGGGTCAAAACCCATAATGTCTCTAGGCATTTTAAACAGTTCCACCAACAAAATCCCAAGGGTTTGAGATTCTGGGGCATAGAGAAAGTCACTAGACATTGGCGAGGTGGCAATTTTATCCGTCAGCTGAGCAAAAGAGAATCCCATTGGATTCATGAAACACGAGTTCTTTGCCCTGACGGGTTAAATGTCGAATTTGACATAAATTGTTTTATAACTGACCGCTAATTAGATCGTAGATGTTTTTTTTCATTTATTATATGTGATTTATTAATGTATTATTGTTTTAGTATGTTTATTTTGGTTTGGTGAGATTGTTGTGGGCTGTGGTTGATGTCACGTCTATATTCAGGTCTGCAGTCCAGATTTGTTTATTTATTTTTTATCCAATGTATAAGCAGCTTCTTTCTCCATATCGGTAGTAACTGTAGGAGTTGATCGCTGCATTAATATACATATATTTTATATTAATCAACTGGGCTGGTTTACTGGTTGAATTTTAGATATATATATATTTATATTTTCTATTTTAAAGTTTTTATCATGTATTTTGGTTGCCTTTGGAGTCTTTGTGTGGATATCTGGCTCACGGGGACACTTCCTGGTTGATGTCATGTGATTCAGACGTCCCTATCGGCGTCATGTGACGCTGCATCGTGTCTCCATAGTCACAGGCGCCTTGTTGCTATAAGAGCGGGTGTCTGGCGTTCTTCCCATATCCGCTGATGAAGTCCCGCCTACCGGGACGTAACGTGCGTACGGATGGGAAGTTCGTGACGTCACCCGCAGTTCATTCACAGTCTCACCAGACGCGCTGTTGTACCTCGGCACTGGTTTAGTGCCTTTTAAATGTAAGTGCACTACTTTCGTTTTTCATTAAATTGTTTTCTATTACGGAGAAACACTATGGTCTGCTTCTATATTTTCCACATGTAAACACTGCCCTATGAACTTAATACCTGGAAGTTTTTGAATGATCCTGATGTTATATGGAATTGATGACCCTAATCCTTTTGGGGAAGTTTACATCTTCATCTGCTTTGGATTAACCCGTAAGGGAAAGTTTTTCAGTGACCCTCTATAATTAAAGGGTCCATGTTGGAAGGTGAGCGGCCAATTTATCTGTTGGTGGAGGTCTCTCACTGTGTGTGTGTCTGTTACCACCTGCATGCAATCAAGAGTCCATGTGTCATCTATGAAGATCACGGGGATTATATACTGATTTACTGTGCTGTTTTTCTATCTTTGATATATGGACTTTTAAAGCGCTGCACTATTTATTTTTATATTAAAAGGAATATACACCCGGTTTCTAATGAAATTTAGTCAAATGCATTATACAAGACAATTTGTTTGAACGTACATATTAATAAGAGTGGTATCCACCATGCATTTAAATCAAATCTAACATGCTTGAGTCATGCGCTGCCACCAAGTGGCCAAACAAGTAGACCATTTTGGAGAAATCCCATAAAAGACATGTTGTACAACTTTAAGAAGCTTTTGTTAGCCAAAGTATTCATTATAGAGCTCAACAGCCAAGCAGACATAATAGTCCTACAAACTACATTTCTGTTGTTCATTAAAGGAGACTTGTGTCAGTAATAAGTAGAGTATATATGCTTGGGAGAAAAGTCACAAACCAGTGTATACAATCACATCTTCCATTATTTGGTATTGAGAGCACAACTTTCAAACTATTCTAACCCACTAAAGCTGGCCCATATATGGTTATTTTTTATTTATTTTTTTAACCAACAGATTCCTCCATCCACACAAACAAGATGGATGAAGGAATCCCCCTGCCAGGACATTGTATTCTGACAGTAATGAGTAAGATTGGTTGCAGCCGCTGGTCAAGGAAAATTTTTCAACATGGCGCTTTCACAGAAATAGATTTAATGATCGACTTCTATGGAACGGGGGTGGCCACACACCAGTCCCTGCTGAACCAACCAAATTTTGATCCATGTATGGCCATCCTGAGGCCCCTTTCACACAAACGGACCGATTGGGTCTACCTGTCCGTTTTTCAGGCGGACCCAATCGGACCACCCATCATTCTCTATGGGTAGGTAGATGTAAATGTACATATGTACGTTACACCCGCCTGCATCAGATCCAATCTTCCACAAAAAAAAGATGGATGGGGATCCGTTCCCCATCCATCTAGAGTACAGGTGTCAAACACAAGGCCCACAGGCCGAATCAGGCTCTCCGGTCCATTTCATGTGGCCCTTGCACCTCTCCTGCAGCTGCAGGAGAGTTCCAGCCCTCCTATGGTCCTCATCCAGACCCTGTACTTTCTGCTTTTCAAGCAATGCATCCATCTTCTTCCCAGCAGCAGCATAAGGTAAGGGGGGTGCGCTGTGATGTAAGGGAGAGTGGGGGACTCAACTTCTGATGGTGGGGTGGCGCTTGACATCTAATGTAAGGGGAGGGGATGCGCTTGACATCTAATCTTACAGATACAACCAGCCCCTTTGAGGGCAATCATAATGCTGATGCGGCCCGCGATGAAACTGAGTTTGACACCCCTGATCTAGAGGATCGGATCAGATGACAGTCACGTAGAAACGGACATGCAGTCTGTTTCCATTCAACCACCTCATAGAGAACAGTGGGGCTGTGTCAATGTCCACTCTGCATCAGCGGAGCAGACAGACTCGTCATCCACCTGCTCAGTGGGGATCAGCGAACAGATCCCCTTCTGAGCAGGCAGATCCGTTTGACAGGGTCCACCCCTTGTGAAAGCTGCCTTAGACCCCACACACACTATTAGATTTTCTGCAGATTTTTGTCTTCAGGTTTACCAAAACCATGCAGTGCAAGGGCCTGCCTGATTGCATACAAATTGAAACTCTTAAGGTTTGACCTCATATTATATGGTTTTGGTAAATCTGAAGACAAAAATCTGCAGAAAATCTAATAGTGTGTATGAGGTCTTAGACTTAAAAGATAAGAATAGGGTTGTTTTTTTTTCCAGTATCATACTTACCTAGGTGGATGCAGCATCGGTCCAACGGAACACCGCCGATTGCTCGGTTCTTACAGCTCCGTGAGCAGAGAGATGCAGACTGTAAATCGGCAGCTCTCTCCTCGCTCACTGGAGTGCTGGGCTGTGGAGGGGGTGGAGCAACTGGCTCAGCCTCTAAGCAGCTTGCTAAGAGGCTGAGCCGGGTGTCGGTCCAGGGACCTGGTGGATCCAGCCTTACATTGTCGTTAGGGTTGTCCCGATACCGATACTAGTATCGGTATCGGGACCGATACCGAGCATTTGCGCGAGTACTTGTACTCGCGCAAATGCTCCCGATGCCTGATCCGATACCTGTGATGGGGAGAGAGAGGCGGCGTGCAACAGGAAGTCAGTGGGTGGAGTCAGCGGGCAGAGCGAGCAGAGCGAGCGAGCAGTAGCTGGCGGGGTGGGGGGGAATGGGGGCAGCCAGGGCCGGATTCCAGACAAGGCCACCGAGGCCAGGCCTCGGGGCGGCAGTCAGTGCAGGGGCGGCTCCGCCTATCCTCGCCGCCCTCACTCACGGGCACAGTCACCTCCCACTCCGCCTATTCTCCCCGCTCGCACTCACGGTCACACTGTACAGTTCCGGCTCCGCCTATCATCTCCGCCCACTCCGCTCATCCTCCCCGCCCTCACTCAGGGGAACACTGCAAAGTCACCGCCCATTCTCCCCGCCCTCATTCACGGGCATACTGCACAGTCTCCGCCCGCTCCGCCCATCCTCCCCGCCCTCACTTATGGGCACTCTACACAGTCCCCGCCCGCTCCTCCCATCCTCTCCGCCCGCACTCATGGGTAGTCACAGGCCCCACCCATCCTCTTTGCCCGGCCAAGCAAAACCTAGCATGGAGGGGGAACCAACTGATTTGCGAGTGATCTGCAAGTAAGTGGCACTGATATCAATATCAACACTGCTACTGATTCCCCCCCCACACCACCACTGCTGCCACTGATACCCCCCACCAGCATTACTGCCACTGATACCCCCACCACCATTACTGTCACTGATACCCCACCACCATTACTGCCACTGATACCCCCACCACCATTACTGCCACTGATACCCCCCACCAGCATTACTGCCACTGATACCCCCCACCAGCATTACTGCCACTGATACCCCCCACCAGCATTACTGCCACTGATACCCCCACCACCATTACTGCCACTGAAACCCCCACCAGCATTACTGCCACTGATACCCCCACCAGCATTACTGCCACTGATACCCCCCACCACCATTACTGTCACTGATACCCCCACCACCATTACTGCCACTGATACCCCCACCACCATTACTGCCACTGATACCCCCACCACCATTACTGCCACTGATACCCCCCACCAGCATTACTGCCACTGATACCCCCCACAAGCATTACTGCCACTGATACCCCCACCACCATTACTGCCACTGATACCCCCACCACCATTACTGCCACTGATACCCCCCACCAGCATTACTGCCACTGATACCCCCCACCACCATTACTGCCACTGATACCCCCACCACCATTACTACCACTGATACCCCCACCAGCATTACTGCCACTGATACCCCCCACCAGCATTACTGCCACTGATACCCCCCACCACCATTGCTGCCACTGATTCCCCCCACCACCACTGATACCCCACCACCGCCACTGATACCCCACCACCACCACTGATACCCCACCACCACCACTGATACCCCACCACCGCCACTGATACCCCACCACCGCCACTTATACCCCACCACTGCCACTTATTCCCCCCCAACACCAGCACCATTACCACTAGTGCGACTGATACACCCCCCACCACTGATACCCCCCACCTCACCACAACCACTGCTGCCACTGATCCCATTCAGCAACCACCATCCCTGCCACTGATCCCACCCCCCACCACTGCCACTCATCCCGTCCAATCTCCCCCTTCCACTACCACTCATTCCAACCTATCTTCCCCAACCACCACCCTCACCACTGATCCCATCCTCCCACCACCGCTGCCACTCATTTCATCCAATGCCCCCCAACCACCACCCTTGCCACTGATCCCATTCCCCTCATCATCTCTGCCACTAATCCCATTCAATCCCCCCTACCACTGATCCCACCCCCCAACCACCACCCTCACCACTGATCCCATCCTCCCACCACCGCTGCCACTCATTTCATCCAATGCCCCCCAACCACAACCCTTGCCACTAATCCCATTCCCTACATCATCTCTGCCACTCATCCCATTCAATCCCCCCTACCACTGATCCCACCCCCCAACCACCACCCTTGCCACTCATCCCATCCCCCCACCACTGCTGCCACTGATCCCACCCCCACCGCTGCCACTCATCCCATCTCTCCCTCAACGCTGCCACTGATCCTATCCCTATCCAACCACCACTGCTGCCACTGATCCCATCCCCCACCACCACCGCTGCCACTCATCCCAAGGGCATAACTACAGGGTCACAATTGCAATGGCGCACATGTTGCCCCTGTACACCTGGATGGGGGGGCATATAGAGGAACAAATCCCCTCCATTTTTCTCCTGCAGCCACTAAAAGCCTGCTTTTCCTCCCCTCCGTCCCATAGGCATTCAGTGGCTGCAGGAGGAAAATGGAGGGGAATTTGTTCCTCCATATGCTGCCCCCGCCGCCCCTCCTATCCAGGTCCTGCTGCCCCCAGGATCAGTGGGAAGGGCGCTGGCCAGAGGTCACAGTGCCAAGCAGAATATTTGACTCAAAAGGTATTTAATTCCTTGCTGGGTATGCTGCATAATGCACATATTTACAGTTATTATTGTATAAAAACAGTGCACAAATACACTAGGTATGTCTTTAATAACACAATATGCAAATCACAAGTACTTTCAGGTTTTTTTTGGCGGGGGGGGGGGTATTTCTAGTGTAATTTTTTTTTCTTTGCCTCATTTCTATCACATGGGGGGGGGGGGCTCAGAAGACCCCTATGTGATGGTGTGTGTGTGTGTAGGGGGGGGGGGGCGGCATTGAAGGACCCGGCCTTGGGGCGGCAAAGGGAGTAAATCCGGGCCTGGGGGCAGCCGCATCATCCATCGGTGACCGGAGCCGTCACATTGGGTAACTGAAGTGACGCTCCGTGTTGCCGGTGTACACTGTCAGTGCTTTAACCAATCCCGGGTCCCGACGCCCATCTTGGTACACCCTGCACTCGGCCACATTAAGCCAGCAGCGGACATCTTGTTACACCCAGCCCATATAGTTTGGGCTAGGTGTAACAAGATGTCCGCTGCTGCTTTTATGTAGCCAAGTGCAGGGTGTAGCAAGATGGGCGTTGCAGGGGGCAGAAAAAAATTATTTAGGTTGCTTTCGTGTCATTTATTTCAGTGCCTGCCCATAAGTGTCAGCCATCTGTCAGTGCCCATCCATCAGTGCCACTGCCAGCCATCAGTGTGTGCCATCTATCAGTGCCATTTTTCAGTGTGTGCCACCTACCAGTGCCATCTTTCAGTGTGTGCCACCTATCAGTGCCATCTTTTAGTGTGTGCCACCTATCAGTGCCATCTTTTAGTGCGTGCCACCTATCAGTGCCATCTTTCAGTGCCAGCCATCAGTGCGTGCCACTCATCAGTGCTGCATAATCAGTGCCACCTATCAGTGCCCATCCATCAGTGCCACTGCCAGCCATCAGTGCCACTGCCAGCCATCAGTGCCATCTTTCAGTGCGTGCCACCTATCAGTGCCATCTTTCAGTGCCAGCCATCAGTGCGTGCCACTCATCAGTGCTGCATAATCAGTGCCACCTATCAGTGCCCATCCATCAGTGCGTGCCATCTATCAGTGCCATCTTTCAGTGCATGCCACCTATCAGTGTCATCTTTCAGTGCCAGCCATCAGTGCGTGCCACTCATCAGTGCCACCTATCAGTGCCCATCCATCAGTGCCACTGCCAGCCATCAGTCAGTGCCACCTTTTAGTGCCCATCAGCCAGTGCCATCTATCAATGCGTCACATGACATTAAAAAAAAAGTATCGGTATTCGGTATCGGCGAGTACTTGAAAAAAAGTATCGGTACTTGTACTCGGTCTTAAAAAAGTGGTATCGGGACAACCCTAATTGTCGTGATGACGCGGACCCTGTACCGACTTCTATGACGTCAGCAGAGAGCGGACTTTAGCCGGCTCTCTGCTGAAACCAGGTCACAGGAGTACAAAACAAATTGCACTCCTGTGAACGACAGGAGAAGTACTATATTTGTTCAAAGCTTCCTTTTTGTTGAACACTACCCGTTAAGGTTCTAAAAACTGAAACTATCCCCCTAGAGCTGGGAAAGTAGGGGAGTAGGCAGCAAGATCTGCACAACATTCTCAAAGTTTGTAAACAGGGATGTTACTATTATGCAAACGTTGACTTTAATGTACACCCCTACAATGATGACTGAAATTATATAACCTCTAAAAATATACCACAAGGTCCCTGTAATAAACTACTAAATATGTTTTAAATACAAGTAAATTCTGGACTCTGTCTTGTTATAACATTCCTGTAATTTGCTGCACAGAATCACTCAAACAGGGGTGGGAGAACTGGCACTTTGAGGACGGCTCTGCCGATTTCCTCAATGGTGTTCTGCTACTCCTCTATCGCCCAATCACAGACAGGGGTGGGAGAACTGGCACTTTGAGGACAGCTCTGCCGATTTCCTCATGGGTGAGCTGCTACTCCTCTATAGCCCAATCACAGACAGGGGTGGGACCTTGGTTAAGCTGCATTGTTTAACTACAGTGTAATCTGCAGTGAGGCATGTAGTGTAATCTATGTTTTTCAACCGTGTATTTAGGGATTTGCCTATCTGTCCCGTGCAGAGCAGACCTATCAGGTTTTTATTGGCACTGAGGGATCATGGAGGAAAGCGCCAACAGCAGAATGTATTAAGCCCAGATTTAAAGATGAAGTCCAGCCTCACCATTATTCTCACATTTGTAGCAGGTCCCCACCTGTGCTGAAACTGATTACTCTCAATATCTTGCAGACTTACATCTCCACAATATAAACCTTTGAAGCTGCAGCAACTATCTTGAGCCTACCTTTATTTCCTGTATGGATGACTTCAAGAACCATCAATCCCCTCTGCTCCTGATCTGTATGGTTGTCAGCCCCTCTCTCATAGATATTACCTTTCCATTCCATTATTCATTTTTGCTCTTTGTCATGTCTGGGTGTGATCTTTAGGGCTGGTGACAGTCACTATACTGCCTTTCCCCAGCATTATATGAAAGAACACATACCTGGCATTTCTTTACACATGCAATCTGCAATTCTGAATGTAATCAAGCAACTGATCAGCAGATTGCACAGTTAAAGTCTGTGTCACCCAGTGGCCAGCAGGTAAGCGAGATGCGTTTTTTCATATGAAGCCCGAGCAAAGGTGCTTTAATTTTTACACAAGTCTGCCAACCCCACCCACTGAACTCAAACTTGCTATGGAGCCACAATCAACAGAAAGATTTCAAAAATAGATATTTATTTAAAACAAAATTATTTAACTGAAAAGTTGCATTTTGCTCAGGGGAGAGGGAAGGTATTATATGCATATATTACACTTCAGCTTTAATTACATTTAGATTTTTTCTTTATTAACCACTTAAGCCCCGGACCATTTCGGGCCATTAGGACCAGGCCTGTTTTTGGGATTCGGCACTGCGCTGCTTTAACTGTAAATTGTGCGGACATGCAATGTTGTACCCAAATGAAATTTGCGTCCTTTTCTTCCCACAAATAGAGCTTTCTTTTAATGGTATTTGATTGCCTCTGCGATTTTTATTTTTTGCGATATAAACGGAAAAAGACCGAAAATTTTGAAAAAAAATGATATTTTCTACTTTTTGTTATAAGAAAAATCGAATAAACTCAATTTTAGTCAGACATTTAGGCCAAAATGTATTCAGCCACATGTCTTTAGTAAAAAAAATGTCAATAAACGTATATTTATTGGTTTGCGCAAAAGTTATAGCGTTTACAAACTAGGGTACATTTTCTGAAATTTACACAGCTTTAAATTTATGACTGCCTATCTCATTTCTTGAGGTGCTAAAATGGCAGGGCAGTACAAAACCCCCCCAAATGACCCCATTTTGGAAAGTAGACACCCCAAGGAAATTGCTGAGAGGCATGTTGAGCCCATTGAATATTTTTTTTTTTTGTCCCAAGTGATTGAATAATGACAAAAAAAAAAATTACAAAAAGTTGTCACTAAATGATATATTGCTCACACATGCCATGGTTATATGTGGAATTGCACCCCAAAATACATTTTGCTGCTTCTCCTGAGTACGGGGATACCACATGTGTGGGACTTTTTAGGAGCCTGGCCACGTACGGGACCCCGGAAACCAAGCACCGCCTTCAGGATTTCTAAGGGCGCAAATTTTTGATTTCATTCCTCACTACCTATCACAGTTTCGAAGGCCATAAAATGCCAAAATAGCACAAAACCCCCCCAAATGACCCCATTTTAGAAAGTAGACACCCCAAGGAAATTGCTGAGAGGCCTGTTGAGCCCGTTGAATATTTTTTTTTTTTGTCCCAAGTGATTGAATAATGACAAAAAATAAAAATAAAAAATAAATTACAAAAAGTTGTCACTAAATGATATATTGCTCACACATGCCATGGTTATATGTGGAATTGCACCCCAAAATACATTCTGCTGCTTTTCCTGAGTACGGGGATACCACATGTGTGGGACTTTTTAGGAGCCTAGCCGCGTACGGGACCCCGAAAACCAAGCACCGCCTTCAGGATTTCTAGGCACAAATTTTTGATTTCACTCCTCACTACCTATCACAGTTTCTAAGGCCATAAAATGCCAAAATAGCACAAAACCCCCCCAAATGACCCCATTTTGGAAAGTAGACACCCCAAGCTATTTGCTGAGGAGGCATGGTGAGTATTTTACAGCTCTCATTTGTTTTTGAAAATGAAGAAAGAAAATTTTTTTTTTTTTTTTTTTCAATTTCCAAAACTTTGTGACAAAAAGCGAGATCTGCAAAATACTCACAATACCTCTCAGCAAATAGCTTGGGGTGTCTACTTTCCAAAATGGGGTCATTTGGGGGGGTTTTGTGCCATCTGGGCATTCCATGGCCTCCGAAACTGTGATAGGCAGTGAGAAGTAAAATCAAAAATTTACACCCTTAGAAAGCCTGAAGGCGGTGCTTTGTTTTTGGGGTCCCGTACGCGGCTAGGCTCCCAAAAAGTCTCACACATGTGGTATCCCTGTACTCAGGAGAAGCAACAGAATTTATTTTGGGGTGTAATTCCACATATGCCCATGGCATGTTTGAGCAATATATCATTTAGTGACAACTTTGTGCAAAAAAAAAAAAAAAAAAAAAAAATTGTCTTTTTTCCGCAACTTGTGTCAACATATAAAATATTCAATGGACTCGACATGCCTCTCAGTATATAGCTTGGGGTGTCTACTTTCCAAAATGGGGTCATTTGGGGGGGTTTTGAACTGTTCTGGCATTTTATACACAACATTAGGAAGCTTACATCCACTCTTCTAACCACTTGCAGACAAAGCCCTTTTTGACACTTTTTGTTTACATGAAAACATATTTTTTTTTTGCAAGAAAATTATGTTGAACCCCCAAACATTATATATATTTTTAAAGCAAAGGCCCTACAGATTAAAATGGTGGGTGTTGCATTTTTTTTTTCTACACAGTATTTGCGCAGCGATTTTTCAAACGCATTTTTTGGGGAAAAAATACACTTTTTTTAATTTTAATGCACTAAAACACACTATATTGCCCAAATGTTTGATGAAATAATAAAGATGATCTTAGGCCGAGTACATAGATACCAAACACGACATGCTTTAAAATTTCGCACAAACGCGCATTGGCGACAAACTACATACATTTTTAAAAGCCTTTAAAAGCCTTTACAGATTACCCCGTTAGATTTACAGAGGAGGTCTACTGCTAAAATGACTGCCCTCGATCTGACCTTCGCGGTGATACCTCACATGCATGGTGCAATTGCTGTTTACATATGACGCCAGACCGACGCTTGCGTTCGCCATTGGGCAAGAGCAGGGCAGGACAGGGGTGCTTTTTTTTTTTTTTTTTTTTTTTTTATTATTAATTTTGCTTTTTTATTTTATTTTTAAATTGTTCCTTACATATATTTTTTTTTTTATAATTTTTATTGTTATCTCAGGGAATGTAAATATCCCCTATGATAGCAATAGGTAGTGACAGGTACTCTTTTTTTGAAAAAACTGGGGTCTTCTAGACCCTAGATCTTTCCTCTGCCCTCAAAGCATCTGACCACACCAAGATCGGTGTGATAAAATGCTTTCCCAATTTCCCAATGGCGCTTTTTATATCCGGGGGGGGACATTCCCTCCCACTGCTTGTAAAAGCAGTCCAGAGGCTAATTAGCCGCTGTGATTGCTTTTACATGAAAGCCGGCCGCTGGCTGAAAAGAATGATACCAAGATGATGCCTAAACCCGCAGGCATCAATCTGGTATAACCATTCAAAGTCCAGCAACATACCAGTACGTTGCTGGTCCTTGTTGGACATGTATTGTAATCTTTTTTTTTCATGCAGCCTGTTGGCTGAACGAAAAAAGAGATTGATTGGTGGGTATGCCCACCATTAGAATACCGCCCTTCATCCACCCACTTCTAATGATGGGCATACATGCACCATTTATATATGCCGAAGCATGGGGGCATCCTCCCGCAAAAAAGTTATGCCGCACACACATGGTCAAACGTTTCCACGGGCAAGCCTCCGTCGGAATTTCGACCGTATGTATGCGGCATTAGGAGCAAAATTGCTCCTCCGCCCTGCTGCCCCTGCTGCCCCCATGCTTCGGCATATATGCTTTTTTTTTTTTAACTGTGGTGGTGAAATCACCTCCTACAGCACTGGAGTCGCAGGGATCAGGCCTGTCTCTGCGAACGCTGCAGTTATGTGTGTTGTGTTTTGTAAGTGACAGTGATCGATCGATACTGCACTTGGGTGGCCTGGGCTGGACGGAGGGGCAAAACGCAGGTGCTAGCAGGTATCTGGGCTGATCCCGCTAACACTGCGTTTTTGGGAACCCTAAACCGCTGGTATAGATCTGATCAGATCAGATATTGATCTGTTCAGATACTATACCACTAAGGGGGGTGTATGCTTTACGCGTGGGTGTTAGCGTTACTGGCACTAACCTGACGCTGCCTGGGGTGTGACGCAGACCCTCTCTGACGCTAAAACCTAATTGATATCACCCACCGGGCGATCAGGGGGTTAAACCTTTATTGGGTTATATACGGCGGGTGCCCTGACACTATAAAAAGCAAACTAACTAACCAGCGTCACCCGTAACACTTATATGGTGATCACTGGTGAAAGGGTTAACTAGGGGCAATTAGGGGGTTAAAACCTTTATTAGATCATATTTGGGGGTACCTGACGCTATAAAAACCTGCGGCGAACCTAAAAAAAATGACTGGCTACCGATTGGCATCACCGACACGAAGACAGCGATCAGAAAAACGATCGCTTAGTGACAGTGGTGATAGGGGGTGAAAGGGTTACCTGGGGGGCGATCAAGGGGGTTAAACCTTTATTAGATAATATATTGGGGTACCCGACGCTATAAAAACCTGCGGCGAACCTAAAAAAAATTACTGGCTACCGATCGCCATCACTGATGCTAAGACAGCCATCAGAAAAATGATCGCATAGCGACAGCGGTGATAGGGGGTGAAAGGGTTACCTGGGGGGCGATCAAGGGGGTTTAACCTTTATTAGATAATATATTGGGGTACCTGACGCTATAAAAACCTGCGGCGAACCTAAAAAAAATTACTGGCTACCGATCGCCATCACTGATGCTAAGACAGCATCAGAAAAACGATCGATTAGCGACAGCGGTGATAGGGGGTGAAAGGGTTACCTGGGGGGCGATCAAGGGGGTTAAACCTTTATTAGATAATATATTGGGGTACCCGACGCTATAAAAACCTGCGGCGAACCTAAAAAAAATTACTGGCTACCGATCGCCATCACTGATGCTAAGACAGCCATCAGAAAAATGATCGCATAGCGACAGCGGTGATAGGGGGTGAAAGGGTTACCTGGGGGGCGATCAAGGGGGTTTAACCTTTATTAGATAATATATTGGGGTACCCGACGCTATAAAAACCTGCGGCGAACCTAAAAAAAATTACTGGCTACCGATCGCCATCACTGATGCTAAGACAGCATCAGAAAAACGATCGATTAGCGACAGCGGTGATAGGGGGTGAAAGGGTTACCTGGGGGGCGATCAAGGGGGTTGAACCTTTATTAGATAATATATTGGGGTACCCGACGCTATAAAAACCTGCGGCGAACCTAAAAAAAATTACTGGCTACCGATCGCCATCACTGATGCTAAGACAGCCATCAGAAAAATGATCGCATAGCGACAGCGGTGATAGGGGGTGAAAGGGTTATCTGGGGGGTGATCAGGGGGTTAAACCTTTATTAGGGGGGGTTAGGGGGCTACACTGGACCTAAAACTAAACTTTAGTGACACTTTCACAGTCCACAAATGTCACTGATTGCAGTGATCACTAAATAAATGGTCACTGCAATCAGTGACACTGTGACTGGGGGCTGGGGGGTGATCTGGGGGGTGATCTGGGGGGGTCTGGGGGTCCTGGGGGGGGCGATTAGTGTTCCTATGTGTCCTGGTGTCAGTGTAGTGTTGTGCTCACTGACCTGATGTCTTCTCTTGTACGGCGCTCGGTATATGTGAGCGCCGCACAGGAGATGACATCACTTCCTCCTGCCTCCTCTGTCTGAAACAGACAGAGGAGGCATTTCCATTCGCCGGGAGCGATCGCGAGGGGGGGGCCGGAATCGAAAGGCCGCCCCCTCATCTGGGATCGCTCCCGGTGAAGTAACGACCGCTCACGGCACAGAAGGGGGGTCCGGATGGACCCCCCAACTGTACAAAGGCAGTCACGTAGATCTACGTGATTCTGCCTGTCCGTGCCATTCTGCCGACGTAAATCGGCGGTGGGCGGTCGTTAAGTGGTTAAAAAGCCAACGCACTTTGAAGAGGTTCCTCTTCCTCAAAGTTGGTATTGCTGAACATAGTGTGTACTAGGCTAAAAAAAACTGGAGGGATTCTAAGGGGTAATCAGTCTGATGATCACTCTAGCTGCCGGCAAAGAGTCAACCTTAAGCCACTACAACAGGAAAAGCTGCTTAAAGTGGATGTAAACCCAATACATGAAATTTGATCTGGGCACATCTATCTGCAGTGGTTTGTTATCTCTCTTCAAAGCACTGTGTCCCATGGCTTCCTCCTGCTCTGTTCTTCTGTCATCAGCCTGATAACTTCTGACAAATTCTCTGTCACATATGATAAAAGCAGCCAGAGTTTTCTGTTGGGGAGGATGCTATAAATAGATTAGCAGAGTCCTGAACTACTCACAGAACAGAGCTAAAAGTCTCTACCTATGAGGAGAGGGGGTGTGTGCCTTTCCTCTAATCAGTGGTCTTGGCTGTATGCCCAGGCTTCACTGCAGTGCTGAACAGGAAGAGAAAATCTCCTAACACGATGTGCACTTTATAAACAGTATCTAAAGATGAAGACAGCAGATATACAAAACACTTATGTAGGGAGATTTGTTTCATCTCTGTGTATCATCTGAGGCTGTTCACTTCACAGGGTATATGTGAGGGTTTACAACCACTTTAAAGCAGTATTAAACCCAAAAGTAAACATCTATTCTTAAATGTAATGCTTGCATTATTTTTCTTTTTTAGGCTTTCCTTTCCTTATTTTCACATGGTGATCTGGCCAGAGGTCTGTTGTTTTTAAAAAGAACAAGCTCTCTTGCAGATGTAGCAGTTAAAGGGTTTAGTTCAGACAACTCATTTACCATTGTCAGGGGATGCTTTCTATGATCAGCTTTTATTTTTGTAAAACCCTTTTCCCAAAAGGGAAAAACTGATGCTGTAACTGCTTATAAAGTATTAGCTGGAGTTTGGCTTTAATATGTTAGTGTATCTAAATCTACAAGTACATCTAACACTCGCCTCCCCCAGACTATCAATGCTGCTGTCCAAAGGTGCCCCCTGTACTCATTCATCCAGAGTGAAGGCATTCCAATACAGGAAGTATGTTACTGACCAGATCACCAGGTGCAAACAGAGGGAATAAAGCCTAGAAAAAAAAGAAAGCAAATGCAGCTGCCTCATCTAATGATTGGTAAGATGCACTATATTGCATTTTAGTTTTAATACCACTTTAAGGAGAATCATTCCCTCTATACTTTGTAAGATAAAACTGTTTTAAAAGAGCCAGCACTCCACACCTTTCTTCCCACGGCTTTTATTGATGTCTGTGTCCTTGCTGAGGAGAATCACCCTATTTGACTTGGTGATGGCTGGGAAAATGTAAACATTTTATAGTTATCACATAAACAGGAGTAGTGGAGAAATCTTCCAATGGAGATACTTGTTCCAGTGACAACTATTTGCACCACTCATGTTGAAGAAGTTTCCACTTACTTCCTGCTGTGTCATCTGAACAGGAAGTGAAGGTAAATCTCATCCAATGGCAAACAAACAGCATATAATAATAATAATAATAATAATAATAATAAAAAAACAAAAAGGTTCAAATCATTACTTAATCCAAAACTAAAAACAAATTGACTAGAGATAGACTTTACTTATAAATAAAAGGGACCTTTAGTACTGCCCAGGGCCCACGGTATTGTTAATTCATCAATAAATGTTATCCTCTACCAACTGGAACCAACAATTTCCATGGACATGCTACAAAAGGCACAAATACAGTATACAGACGAAATCAGCTTCTAATATACAGTGCTCCAGAAACAATCCCTCTCATATAAACCACTCATAATGCATCCACTGATAAGACAGTATAAGCAGCAGAGGCACTGGATCATATAGATTGAAAATGACGGCTAGGTAATGTGCACAGACAGGCAATACAAACTGAACAAATTGCCTATCAGAGAAAAGCCGAATGTTGTGATAAAAACAAACACGCGTGTGTCCACAGAGTGAGTGTGTGTTCAGGATGTACAGGCACAGAGTGCGTTGCACAGGGACAAACAGACACTGGTGATGGGTGAGGAGGGACAAAGCCCAGAGCATCCAAAGCTAATAACGGTGCAGAGTCTCTGACCTGCCATTCCCTGACTTTCATTACTTGCAGTACAGAGTACAGGCGGAGACCTCATCACTTTGCCAGGATCCTTCCTTGCAATAAAACAATACTGCACAGCAAGCCAAACTATTAACCCTTGCATTCTACAGAGCCTCACCAGACACTGACTTCAGACTCTAAAATTTAGACAAGCTGTGGTGTACCTACACATCCCAGAAAAAGGTTGCTATTCAGTTTCCCACAGCTTAAAGCAATGTTTTGGATGGGGGAGGGTCCACTGTGCCATAAAATTTCAGACAAAGGTAAACAGCTTTATGGCTTGTGATTTGCATAGAGGTTTCTTCATGCCCTGGTTCACACTGGTGCGTTTTGACATGCGATTTGGCATGCCAAATCGCATGTTCAAAACGCCGGTATTTGCGGGCAATGGAACCGTCCTAATCGGTGCGACGCCGCATCTGCGGCGCTGCATCGATTTTAAAAAGTAGTTTCTGTACTACTTTTTGCGATTTCGGCCCGCGATTTACATTGACATCTGTGCAGACACCTGCACAGATGTCCCTGTAATCGTGGCCGAAATCGGGACTGACAGGCAGGAGTGAAATCGTGCGAGTTCAGCTAAACTCGCACGGCTTCACTCCCGCAGCCCAGTGTGAACCTGGGCTTAAAGTCTAATTATATGGTCTCATGCACACTAGGAGTTTTGCCCCTGGTGCACTGGGCTCTGCCATTTAGGTGCGAGTGGAGGGCACAGGCACCACATCCAGCCCTGCTGCCAGCAGTCTATCAAACGCTTTGAGCGTCTGACAGCTCCTCCAGCTGGATGGTGCACTTAGCTGTAGGAATGTTTAGGGCATAAATTCTTGGAACACTTCTTCCGTTCTGGGCATTCATTCCAGGGTTCCAGCCACAGCAGCTGTCAGAATCTCATGGTATTGGACAGGCTGCCAGAAGTGGGGCTTTATGGGGCACCTATACCCTCAGCTCACAGACCCCCATGAACTGGGGCTAAATGCCCAGTGTGCATGAGGTCTATCACAACTCTGATCTTCCTAGATATTGTTTGCTTGGGACAAAGGATGAGATTGAGGGCTCTGACAATGCATTTATACGGTTTGTACCACCTGGGTTGTCCATGACTGTCAGTTTTTACAGTGAACAGGTGACACAGTTGAAGGCCTGGCTGGCTGCCCCTGAAGAGCAAAGTAAAAGTCTCAAGTGTCAAATCTGAAGGTGTATGAGAGGAGATTAAGATTATTCTGACCTTTAAGTACAACACTGGGCAATCAAAACTGAGCATATTGAGTATTTCAACTGAGGTTACCTTCAATGAAAAATGCTGGTCAAAATGATCAGTAGATCTTTGGCCCTACCCTTTCCTGAACCTCTCTATCGGCCTTTGAAATTTCAAAGCTTTATTGGAAGGTTAGGGAAGTGAGAGTGCTGAAGCGAAGTTTAACGTTTGCAAGAAAAATCCAAGATTTGCATGTAACTTTAGTTGCCTATACTGTATCTCTGGATGGAATGATCTTTCTGACATGCAGATTTTACCTAACATGATATCTGCTTATGGTCTTTTTACAACATACCATGAATTCAGTTTGGATTTTCCAAGTTTGCAATAGGGTTACTTTAACAGTTTACCTACTAAGGACTGGTTGTTTTGCTGAATTTACTAATAATTTGCTGATTATACTTAATAAACTTCTCTGGAGAGCTGAAGAATGAAGATGTGCTCTAAGCACTTCTTTACAGATACATACTGATAAAGATATTTCATTTTTAGAGGCCAGAAGGACATACACAATTAGAAACACACAGTTCTTTTACTGAACATATGTAAATTCAGAGCGGATTTAACAGTTGCCAATTTGCATTCAGCAAGGCTATTGCAAGTATTTTCAGAATAAATAAAGCGGGGCATTATCCTGCCTCCATGGTTTGCTGTGTGCTAATGAATCACCATGTTGCCATCGATTACCAGATAAAGTAGGCTTTAAGAGCACAGCTGGCATTTTATTCTCCTCTTACCGCAGGGCCCCTTGTGCTTAATTGTGATCTCCTTTTTCAGTGCACAAGCGGTGGCCTCCAACTCGCAAGAATTGCCATATGTGCGCGAGTCACTGCCACAGACAGGGTCGTAGATACTCTGGCACACTTGCTGGCATTCACAAACTGAAATTTTGTTTTTCACCACGCAGGCTGCTCCAAAGCTGCACTCCACATTCAGGCAAGGGCTGGGAGCATGAAGATCTGCAAGAAATAGAAATAGACAGACTTAGAATTATATCATGCAGTGTTAGGTGCCATTGGCATCATTCCAATTGCCCCCTGAGAAGCAAGCAGGGCAAGCGGGGGTAGTATTGCATGCTAGTAAAACTCTGCCCCCTGGTTGAAGGGTGGGAACGTCAAGCTGATTGTGCACATATACCCCCCAGAACTGCTTTTAGAGGGCAACTTTATAACTATTGAAATTCAAGAGCATGCTAGATATGCGTGTATGTTTAAATAATACATACGCAGTATGTGAGCATTCACAGAATTTGCAAATGAATAATACTTCTAACTTAAAGGGTGTCTCCTGTTGTGCCATCTTTGGACACAGATGGTACTAGTACAGAACTGCTTTTCCAATCATTTTTGATTCACTCTCAACTGATAGACAACTGATACAGCCAATGACAAAACAGTAAAGAGGATTGGCCTCTGGAGTGCCATGGAAACAGCTGTCAAGAGATTACTTTTAAAAGCAGTAGTAATCCCCCACCCAAAAAAAAATAAAAAAATTAAAGTCGTTGTAAAGGCTTAAGTTTTTTTTTTTTATCTTACTGCATTCTCTACATTAAGGTAAAAACCATCCATAATCAGCTAATTTACCTTAACAGGTAAAGGGATATTTTTATCTGGAGGTGCAGAAAATCTACAAATAATACATGGAGTTAGCCCTCGTGCACACGGGTGTATGAAATTTAGAGGCATTTTTTGCTAGCAGAAGAAATGCCTCTAATCTCATGTTTTTTCACTTGTGTTTAATGAGCGTTGGCGGTAAACCCCATGGCACCTGCGCCTCCTGGCCATTTAAGGGGTTTCAGATGCAGGGAGGAGGGCAGGTTTTATGATCATATGACCACAATCGGGAGCTTTCCAATCGCCGCCGGTAATTGTGGCGGGAGAGCGTTTTTGGCTGTATTTACATTCTGGTAGGCAAATATGCAGCTGCTCGGCGTTAAGACCCACCCGCCAAGAGGCTGCATATTTGCGTACTGTCAGCGCCAAGAGGTTAAAAGCATTTGAGCATAAACTCATTCTATTTTATTGTGGTATTTAACAAATCACACAACTGCAACTTGCTTGAAGAAATCACTTTTTCCTTTTGCTTATACAGTATATCCAAGGGAACACTGCCTTAATATCTACCTATTGGCAATATGTACTCTAGAATTTTTTTTTTTAAAACAATCTGCTTGGATAATAGAGATTATAATTCCAAATCCTGTGAGTGCTATAAATCTGGCTCAGTTAGACCTCCAAGCAGAACTATAGGCAAAATTTTTTTTTTTCATTTTGGATAGAGTAAGGGAGGTTTATTTTTGTCATCTGTGCCCCATTGGGGAGATTTTCCTTCACTTCCTGTCCCACAGCCAAAACAGTGAGAGGAAATCCCTGCAAACAAAATCTCTTGGGGCCCTCCAGGTCACCAGAACTAGTGTTTGGTTTTGGTTGGTCCTTTAACTTTCGCTTTCCATCATAACAGTAAACATGACAAATAGAAAGGGTGACTCCCTAATGGGGGCAGAGACAGCAATAAAACCTGACAGGTGTTCTAAGCCATCTGCACTCTTAAACCAAAAAAAAAACATTTGCCTTTAGTTATACTTTCAGTACACATCAAGTAGCACGCCCTTGTTCAAGAGTCCAAATGAAACAATAATGGTTTGGGCACTCGTTGCCTACATGCAGCTTAAGTTGCAGACTTTCCCATGTGATTGTGTGATAAGGAGAGAGACAAAACCGGCACTGGAATGGAAGTAGGCATTAATGGTAAAAGTCTATAGGTCTCCTTGGGATCAATTATTAATAGAAAGGTGAAATGAGCAATTGAGCTTTTCCCATACAAAACCAATGAATCCAAAAATGATAGATTCTTTATTCAGGGCAATATTAAACACCATCCCATACCATAATTATATTCTAAAAACCAAAAAGAAAAACACTCGCTTAGTATATCATATCCTCTTTTATCAATAAATAGTGATTGGCTGAGAAGTGTGGACCAATTAAATGGTTCTCCTATTTTTGCAAGCAAACTATAACATGCATTAGGTTGCAAGCCCATTTGCACATACTGCAACATATAAAAGTCTGCTTCATTACAGTACAGCAAATTGTTTGTCTTCTCCTCCATTCCATCAGAAAATAATTATGCAGCAAATATTTGGTCATCACATATGGTGGCATCCAAGATGTGTTCCCACACAATCTCCTGGGAAAGTGTGCATTTTTCAGCATTTTTAGACAAAAGGATTATTTTTTGTTTGTTGATTTCCATAGTGACTTATAGGTAGTGCACAAATAAATCTAAAAGCAGCCCTGGAGCTCCAACAGATTAAGCAAGCTAAGGGCAAATCAAATATTCATTATCTTGCTATTCACAATATGGCACCAAACACAAAATGGCTACCTTCTATTACTGCCGTCATCCATGTGACAGCTGGGCCAAAGCTGAACCCACCTCTCTGTTCCAATATGGAGCAATACAAGCGAAACACGTTAATATACAATTAGATACAATCAGATTCAAGTTTCACACAGCAGTTAGCCGTGTCCTTACAGATCCATAGATCCTGTCTTAGAAAGAGTAATTGCTTCCTTTTCCCTCTTGGCTTGACCTATTTATGCAGCCCTTCCATTGCTAAAAGGCCTTCCGTCCCAGAAAATTTAAGGAAAAAAGTAACGGGTTTCTTTGGTAAACTAGGGGTTAAGCAAGTAGCAAAGCCTGACTAGTTTGGAAGAAATAGCATCTGTTATTGTTTCATTTCTTCACTTTGGAAAACATTTTTATCCATATTTGAAAAAGTGTAGCCTGAAATTAAGGCTATTGTGAGATTTTTTTTCTCCATCCGCGGAGATCCTGGTTTCCATGGCAATATTAGTGGTTGTAGGCCTTTGCTTCTAAATGTAAATTTGAAATGCTTAGAAATTGAAATACAGCAGATCAAAAAGCTTCACAATGCAACATCATGAGAATTCTTAAACTAGCTTCATAAATGGATTTTTTTTTTCAAATGTACTAAATATTTGGTGCTTGAAAAGTTGCCGTTTATAGCTTTTTAACGAGTGTTTTATGTTGTGCTTTTCATGTGTTTTTTTTTTCTTTAATCGTCTGGGACAATTTGCACGCTGTCTTTTTATAGGCTGAAGTAACCGATTCTTCTTACAACACTTTCACTACATATTTTAGTTTCATTTGACTGCAGTGATGAGCAAATTATTCTCCAAAAGCGCTTGGAAAAATACCTTTTATTGTAGGAATACTAACCTACAGTAAGCTAGTTTCTGATTGGCCTCTTTAAAGGATAAGTTTACTTAAAAAAAAAAGAAGAAAAAAATATATACAAATGCTCATTTTTTTGCAGGCAAAAAAAAGTGCATTTACAATTATTTTTTTAGGAGCCTGAAAAGCATTGCACGAGTGATCAGCAGATCGTTGATGCCATGTGGGTCTGCTGGAGACTGTCAATGTGAGCTATTTGCCCTGTACATCGTATGGCCAAGCAGTTTGACACTGACAGGAAGACTCAATGAACTACCACAGAGCTCAACAGCGCCGTGAGCCTGTGGTAGTTCATTGAGAACTACAGCCACAAAGGATGTCAGGGCTTGTAGTTCATTCATACACAGAGCTCTGTGAATGAATGATGCGGCCGTGTGGGTGGAGCCCCGCACAGCCGCGTTATTTTTCAAAAGTGACAGCCAATACTGCTGTCACAGGGAAAGAGAGCAGCAGGAGCATGTTACATGTTCCGCCCTAAAAACAGGTGGAACATGTTCCCAAAGATGAACTTATCCTTTAAGGCCTACTTATAAAGAAATGTGAAATAACGTTGTTAAGTTCTACAAGTTAACTTACAGAATCTACAAACCCTTTTCCCAGTGTGTCAATAAAGAAGTGCTCTTTAGGTCAGTGAACTAGGCAACCTGTAAAATTGCTTTATTACAGTAATTTAGGCCCAAACTGGTAAAAAAAGAATCCACATTTTGAATTAAAAATGTAAAAACTTTTGCAGATCATGCAAAATTGGTGAAACAATGAAGGAAAATGCTGGTATTAAAAACTAAAGTTGGAAGATACAATCGTAGACATATTTTTTTTAATAGTTTTCTAAACCACTTTATTTATTTATATTTATATAAATTATTTGAATTTGAATACAATTAAGAAACAAAATGTAAAAAGTGGAATTAAATTTAAAAAAATGGATGAACTTTTATAAATAGATAACATTTTGAAGTGAAAAGAAAATGAAGAAAAAAGTTTGCAGACTAACCACCTTTATGAACAAGCGCCTCGAAGTTAAGCATAACAAAAGCTACATTCAGACTAGGGCGGTTCTCAGGCACTTTAGTACTCTGCAAAGTGCCTCCCATTCATTGCAGTGTGTCTTTTCTCCCTGGGGCGGTGCGCTTGCGGGACGTTATGAAAAGTCCTGCAAGCAGCATCTTTGGGGCAGGTTGGGAGCATATTTAGCGCTCCCAAAACGCCCTGCCCATTGCAATGAATGGGCAGTACTTCCAAAGTGCCTTAAAAGCGTTTTGAAAGCACCACAAAATGGGAGTCTTTACAACGAGCGGCACTTTAGCGCTAATGGTCGGCGCTGCCAGTGTGAAAGTAGCCCAACAGAATTTAATTAGAAAATATTTATTTCTGGGTTTCAATTTCATTTGATTTTATACTTCGTTATTGGGATTAAATCAACATTCATTTTAAACCACAATATTGAAAATGTTAGAAGGAACGGGTTGGGAATTTTTCTTGAAGAAACAAATTTCTAACAGTATTGTGGTTTTCATTTGGGAAAGCCCCATTCACACCAAAATTTTATGTACTTTCAAATGACATTCATGAAGTCATTAAATTTACTGATTAGAATTTTCATACGAATGCTCAAACAAACATTTCTATGAAAATTCTAAGTTGTGTTTGGCCAGCTTAACAATTACTTAGTGCTAGGAGTACTTTATACACCTTTGTGCACAGTGTTATGAAATGACCTCATCAAGGAAGTAGCAGGTGTCCCAGCCATGGCAGGATCCAGGAACAAAGCAGAACTGTGTTTCCCTTTGTTCTACATTTTCAGTTTACAAAGAATCAATAATACTCCATTAATGGACTATCCATTCAAGAAAAAAAATATTTGTTATAGGAGGACCCTGAAGGGATTTATTATTTGCTGGCTTCGTAATTTCACAAGAACTGCACTACCTCCCTTTCATGGCTTCTCCAGGGGAAATCTATTGGTATATTCTCCCCCTAAACTCCTGTGTAGTGCCTAAAGCCTCGTACACACGGTTTGATTTTCCAAAGGAGATTGTCTGTTGACAGACTGTTGTCTGAAATTCTTACAGTTCCTCCCCTCCTTTTGAAAATTGTCCAATTTTCCGACAACAAATGTTGGATGACAGGCTAGTAAATTTTTGTCAAACGACAGCTCCACGTCAGATTTTCGGATCGTCAGTACACAAATCCGTCATACAAAAGTCGAAAGTACAAACATACATGCTCGGAATCAATGTTCACCAAACACAAAGTTAGCAGAAGGGGCCCAAAGGGTGGGGCTCAAGAGCTGAAATTCCTTGTAGTACGTCACTACGTTCCTGTTTGTGGCATGACAATTGTGTAACGTTAGTATGCAAGACAAGATCCTGGCACACGCCCTTTTGACAAAAATCAGACGCTCGGTTGGCCAACAATCATACCGTGTGTACGAGGCTTTAGGCAGGTTGGTGCACCTAAGATCACAATGTATGCTGCCAATAACACATAAGATATTGGTGGGTGGTTGGACTTGTTGGCATCTTTTAAAACCAAGACTTTAAAAAGAACCAGTCACGACTGAGCTTATGCGAAAATCAAAGTCTACAGTTTTAAAATATAGGAACTGTGCAGTCTTACCGGTTAGGCCTCATGCACACTGGACGTTATTAATAACGTAATAAAAATGCCAGTAGCTTTGCAGTGAGTTTTTCAAAGTTTTTTAGCCATAGTGTTTTTAAGCATTTTTTTTCCCCCAACGGGATCAAAAACATTTAAAAAAACGCTGGTGAGATACGGTTTTTAGCATTTTTCTTAGTTTTCTTGTGTTTTTTGTACGTTAGATCATTTTTACAGCTTAAAAAACTGCTCTCAGAACCCACTAGTTTTGGGGGGGGGGGTTTACAGCCAAAAAATGCCCCACCAAGTGCAATCGCTTTAGATCTGAGGGACAGATCTGAAATGAGGGGAAGCTCTGCTGATTTTATCATCCAATCGTGTACAAGCAAAAATGCTGTTTTTTATTTTCCTTGCATTTCCCCTTCAGATCTACAGCGACTGCACTTCAAAGTGCACTTTCAAGTGCAGTGCAAAGTGAATTTGCCTTTAGTAAATAAACCCCCCAGGATAACATGCTGGAGAGTTTATTGACTGTAGAAAAAAATGTCTGAAGCCAAAAACAGCAGCTGTAGAGACGTCCAAAAACGTCCAATGTGCACAAGGCCTTAAAGATGTAATTGTATATTCCCCACTTCTTTAGCTTTACCTAATTGGTCTGAGTCTGACTCTTTAGCTGGAGTGTCAGCAGGTTTGAGGGCAATTAACGTATCACAGTTGTTGCCTGTCAGCTGCCTGATTGCACACACACTGCAGAAGAAAGGAAATCGTGTCTGAGGTCAGGCATTAGAGAGGCCAGCAACCAGCAGACTTCAGGTGACCCATCACCCGCTGATTGTTATAGAAATAACACCTTACATATTTTTATACTGAGAGCTTTCTGTTATAGCCCAGGTTCACACTGAGCTGCGGGAATGAAGCCGTGCGGGTTCAGCTGAACTCGCACAATTTCACTCCCGCTGGTCAGTCCCGATTTCAGAGACATCTGTGCAGGTTTCTGCACAGATGTCAATCGCAGCCCGAAATCGCAAAAAGTAGTACAGAAACTACTCTTTGAAATCGGTGCGGCGCCGCAAATGCAGCATCGCACCGATTAGGACAGTGCCATTGCCGGCAATTGCAGCCGATTTGACATATCAAATCGCACGTCAAATCGTACCAATGTGAACCAGGGCTAAGGGTAACGAAACCCAAGAACGAAAATGTAATATATTGCAGCTTGCCAATCCTTAGCTATGGTGGCTGCATTGTTTTTTTTTTCACTTTTTTCAGCAGTACAGTACATTTTCAGCAAGTACAGAAAATGCTTGTTGATTTTGCCAAAAATGCAGTGTCTTGACACTTCTAGCAAGGTACACATAAAGTGTCTCTAAAGGCAGAATGTTTTTTTACCTTAATGCATTCAATGCATTAAAGTGATTGTAAAGGTTTTTTGTTTTTTTTTGTTTAAAATAACAAACATGTCATACCTCCTCTTTGTAACAGTTTTGCACAGAGCGGCCCCAATCCTCCTCTTCTGGGGTCCCCCAGTGGCGTTCCTGGCTCCTTCTCGCATCTTGTGCCCCCACAGAGAGCCGCATTCCATTGGGGCACTTGTGTGCGCGCGCTCCGGAAGTCCTGCTGCTGCGCCTATTGACAGATAGCAGGTCTCGGCTCCAACCCCCGGCTCCTGTGTCACTAGATTTGATGGACAGTAGTGGGAGCCAATGGCTTTAAGGTAAAAAGCTTTCTGGGTGCAGGTTACCCCCACCCCCTTATTCTTACCTGAGGCCCATCTTGATCCAGGGATGTGGACGACAGCAGCGGCTCTCCCAGATCTCTCTCTCCTCATTGGCTCACACAGCAGTGGGAGCCATTGGCTCCTGCTGCTGGCAATCTCAGCCAGTGAGCCAATGAGGAGAGAGTGGGGGCAGTGCCGAGCCACACACTGTGTGTGAATGGACAATGTCTAGGAGCGAGCCTGCTCAAGTGCCCCATAGCAAAAGGCTTGCTATTTGGGGGCACTCGGCAGGGGGGGAGGAGCCAAGACCAGCCGGCGGGGGCCCAAAAAGAAGACTATCAGGGCTGCTCTGTGCAAAACCATTACACAGAGCAGGTAAGTATAACATGTTTGTAATTTTTTATTTTTTTTATTACAACCTTTAGAATCACTTTAAAGGGGAACTAATGACCTTGACCTCACCGATCACATCCCTGCCTAATTTATATGCTATTTTGCAACCTTTTTCCAACATCTCAGGGTTGGCAATCAACCATAGTAAGTCAAGGGCACTGAACTTATCTTTGCTAAGCTCCACCCAGGCAACACTTGAAAAATCATTTCAATTCCGATGGGAATCCACAGCTCTCCCTTATTTAGGCATACAACTAACCTCATCTGTCGGCAAATTGTACAAAGGGAATTATCCAGCCCTTTTCAAACGGCTAACAGAAGACTTGGCTAAGTGGCAGGTTCACCCGCCATCGTGGTTTGGCAGACTTCACTCAATTAAAATGAATGTTCTACCCCGCTTATTGTATTTCTTCCGCACCTTGCCAGTCTCATTGGTCCGTGAAGACCTTAAACGATTTCAGAATAAAGTTCTACAGTTTATTTGGGGTGATAAAAGACCCAGGGTGAATAGGAGCACTTTATACGCATTGAAGCGGAGAGGAGGACTTGGTCTACCTGACTTCTTAAAATATTTTTATGCTGCCCAGGTAGCACAACTCACAAAGTTTCACACCCAACGGGCACAGGCCATTTGGATGGCTATGGAATCTTATTCTTGCCGTCCCAAACCTATTTCCCATATTTTATGGCTACCTATTAAGGAGCGACCTCCTATACTTTGCCCTACTTTATCCATGTCATTGGAAATATGGGACAGACTCTCCAGATCTCATAAATTCAAGTCTCCTCATTCTCCGCTGGCACCTCTGCTTCAAAACAATGCATTCACCCCGGGTCTCGCCCCACTAGCATTCAAATGGTGGACTAATAAGGGGTTCATGCGTATTGCAGACCTTTGTTATCATAGAGGTTTGCTGTCCGAACGGACTATGACTGACAGGCATCAGATGCCTCCAGCAGAGGGTTATAGGTTTGCCCAGATCTCACATTATGTACAAACCTTGGCTCGTAAGAGCGACCTAGCATCCCAAACTCCCATGGAACATTTATGCAAAAATTATGATAAAATTAAGGGCCATTTATCTGCTATATACTCAATATTGCTGAGCGCATCGACAAAGCTGAATTATATGATCCAATGGGAGACCGACTTGCAGGAAACCCTGGATCTGGACGAATGGCATAAGATAGCCGAGAGGGCATCACGCTCGCTCATCAATACTTCAATAATTGAGGCCAATTATAAGGTTCTGCTGAGGTGGTATATGGTGCCGGTCAGACTGGCAACCTTTGTTTCAGGGGCTACCCAGCTGTGCTTTAGAGGATGTGGCCAGGTGGGCACAACCTATCATATTTGGTGGACGTGCCCGAAGGTCAGGAAGTTTTGGATCAGGGTGTATAATTTTGTTTACTCCCTTACCCAACTAAACCTGGCTAAGTCAGCTAAGCAAGCACTACTGGGGGGTGGCGATGTTAAAGCCTCCAAGTCCTGCAAGAGGCTTTTGACATTTATATTTATTTCAGCCAAAATCACCATCGCTAGGAACTGGAAATCGGCAGCTCTACCATTCGAGCAGCTTAAAGGTAAATTGTCATGGTTGATGCTAAACGAACGCTTGACCGCATTGGCCCAAGATAAAATGAAATTGTTTCATAAAGTGTGGGACCCATGGATTTGTTACATAACAAATGACCCCAGGATGTTTGCAGTTTAGCCTAAAGGGTTAGGTTGGGGTGTCCGGGTGCTGAGTCGGAGCTCCTTCCCCCCCCCCATTCCCCCCTTCTCAACTGTTATTTCCTCGCTCTGTCTTCTCCCTTCTATTCTTTACCTCTGTTCTCTCTTTTTTTTTTTTTTTTTTCTTCTTCTCTTTCTTTCCTTCTTTTTTTTTCTTTCTTTTTCTTTTTTCTTTTTGTTTATTTTTGGAGTCGGATGCAGACCTTAGAGGTTTGTGCGGCTCCCTGTTTTCTAAAGCTCCTACGGGATCATTGTCAGTCTGATCTGGCCTCTGGGCTGCCCGCACGGCCAGCGGAGTTGCGCCCCCCTGATAGGCTGATGGGGGGACGGCTCTTCTGGGCGGGCGGTTCAGATAGGATCTGGGATGTGAAGAGGGGCCAACGGCTCTGCGGAGCATTGGATTTATGTGAGCTATTAAGTGGCGATAATTTTTTCTTTTTCTTTTTTTTTTCTTTGCATGGACCCCTACACGCAGGGATCTTCACTATGTGGCCTCGAATGTTGATTGTGACTGTACAATGTTATGATGCGCCTTTTATACATTTTGTATGACAAAACTTGAATAAACATATTGAAACATAAAGGGGAACTAAACCCATCAATTTAACTGTTTAAAAAAAAAACTAACATTCCTAGCATGCCGGGAATGCTAACTAGGGTTGCGCTGATACCATTTTTTTTCAGAGCGAGTACAAGTACCGATACTTTTCCTCAAGTACTCGTCGATACCAATTACAATACCTATTTTTTTAGTGTGGTGCGATTTGAGCCTATACAAAATGAACGGGCTGAAATCTCACTGCATGGAATCGCATGCGATTTTAACAGGAATGTGATTTCTGTCCAAATCATATGCGGTTTCCCACACCGCTCCTGTGTAAACCGAGGCTGAAGTCACTATGACAAGCCTGGGTTCACACAGGAGCGGTATGGGAAACCGCATGTGATTTGGACAAGAATGGCACTGCATTCCTGTTCAAATCACATGTGATTCTTTGCAGTGCAATTTCAGTCCATTCATTTTGTATTGGCTCAAATTGCACCGCACAACACAAAAAAAAGGTACCAGATTTAGGTATCGGAACATTTGGTGCAACACTAATGCTAACTGTCACATTTGCTTGTGCGTTCAACCAAACTGTCAAAACATCAAATGGCTGGTGTCATAACTGATCACATGAGCAGCAGCATAGCAGTTGAAGATCAAACAGAGGCTCATATGGCAGCTTCATTGGCTGAAAATGATAGGAGGGTTTAGTTCTGCTTTAAAGCAAAAACAATGGTATCTTTCTTCTGCAAATGACTAATCTATGAATGAACAAAGTAAGATATTTGTAGTCTAGTGACATCCATAGCTGCCTACATAGATAGAGTGGAGAAGTGAGTGTAGCCACCAAGGGACATAAGTGTGTTACGAACAGAAGGAAGAAAAAAAATACCCTGAGAAATGAATGCAGCAACCATATCTAAGGACTAGTAATCTGTACTACATTACATTTTTGGTTTTGGTTTTAGACCACTTTCACACTGAGGTGCTTTTCGGGCACTTTCACGCTAAAAATAGGGCCTAAAAAGCTCACGAAAACCTATTTCCATTAAAATCAATCAATGCTTTCACACTGGGGCAGTGTGCTGGCAGGGCTGTGAAAAACTCCCCTCCCCATTGAAATGAATGGAAAGCTCTTCAAAAGCGCCTGAAAAGCTCTTCAAAAGCGCTCTGTGTTTTTACTGGCAGTTTAGAAGCGCCTCAAGCCCTGTACACACGGCCGAGATTCTCGTCAGGAAAAAAACGTAATTTTTCCTGACGAGAATCTTGACAAGAAACTTGTCCCGGCCGAGTGTACACACGTACGATTCAAAAGAACCGCCTTTCTTTTTAATGGCACGAACGCGGTGACGTCATCGACTACGACGAGCGTGCGGTCGTCACATTCGATGCCGTCGCCGCCATCTTGCTACACCCTATGCCTAGGAAGCTACCGCGCATGCGTCAAAGTCATTTCGAGCATGCGCGGGTTTCCACGGCGACAGGTAAGTATACACACGCTCAGGTTTCTCTTCGAGAAACAGGCCGACGAGATTCTCGACGAGAAAAAAGACCGCAGGTCGTCTTTTTTCTCGTCTGGGAATCTGGGCAGTTTTCTTGACGAGAAAACTGAAAGCCACGTACACACAGCCGGTTTTCTCGGCAAGAAAGCTCTCCCGGCAGTTTTCTTGTCGTTTCTTGCCGAGAAAACCGGTCATGTGTACGCGGCCTAAGTGTGAAAGTGGCCTAAGATATAAAAATACCGCTCCTATAGCACCCCTGCCTATTGAAATCAATGGGGTAGCGCCTCCAAAACACCCGTAAAACTGCGTTTGGCAGGCAGGTTTAACCCTTTTTCAACCGCTAGCGGGGTGATTTCAAATCAGGCGGCAAACACAACGATAAAACGCCACTAAAAATAGCGGCATTTTACCGCCAGCGCACCCAGCGCTTCAGTGTGAAAGTAGCCTTAGGGTCTGAACGAGACCTTAAAATTTTACTGGGATTTGAAGCAGGACCTTTTCACATTTTGCATCGGGACCCTGCGACTTTTTTATGCGTCTGAATCACTGCAATTAAATAAAGAATATACTGCATGCAGCAATACCTTTAAAGCACAACATAGAGCATGCATAGTTCTATGCGCAAGTACAACATATATAAATATTTGCATAGACCTTGTATCTAATGAATATGGCTCCCTCTCCTGTAAGCTTTTATTGTAGCTCTGCTGTGCATGCAAAACCATTTTACATACAATATATATGAGACATAGGCAAGGCAGATTTATTAGGCACCATTTCTGATGTTATTACAACCGTATATTTTAAATGACAAATGCTTCCCCTTGCTGCTAAGGCTATTGCTGCTCATGCCACCTTTTCATGAGCCAATAAGCTCAGCAGGGAGATCCTGCCAGCCTTTATATTGCACAGGATCACTTCACAACCTGTGTAGATAATAGAATTCTGTTATCCTGTCACATATCTTTGCGACAATATTGTGCTGCCAGGGGGTTCGGATGAAACCAAAAGTCTGATTTAGGAGAGGTTTTCTGCATCAATATAGTGGATTCGCTAAAGGGTCTGTCAGCACGCTAAATAAACTTCCCTTTATCAATCAGCTTCAGTGTTATCTGCATGAGCACTAAAGTATCATTATGCAAGGCAGTAAATGTCATGCCTGCTTTTATAGCAGAGCTGGTGGTGACATTGACAGATATGCAGTTCTAGAGGAAGGAGACCACACATTGAAAGATTACCGACAGGTTTGATAGTGTGGAAATGGTACCATTAGACTGCATTCACACCTTAGCGTTTCGTGGGCACATTTGCTGCAATTCTGCCCGCGATTTAAAAGCGCCGAGGTGTAAATGACAAATTGCAGAATGCACCTTTTAGATGGCATTCATTTGAATGGCACCTAAAATTGCGGTACAGTTCTGACGTGATAAATCACGCTGTAATCACGGTAACCCGCTTCGCTTGAAGCTCGACACCCGAAAAATGTTCTGGGGCTACTTTTGGGTGACATGCTGCTCGCGATGCGGGCTGCTGCGTGACAATCGCGGCAGAACCACGTCGCGATTTTAGGTGCCATTCACAGGAATGGTATCTCAAATGTGCCTTCTGCGATTTGTCATTCACACCTCAGCACTTTGAAACTGCGGGCAGAATCACAGCACATCTGCTGACGATTCAAAATGCAGAGGTGTGAATGCAGTCTGAGGCTGCTTTCATACTGCTCTGTTCCAAAAACGTGGTAAAAATGCATATGCACTTTTGCCACGATTCCAGCGCTTTTTTGCACCTGTGAAAAAAGGACACGTGACTTTAAAAAATGCACCAAATGCAACAGAGTTTTTGAAGTGTTTTCTATTCATCTCAATAGGGAGGTGCGTTTTTGGTGCATTTTTTTTTTCACTGCACCAAACATGCACTAAAAATGCAGCATGCAGGACTTTTAAAAATTAATTAGTGTGAAGAGCTCTATAGGAATTAACGGTCATGCATTTTTTTTCCGCTTTTGGTAAGGCAAAAACGGAAGAAAAACTGATCAGTGTGAAAGGGCCCTCAGGGGGTGCAAATGATTGCAGCAGGTGATCAGTGTGAGTACAGCAAGAATTCAGGAAATTTGGATTTGTTTCATCTGATAGCACTGGAGATTTACTGTAAGCAGTTATTTTGGATTTCAGGGGGACAGAATCCAACCTTAAAGTGATTGTAAAGCTTTTTTTTTTTTAAAAATAACAAACATGTCATACTTACATGTTCTATGCAAGGGTTTTGCACAGAGCGACCCCAATCCTCATTTTCAGGGGTCCCCCGGCGGCGCTCCTGGCTCCTACTCTTCATCGAGAGCCCAAACGGAGAGCCGCCTTCTGCGTCTATTGACACAGACAGCAGGACTTGGACCCGCCCCCCGGCTCCCATGTCACTGGATTTGATTGACATCAGTGGGAGCCAATGGCTCCTGCTGCTAGCAATCTATCCAATGAGGACCAGAGACAGCGGCTGGAGCTGATGGGCTGGTGCACGTCCCTGGAACCATCGGGTTCAGGTAAGCAAAAGGGGGGCTCTGGGGGGCAGCTGAAGCACAGAAGGTTTTTCACCTTAATGCATAGAATGCACTAAGGTGAAAAGCCACAAGACTTTACAACTCCTTTAAGTATAACTAAAGGCATTTTTTTTAGTTTTGGATAGAGTGGAGAGGGATTAGAACACTTGTCAGTTGTTATTGCTGTCTGTACCCCCGTTAGAGAGATTTACTTTCTATTTATCCTGCTTACCATTATCATTGTGTAGCGGCCTCACCCTCTCCCTCTTCTTTAGTGGATACTTTGGCTTCGGTCTAGTGGTACCTTGAAGGGGAGAGCGAGGTGCGCCACAGCCCATGTCCTCTAGATTACAGCATGTAGAGGTGAAGGCCAGCATCAGATTACACCCGGGCTGTGTATACGCTCAGAGCCAAGTCTGTTCTGCTGATAACCCCCCTTTGCTCCCAGTAATTGGAGTACCACACACTGAAAAGGTCCAACACTTATTTATTCCATAACGGCAAACAAATAGTCCTTTGCGAGCAAACAGTTTGAGACCCATAGAACAGTTCAGTATTGGTGGGGAGTAGGTCAAGGCACAATCCTCAAAGAAAACTAAACCGTTGAGGTTTCACCAACGGTTGCTAAGCACAGTGGCTGTAAAACTGACTTTTTGGCTTCAGAGTCTCTTCCAGCGACTCTATTGAACAGGAACTGGAGTTACCTTCGCTACGTTGCAGCCCCTGTCAGGGGGAAGACACCCCTCCAAGAGAGTTACCAGAGGCCCCGCCGTCACCAGATTAATGCTGTACCGGGCTATATGGAAGGGTTACACTCCCCGGCCTCCTCATCTCAGATACGGGTCCCAACACCTTAGGGCCCCTCGGACTCCTCCACCCTCGTGGAACCCAGTCGAAGTTACTGGGCCCCAGGCCTTGGTCATAGTACCTCACCCCAGGCTTAAGGTGCCTGGGATGGACTCCCTCGCTCCGGCCAGGTCAAGGGCACCTGGGCCCGGAAGTCCGGAACGCCAGCACCCAGGCTGAAGGTGCCTGGGCGCGGCTGCGTCCTCCATCTCTGAACCCCAAGGTCAGGGCATCCGCCCCTTTTATCTCCTCTCCCTTTGAGTCACAGCGAGTTCCCCGCCCCGCTGTACCAGCGCCAGGAAAGGACAAAAAGGAACAGTCTTGCGGTGCAGGTTCAACTCCGGCCCAGGGCGACAATGCCACCTGTAGGCCGCAGGGAACCTTGCACCACCAGAGTCCTCCAAGAACCACAAAAGGGATTCTCAGACTCCCTAACAATCAGTACATCTGGGTTGAATAACCCAGATGCTCCCCCCTAAATTTAAATGCCCGCTACACTTGAAAACGAAAGTTAAAAAAAATCCCCAAACTTTGGGTTGTCCCCAAAAAAAGTAAGAGGGAAATCTTCCAATGGGGACACTAGTTCTGAGAACCTGGGGGTCTCCAAGGGATTCCCTATAATTTGCAGGTATATCCTCTCACTTCCTGTTTGGCTATGGGACAGGAAGTGAAGGTAAATCTCTGCAATGGGATACAGATGGTGAAAAAAAATTGACAGGGGTTATAACCCCCCTCTCTTGCTCTATCCAAAATGAAAAAAAAAGGTTTGCCTATAGTTCTACTTTAAGTTCCAAGTGTTCAAATATCATTGTGCCTGATTCAATAAAGATTCCTATGCTTTACAGCCAGTTGTTACAGTGATCCTGTACTAATTTTTTAACATTTGAATTCATTAACATTTTAAAATACATTTAGTTAAAAGACCTACCTAAGATCAGACAGAACAAGAAACCCGCTAATACATGTGTTAGCCAGAAATGCATTTTCGTGTGTCTGATTTAATCCCATTATGTTACTGAGGTTCGACTTCCCTGACTCCACGGTTAAAGCTGAAATCCAGCAGCTCTGTAATCACTAATGCATCATTAAAGGAATGGGAGAAGGAGGAGCAGCACAAGGAGCCAATCAATTGTGCTGCAGTGAAAGGAGCATGCTAATAGGAGAGAGTACAATGACAGGAAGGCAAGCATGTTAGTCTGCTGCTTCTCCTTTCACTGTCCAGTCACAGGTAGACAAAAGGAAAATGCCTGGAAGAGTAACATAGCAGCAGCAGAAACAAACCGGGTCTCCTGCCCTTTTAAGACAGGGCTGTGATCTGTGGCAGCTTTGTGAATCTCAGGATTGAATGCATAGAAACACAAATCCTTTGCCAGGTAAAACTCCTCCCCCATATGTATGTCAGATGTGTGTTCAGCCATTTGCCTGGGGTTCAGCTTTAATGGGTTAATTCTCCTTTACCAAACAACTGCCTGACCAAAGTTAAATGGTTGTGGGCCTTTTATGTACCAAAGCCTAACTGAAAAACTCACAGAGATAGCATGTTACCATCCTGCCTGGTTGCTATGACGTTGCCAAGAAACTCTCAGCCAATTCAAACCCCCTCACATGGGTTCTCTTTCCCCTGTCACAGTAGCTCTGATCTCAGCAATGCTGCGACAGAGGAGATAGTGGACCACTCAGGTACAAGGGGTTTGGGAGCTCACTCCTGTGATGGTGGCGGTGAGTAGTAATGGCTGGAAGCTTCTTAGAAACGCTCTAGCAACAAGACAGGATGGGATGATGTCATCTGTGAGAGTTTTTCGGCCAGTCTTTGCGAGATACCTAAATGGCTTACATCTTCAGCAAAGGCATTATTTAACTTTGGTCAAAGCTGCACGATTTGTTTTTTTTCTACAGATGCCCCTTACCTGCATAAGCAGCTTTTTTGTAAAGATGACCTAACCCTTTAAACCAGTGTTTCTCAACTCCAGTCCTCAAGGCGCACCAACAGGTCATGTTTTGGGGATTTTCTATTGATTTGTACAGGTGATTTGAGCAGTTTCACTGCCTTAGTAATCACCACAGCTGTTTCATCTGCAGGAAATCCCAAAAACATTACCTGTTGGTGCGCCTTGAGGACTGGAGTTGAGAAACACTGCTTTAAACTATCGACTGCCAATTCCTCTGTCTGATGAAAGTACCCTTTCTGACAACAGGAAAAAAAAACTATTTCAGGGGTTTAAATTTCCCACTTTACCCAAAACCAACAGAGTTGTGCCTGAAGTTACACTTTTAATTTTAGCAAGAAGCTACTACAACAGTTAGGCAACTCAGCCTCAATATTTTATCATTCAAACAGACCAATCAAGTAATAATTCCTTCTGACCCCAGGAAACTAAAAAAAGACACGAGTGTATAAATAATATCAGCCATTTCAGACAAAACATGTGTGCATATTTCTGAGTGCAAACACTCAACGGCCCGGTCTCCTCTGTCACCAGTTTTAATGGATTAGGCAGACAAACACAAGTAGCATATGGTGTGAAACAGAGAGCGGAACCCCACACTCGCAGCACATCTCCAGCTGCAGAAAAATACTGTGCAGACAAGCTGAATCCTGACAGCCTAAGCTGTTTTAAAAAAAAAATCTCAAACAGGTTCAGTTCCAAAGATAAGCCAAAAGTCAATATTTCCTTTTTACATATTCTCTCCAGCTGCTCTCCAAGAATATAATAGAGCAACATTCATCTGTTCCCTCCAGGAAAAAAAACTAATAGCAATTAACTGAACTGGAGCACGACTTCAACTGCGGAGTGTCAATGGCAAGTGCCAAGCAACCACCTGTAATGAATGGGAGCACATTTATAATTCTTTGTTACCCAAGTGTCTCAGAAGAACTTGAAGTCACCTACAATAGTCCCGCACCTAACAGACAACAAAGGAGCTTTTCCTGGGTAATAGAGTGACTGTATTTTACAGTAGTGCTGCACAACTTTTTTATAGTATATATTCCCATCAAAAACCATGGTGGTAAACCATGGCTTCTGAAGAGGATAAATACTATAAAAAACTTGGGGAGCACTACTGTAAAGCCTCGTACACACGGTACGATTGTTGGCCAACCGATTGTCTGATTTTTGTCAAAAGGGCATATGCCAGGATCTTGTCTTGCATACTAACGGTACACAATTGTCGTGCCACAAACACGAACGTAGTGACGTACTACGAGGAATTTCAGCTCTTGAGTGCCACCCTTTGGGCCTCTTCTGCTAATTTTGTGTTTGGTTAACACTGATTCTGAGCATGCGTGTTTGTACTTTCGACTTTTGTGTGACTGATTTGTGTACTGACCACACGAAAATCAGACGTCAAACCGTTGTCTGCCAAAAATTTACTAGCCTGTCATCCAACATTTGTTGGCCGAAAGTTGGACAACAATTGTCAAAACAAGCATACCAACGCTAAGATTTTAGGACAACAGTCTGTCAACAGAGAATGCCCTGCCAACAATCGTATCGTGTGCACAAGGCTTAAAATTTAGTCACTCTATTACCCAGGGAAAGCTCCTTTGTTGTCTGTTAGGAGCGGGACTATTGTAGATGACTTCAAGTTCTTCTGAGACACTTGGGTAACAAAGCATTATAAATGTTCTCCCATTCATTACAGGAGGTCAGCCGCTCGGCACAGGTGCCACTCAGAGATCGGTTTGCCTTTTCTCAATGGATACAAAGCATTCTCTGATAGGACAATGTGGAGGGGCGGGGTGATGATGTCACGCTCTCCACTCGTCCAATCAGAGAACACTGCGTTCTTTAAGAAAATGTAAAACATTCTCTGATTGGTTGGGATTATACTTACAGCGGTTCAGCTTCTAAAGGGATCTTACAGGTAAGGTATAAGGATAACTATGTAAACATATCCATATCTGCATGGAGTGTGGGAGGTTAAAAAACATCATGACCACCAATGTGAAGGGGGGATAAAGAATACTATCCCTGACCACCAAAGTGACTACTGTCCCTGACCACTAATATATTCTGTGGGGGTGAGATAAAAAGAGACGACAATGACCTCAGCAACAGACTTCAAGAGAAGCCCATAGGTGAGTCAATGCACCAATATCTACCCAACACAGTCTTCAGAGGCATCACAACTTACAACATTCATGTAATCTGATTATTGAAACATTCCATAAAATTCAAGCCTCTGTATGCCCTCTTTATACATGCCACTACCATTAACTCAAATATACTGGGACTTAAAAGACAGATTCAGCAGAGAGGAAGCAATAGAAATAGCTTTTCCAAAACATGCCTAAAAATAATTTCAGGTGGGAAGAAAATGTACAAGAGATGCTTACTGCAGTTGTTTTTAGAGTATGATTGCTTTGGCAACATATGTGTTTCCTGTACTTGGTTTAATGTTGTTTTTGAATTTAAAAGAAACAGCTAGTCACAAACAAAAATGTACATTAGCATTCAGTAAAGGAGTGACAGGAGAGAGATGCACAAAACACAGGTGGTGGAGTTATATGGTGGATATTTGAATGTGTTACGCTGATCTGGCAGTACTGGATCCATAGTGTGCATGAGTTTTGCTAAAGCTGTAATGAATGACACCGTCTACTGATGCATGAGATCTCAACCAATGAATGGGACCTGTTCAACCTGTTTACGTTTGGGCAAAAGAGAAGATGGCTAAGCCTAGTGGTTCATATAATTCATAGAGGACAAAATTGCAAGCCCGGTAGGTCAAGATGCCTGATCAAAATATTCAAGGAGTATCTACAAGGCTATCATGTTATAGCTTACATTTATTTGTTTACTTATAGGTTTGTTAAAGGGGCAGCCCCCGAAAGGTTACATTTTAGTTATAGGTGGATTCTTATAGAAAAAATTCAAACAGTGATATTTAATTTCAGAATTTCCAGCTCTGTTCCTGTCCACCTGTTTATTGGGTGTTTTGGAGTTTTAGGTGTTTCAGAACACCTTTGCATGTTCCAGCTTCTCTTGTTACTTTCCTCATAATGTAAAATAATAAATTCAACAGAAGTAGTGGGAGCCCCTTATTATGGCCACAGAAGGCAAGCAGAACCGGGCAATCAAGTGCATATATTACCAAAAGAGTCCCCAGGAGATATATAAATCTTCCTGGTTGTTTAACTGTTCAGCATCTACCAAAAACATAAATATCAATTTTAGGTTTATTGTCCTTTTTAAATGTTTAATTTGTTTATTAGGTTCTTTCCCCATTATCTGTTTAACCATAGACTGGTTTCTATTTTGTAAATTGAACTACCATTAAAATGTGATCAAATCTGACAGTTTGAGAACACACAATTGTGCAACGTGCTTCATTAGAACAAACGATCCCCACCAGTCTCTTTCTCTTCTCATCTATAGATGCTCCACCACATCCAGCACTGTAGGCTGTAAATGCATGACAAATTGCAGAATCCTTCTCCGACGTATATATTTTGATACCATTAGAAAAACAAGGAGGAAGAAATGGGACTATAGCGGTGCTTAATTATGTAGTACCATATCAATGGAAGACTCAAATACAGTTTAAATAAAAAGTACAAAAATATTTATTTTTAATTACACAGGGTTGATAAAAAATAGAGCGATAACACAATATCGGTCGTTCACAATAAAGTGGTTCCGAGTGGTGGTTGCATTAAAGATTGAGTGGTAGGTTGAGTAATCATCCTACCACTCAATCTTTAATGCAACCACCACTCTGAACCACTCAGATTGTGAATGACCGATATTGTGTTATCGCTCTATTTTTTTATCAACCCTATATAATTAAAAATAAATATTTTTGTACTTTTTATTTAAACTGTATTTTGAGTCTTCCATTGTTATGGTACTACATAATTAAACACTGCTATAGTCCCATTTCTTCTTCCTTGTTTTTCGAATTAAATTTCGGGATGAGGTGCGTCTTTTTTGGTGTCCACCCTTAGCCAGACAAAAAAAACAACGATTTTGATACCATTGTTATGACCTATTCTGTTAAAGAAGTGATTGGACAATGCCTAGAAGGGGAGTCAACTTGTATCCTGTAAGGGACTTCCATACAAAACAATATTGGGCAGGTTTTGATCTACTGCCAGGTCTTTACAACTGTCTTCTAGCAGGCATCTTCTTTTAGTTGTAACAGCCAGACCAACACGGGAGGAGAAATGGTTTCTAACATGGACAGCAGTAAAATCCAGATGGGGGTCAAAACCCGTTCCATCCAAGATGAAAAAAAAAAATGTGGGTGGTGTTTTATTTGAGAGACTTTTCCACCAGTGGCCCATATCTAAAGCAGTTGTATTGTGAAAGGATATTAAACTACGGCTATGATACAACATTTAGATACACTATAGATTTAGTAAAGAGAAGCTCAGCGTTATAAATGTGGGCTAGTATTTGCAGGGATCATAATATTTCCAAGTCATGCTCACTTCACCCTTTATTTTTGTAAACTCACAGCCAGCTTATAAAGGATTATAAACCAAAAGCTTTCCTAGAAAAAGTGGATACAGTTTTACTAATTTATTGTAAATCAATAAAGGGAAAACAAAAGGCCACGTGGCTTGCACACACCATGCTGCAGACAGCTGAAGAGCGCAGACTGGCTATCCCCTCTCTACAGACATGCATGCTGATCGGTTTATCCGAAAGCAACGGAACATGGGATAGTTTCTGACAGCTTAGCCACTTCTCAGTAATACAGCGCAGCGTGTTTGCTTGATGTGGACTTAAGATTTATAGGAGAAGGTTTTAAAAGGCTTTTGCAATGCACCAATACATAAACAGGCAACAAGCACAAAACGAGTGTCAGCACAAACAAGTGGATTAAGGAAGAAGCTGAGAGGCTGGTGGAAGCCCAAGCTGTACCAGTCCAGAAGCCTGGATGCAAGCTCAGAAAAGCACTAGGATTTTCATCCACACTAATTAATGAGAGCAAGCTGTGAATGGGAAGGAGGTGGGGAAGGCATGACTGTCTGGAGGGATATGTGTGGGTTGAACAGCAGACCTCATACTGAAGACCTTACAGACAGACAGAATGAAGCAACCAAGTAGGGGTCATCCATCCTTACGCCACAGAGAGCCACTGCTGAAAAGAAAGACACAAAATACAGGGAAAGGAGAGCAAACGGAGAGAATAATATTGTAGTTTGAGCAACAATTTAGGTATTTTTAGGGGAGCATCCCAAACAATATCCCATTTCTAGAAATTCCTATTAAGCAACCTGACAGTGCCACTGGTGTAAGAGTTGCAGGTTCTCCTTGGGCAGCATTTTTAGAGTTGTGGCAGATGATTGCAGGAAAAACGCATATATCCATTGCAGCGAAGGAGAGAAAGGGGCGAGTCCTCATTAGCAAAAGTGGCACCATTTTGTTTTATTTTTCTGTAAGGAAAGGTCATGCCCTTGGTTTTTCCAAACCTTTAAGTGGTCACGGGCAGAAAATGTACCAACTGTACACCTTCTCTATGAGGGAAAGACAGAGAGAAGAAAGCAAGACATTAGGAAGAAAAGGGAGACGATACATTTATCAGTACGTATTTTGGGGAGGCAAAGAGAGAAGAGCTGAGAACATATTGACATAAGTGAAACAATGTAGAATCTTGGTGGAGATGGAGATATGCGAAGGGGAGTACATGAATAAGCAATGGAAATGGATGCCACCCCCACCCTTATTACTAAGACCTCCTTACCCCAAGTGATTATTTTTTACATCCTTCATTATTTTATGAAGCATCCAGCAGCCAGTGGAGTACAAATACCCACATTTCTTTAAAAAATATAGCTGTCAGGACTTTATAGGAGACAGTATTTACTTACCACATGGACCCTTGTGTTTCATAGGAATAGCTGTTTTTTGAATGCACTCAGCTCTTTGCCTCTCACAGTCGTTGGCATAAGTTCGGCTGTCCCGGCCGCAGACAGGCTTGTAGGCGCCGTCACAAGTGATGCGGTCACAAGAACAGCGGGTGATTCCTCGACGGTTAAGGCACACAGCATTGTGCTTACATTCATCCTTACATTTGTCTAGGAAGGAAAAATAAAAGGAGTAATTTTAAGTAAAATCCAGAAGACAGTTGGCTATTTCGCTTAACAATGCCCATGTAAACACCTGCACAGGGTTACAAGTCTATAAATGCTAAAGACCGATAGGTTACAACACAAATAAGGCGTGGTAAACATTCATAGGCTGTGTTGTGTGTGTTTGTAGGGCAGGCTGTGCATTTCAATGGGCTGCACAACCCACAAAAACTTGGGAAAGGAGGTCCCCAACTTTTTTTTTTAAATCACATTGCACGGATTTGCATGATTCTGCACCACTATGTGGTTTGGTGTGCGTAAAAAATGCACAGCTTTCGCTGATGCATGGGGTTGCCATTAGGAATTAATGGCCCCCCAACGCATTTGCTAAAAAGCAATGCGTTTTTGTCTGTGGGTTGGAAACGCTTGCGATTTTGTGCCTGTTTCCAACCCCCACTAATGTGAATATAGGCTTAAGCCTGGTACACACGATCAGATTGTTGGCCAACCGAGTGACTGATTTTTGTCTTCAGGGCATGTGCCAGGATCTTGTCTAGCAGTACACAATTGTCGGCCAACAAACACGAATGTAGTGACGTACTACGAGGAATTTCAGCTCTTGAGCGCCACCCTTTGGGCCCCTTTTGCTAATTTCGTGTTTGGTGAGCATTGATTCTGAGCATGTGTGTTTGTACTTTCAACTTTTGTGTGATGGACTTGTGTACTGACCATCAGAAAATCTGACAACAGACCGTTGTCCGTGGAAAATTAACTAGCATTTGTTGGCAGAAAGTTGAACAACAATTGTCTAAAGGAGCGTACTAACGGTCAGATTTTAGGCCAACAGTCTGTCAACAGACAATCCCCTGCCAACAATCTGATCGTGTGTATGAGGCTTTAAGCTGGCTACTACTGACCAACTTTCAGCGGGTTCATCAGGAACTGGCCAAAACTTGATCAGCAAAAGTCAACTGTTGGATTTTTGTTGGAGTCTGCTGGATAATTTTCACCCAGACAGAGGTTACACGTGATCAGATGCAGCTGCTGTTCAGGTATTCTGACAGCTGCTTATTGTAGCTGGAGGAATCTGTTAGTAACAGTGTTTTTTTTTTTTTTTTTTTTTATAACAGAGCTCACAGTAGAGATAAATGACAGTTTTCATTCTTTGTTCTTCTACATCTTTAACCACTTGCCGCCCGCCCTATAGCGGATTGACGTCGGCAAAGTGGTTCTAAAATCCTGACTGGACGTCATATGACGTCCTCATCATTTTAAGCCGCTGCGCGCCTCCGGGGGCGCGCATCGCGGCGATCGTTGTTGCAGGGTGTCAGTCTGACACCCCGCAACTCCGATCTAGGTAAAGAGTCTCCGACGGAGACTCTTTACCACGTGATCAGCCGTGTCAAATCACGGCTGATCACAGTGTAAACAGGAAAAGCCGGTCATCGGCTTTTCCTCACTCGCGTCTGTCAGACACGAGTAGAGGAGAGCCGATCGGCTGCTCCTCTGACAGGGGGGGGGTTTGTGCTGATAGATTATCAGCACAGCTCCCCGGAGGATGCCCACTGGACAACCAGGGATGCCACTAGACCACCAGGGATGCCACTAGACCACCAGGGAAGCCACTAGACCACCAGGGAAGCCCACCATTAATGGTATGCCACCCTAGACCACCAGGGATAATGGATGCCAATCAGTGCCACAATGGATGCCAATCAGTGCCCACAATGGGCACCACTGATTGGCAGGCAGTACAGTATAGTGCCACCTATCAGTGCCCACCCATGCCACCTATCAGTGCCCATCCGTGCCACCTATCAGTGCCCATCCATGCCGCCTATCCGTGCCCATCAGTGCCCACCCATGCCGCCTATCTGTGCCCACCCGTGCTGCCTATCTGTGCCCACCCGTGCCGCCTATCCTGCCTATCTGTGCCCACCCGTGCCGCCTATCTGTGCCCACCCGTGCCGCCTATCTGTGCCCACCCGTGCCACCGATCGTTGCCCATCCGTGCCGTCGATCGTTGCCCATCCGTGCCGTCGATCGTTGCCCATCCGTGCCACCTCATCGGTGCCCATCCGTGCCACCTTATCCGTGCCCGTCAGTGCAGCCCCATCAGTGCCCATCAGTGAAGGAGAAAACGAACTTATTTACAAAGTTTTGTAAGTGAAACAAAAAAAAACTTTTTTTTTTTCAAAATTTTCGGTCTTTTTTTTATTTTTTAGCAGAAAATAAAAATCCCAGAGGTGATCAAATACCACCAAAAGAAAGCTCTATTTGTGGGGAAAAAATGATAAAAATTTTGTTTGGGTACAGTGTAGCATGACCGCGCAATTGTCATTCAAAGTGCAACAGTGTAGAAAGCTGAAAATTGGTCTGGGCAGGAAGGTGTATAAGTGCCCAGTATGGAAGTGGTTAAGTTAAAGTGACCCTGTCAAAAGAGAAGTACCATAGCTGCCTCTTAAATATGCTTGCGTTTGATGTTTTTATACTTTTTTTTTTAAGTCACTGACCCAGAAGTTGCATGTAGTTACTAAGTGTTAGAAAAGTGTCAGACTTCCTTATCTCTATATTTATTCTGGGTCAGCAACTCAGAAAGAATGGTCATCAATGACAGTCTTCATGATCCTCTCATGACAAGTTTCCTTTAAAAATTGAAAGCAGAGGGACTTGGGCACTAGAGGGTTGCCTTTGTATGATAACAGCTGTTCTTTTGACATGGTAGTCCAGATAGCCCTGACAATGGATTATTTAGGGCCCCTTCACATCAGCAACACTGTGCAGTGTTGCTCAGTGCAATTGAAATGCAATGTCAAGCAATATACCATTGCTTTCAACAGTGTCAATTGACACCAATAATGAATATATGGCCAATGCTAAATACATGCATTAAAACATACTTAGCACTGGACACATTTTAGGTATTTATTAATATATTTACATTTTAAATATTAGTATAGGATTATCCAGGGGGATAATTGAACACAGCTGCTATTTTTGAGTTTAAGAAGCTTTGCCACATTTTTTCTATTAATTTATACCAATGCCCTACTTTTGTGTGTACTAAAATATAAGCAAGGCATTAAAGAAAAGTGGTCCAGACAAAAACAAAATGTATGTCAATGCACGTGTACCATGAGCCAAACCCTTAGTAATCCTGATCTCTACAGACTAATACCTTTCAAATAATAAAAACATCTAGCACCTAGCTGCACCATTCATATCATGTATGTATGGCCATCAATATGGCTGGCGAAAGAGTCTAGGACACTCAATCTGTGGGCTTCTGGCAAATGAAAGGTGCTATTGACATGATAGGATAGTTGACAACTCTAACATTAATGGGAGACCCCAGACCCAGAGGGTCAGCTGATGTCAGGTGGAGGGGGAGGACAATCGATCAGGCAGATACCTGCTCTGATCACTACAGTTTCCCCCTGTAATAAGTGACACATCACCATCTATCTCCAGCAGTTCTGTAATGTTTAATCCACTGACATTGAAGGAGGGCCAAAGCAAAGGGTTCTTGTTCATGGACCTAATTTTTGGTTGAAAATGTATACTTTATTTTGCAAAGAAAATATACAAAAAAACAAATACATCAACAGGGTACATTCCACACTGTATTGCGACGCAGCGCATAAATACACTACATGACAGTACAGTTCCAAGCATACAATTAAATTACATTCATCCATCCTGCGGTATGATGCCCGATGTGTTGTGCAGAGTAAAGTACCCTGAGCCATCACATCATGCATGACGCCGCATTACCCTGAAATCAGTACTTCAAAAAACATGTCACAATATTTCAAGTCATGTTACTGTCAAAAAATGGCATTCAAATGGGCAATGGGTGTGATGGGGGGGGGGAGGAGGTGGGGTGGGGGAGAAAAAGAGTTCACAGGCCCAAAGCTTTATTGAACTGCCATTGGGTACACATAGGTGGGAGGGGGGGGGGGAAGGGGAGATCTTCAGATGTCCTCTTCCTCCTTAAAGTCCATCAAGTGATAGTCTCTGAGCAGGCTGTGCACCAGTCTGCGACCGTCCTCGATGGACATCCTCTCCCTCTGGTGGATGAGGTGCTTTCTGGCGCACCATACAGCGTCCTTAAAGCAGCACAGCACCCGCCAGGCACTGTCAATGTCCTCCTGTGAATGAGTTCCACAGAAGAGTCCGTTTAACACACCAAAGTGTGTAATGGCAGTCTGGGGAACAAAGTTTTTAAGTTCAGGTTCCAAAGCCCTCAACAGGTCCTGTGCAAAGGGGCACTCCCAGAAAACATGAAAAGCAGTTTCCTCCTGGATGATGCAAAAGGGGCAGTGCCTGTATCTGCACAGGTTTCTGGCATGCATGAATGTCCTGAGTGGCAATCCCCCTTGGATTGCCATCCATGCCAGATCTTTGTGCCTGTTGGTGAGTCTCTTTGAAGAAACATTCCTCCAGACCACTTTGCAAGTGGCTGAAGGGAGGCCTGGAACAGTCTCAAGAATGTCCGATGCTCTAATCAACTTGTGGATAGTTTTTGGCTTCCACAAGTCGGGCTTTACTCCATGCAGGCCCAGCTCCTTGATAAACTTGAAAGTGTCCAAGTAATACCAGGGAGTGTCCCAGTTGTAGGGGACAGAGCTGTCCCATTTGTCCCATCCAAGAGACCTCCAAAGAGGCAGGAGGAAAAAACGGGACATGGAGTTACCGCCAGAGTCCACAGTTCTGTCAACCAAAGTCCTGCGGATGCAGTTACAAGCAAAGAACACCCTCAATAGAGTGGCGATGTCAGGCACGCCCTTACCGCCCTTGAGAGGTTCCTTGAACATAACCGCCCGCTTCACTCTGTCCATTTTGGAGCTCCAGATGAAGTGAAACACCGCCCTGGTGATGGCTTTGCAGGTGTTAACCCGTGGGGGCCAAGCCTGGGCGAGGTACTGCAACACAGGGAGAATCTCGCTGCGGAGTACCAGTGTTTTTCCTTCGATGGTGAGTTCTCTGAGGCTCCAAAGTCCAAACTTCTGTCTCATCTTGGCCAGTCTTTCCTCCCAGGACTTCAGGGCTGCGCCCTCAGCTCCAAACCAGACTCACAAAATTTTGATGAAGTCCGCCTTGATGCTGAATGGAATGGGTGCAGAAGAAGGCAGGAACCACTTTCCGAAGTATTTGGTGAATGGTGGTGAATAAAATTTCCGTGTTCATGGACCTAATTCCCTATCCGTGTGCATGTTTGCCCATCTGTCTGATTGTAGAATTTCTTAGTGGTTGGGAAGTGAACTTGTGAGGATGTCAGAGATACAGGTTATGGGGAGCGTCAGCCCTCAACTTTCTTCAAAGTCAAGATTTGCATTTAAAAAGCAGCTGCAGCAGCAACCTAACAGCTCACACAGCATTTACTGACAACGAAATGGAAGAAATATTGGAAGATGAGATGTACTTTATAGTTTCACTGACGTGTTTCTTGACAGGTTCACTTATACATTTCTGAGCTTTTAACAGCTGCACAAACGCATGGTTTTCTGACTCAAGTTGTTTTAATAAAAGTGGTATTGCAGTGGTGGTGGATGCATTACGTATCTAAAATTGGCCATAAATAGACCACATTTGACCGGTTCAACAGGGACCAGCCAAAATGTGATCCATGTGTGTCTATGTTTGTATGACAGAAGTCAACTTCTTTACTAGGCTTGTTGGAAATTTTTTGTTGATCAGCTGGCTGCTGTCGCTGATCAATGTACTGATCAATGTACTCTGACAGTAGAAAGTCCTGCTGTCAGAATACAATGTTCCAGCAGGGAGGACTCTGCCATCCACTCAAGCGACACAAACACAATCAGAATAATTTCTTTTTCGCACAGCTCGAGTAATCTATGGCCAACTTAAGTACAGCCTTCTGAAATTAGATTTTGGGGGGTATTTTATTCACCACTGATGTACAGAACGCCTTCAGTTTGACTTACAGCAAGAATGAGACATTTCAATTTTTTGTCAGTTTCAGAAAATTACAGCAGCTATAGAATTTTAAAAACCCTAAGGCCCGGTTCACACTGGTACGACATACGCTCCGACTTTGAGAGCACATGTCGCATGACATGTATAAATCAATGATTCCCTATGAGAGCCATCTTAACTAGTCTGTCTTGTGTCGGTCTGACTGTGGAAAAGGTTCCTGCACTACTTTGGTCCGATTTCAGCCCATTGAATATCATTGAAGTTATATCCAATGCGAAAAACCATCTTAACTAGATGACTTGTGACATCCGACATGGATTACAGCAGCAGAAAAAGGAATTTATGTCACACTGGGATTGCTTTGATTGGTCAAAAGACAAGTCGGACTATCACAAAGTCGGATCAAAATCGTTTCCCGTTCAATAAAGTCGGATCGATGTCGGACTGAAGTCACAGGGCAAAGTTGGTTCGACAGTCGTACTACTGTCATGTTGCACCAGTGCGAATCGGGCCTAAAGGTGGATTCCAGACATCACTCAATTTTACCCCGAACCTAATGCCGTGTACACACGATCGATTCTTTCGACGGTGAAAACACTGTCGAGAAAATCGACGTGAAAAACGAGGAACAGCTTGTTCCCCTACACACGGCCGTTTTAAATTACATTTTTTTTCTTGGTCGAAAAAAACAACTGTGCGTAGGCTCCCCGGCAGTGTTTCCCTATGGGAAAACTGCCGCGGAAAAAAATTACGGGAATCACGACGAGAAAAATTAGAGCATGTTCTAATTTTTTTCGTCGTGATTAATGCCGTTTTTCCCGTCGGGAAAAATGACAAAAAGCCCACACACAGTCGTTTTTCTCGTCCAGAAGAAATTTTTTTATTTTTCCCAATGGGAAAAATGATCGTGTGTACGCGGCATCATTGTTTTGTTGAGAAATAAATCAATGTAATCCCCGGGACTGAGCTATCAGTTTGACAGGTCAGATTCTGCTCTTCATTCATTTATGAATAAAGGGTGTTTTTTTTTCCCATGTTCTAAACTTAAAAAATTTCAAAGTTTTGCCCTTTACTGTTATTGATAACATATTCGCTTTATTCTAATTTTTTTTTTTTTTTTTTAGCACTTGTACTTAAGTATAAAGAGATGTTTTGTACCAGTAACATGATTCTAGTACCTTTTTAAAAAGAACCCAGTCGCAAAATATAAAAATTTGTAGTTAAAGTGGTTGTAAAGTCATTATTTTTTTGTATCTTAATGCATTCTATGCATTAAGATAAAAAGCCTTCCGTATGCAGCAGCCCCCCTAATATTTAACTGAGCCCATCTCGATCCATCTTGATCCAGCGATGTTGCAGGAGACACTAGGCTGCCTGAGAATTTCCCTCATCATTGGCTAAAACAGGAGTGCAGCGTCACTGGCTCCTGCTCCTGTCAATCAAATTCAGTGAGCCAATAAGGAGAGAGGGGCCCGGGCCAGGGATGCATTCAACAGGAGGGAGGAGCCAGGAGAGCCGAAGAGGGACCAGAGAAGAGAAGGATCTGGCCTGATCTGTGCAAAACCAACTGCAACAGGGCAGGTAAGTGTAGCATATTAGTTATTTTTAACAAAAAAAAAAAAAGACTTTAGTATCACTTTAACCCTAATTGCACTTTGGTATGCTCATGTTGGGTGCCAGTAGACCTTGTCCCTACATTAAGGGCCCTTTCACACGGGCGGATCCCGTAATGATCCGCCCCGTGAACATCCGCTTGCTCAGCGGGGATCGCTCCGTTGATCCCCGCTGAGCCGGCAGATGACAGGGCGGTCGCTGCACACAGTGCAGGGACCGCCCTGTCAGATCTCCACTCTCCTCTATGGGGGGATCGGATGAACACGGACCGTCTGTCCGTGTTCATCCGATCTGCAGACGGATAGAAAAATAGGATTTTCCTCCGTCTGCAGAAATGAAGCATAGCGGGGACTGATGAGATCGGGTGTCAACGGATGTTCATCCGCTGACACCCGCTATCCCATAGGGATACATGTATGTCCCTTTTTCATCCGTAAACGGATGGATGAAAAAGCGGACATATGGTCCGCATGTGTGAAAGGGCCCTAATGAGGAATAAGATACAGTGGGACAGGGATAGACGGAGTAGTCTAGCAGAGGGAAAACCCGGGAAACAAGGTTAGCACTGAGGATATCAGTGCGGTAGAGTTGTCAGCCAACAAAGTTTCTGACAGGATCAAGTATTGCAAAGGTGTCCTGCTAATTATTTAAAATTTTGTCCAGACATATACTTTAAACTAATAAATAGTTTATGCAGCAAGTATATATATTACATTCATTTTTAAGCAAAAGTAGCAATAGTGAACTGTTCCTTAATTATGCAAAAGGGGGCAGTGATAAGCTCTGCTTTTTACAGAAGTCAAGATCTGCATATAACTTCAGTTTCCAATATCTCTGGGCCTCCTGATAGTTTTCACATGCAGGTTTCACTGAAAGTAACCTTTGTCATATTCTCAAATCAAACTGCCCAGGGCTGTGATCATTTTACTTTAAATAAAAGTAGGTCAGCAACAAAGGCAAGCAACAATTATTTTCAAGAAGTAGCTGGTAATGATGAACATGTATATCTCTAATTGCAGGTTTGCTTTAAATTCTAAAACCTACACATAATTGCCATCTCACTAAAAATAATACATTGCTGAACTGATGCTAGGTTATTTTATTTTGGATCAGTTTATAAATTAGTGAAGAGAAAATATGCTAAATATTTCACAGATTTTAGGCGTATTTCTAATAAAAGAAAGCTTCACTATACTTCGCACAGGTTCACTGAAGGCCTTTTGGTTTCTTATTTCCCACCTCACCATAACCTGGTGGGTTATACTTTATCATTGGTCCTCAAGCCCTACTCCACAGAGGCCATCATTTCCATGCACTGCACTGATGATTGGGCAATAAGTGCGAAACAGCTGAATGCAGTTTGGAATAAATGGCTCTATATCATTAGGCTGTATCTGTGCTATACACAACCAGTTCTGGATGTAATGAGTATAAAGACATACATTTTCATTACTCCACCCACTATCCAAAAAATGTGTAATGAACCTATTTTTGTGATGGAAGACGACTCACAGATACCTTCTGTTTTAAAAAGATTTTACTGTGCTACACATGGAGGGAGATTTACTAAAACTGGTGCATGCAGAATCTGATGGTAACCAACCAGCTTCTAGGTTTTATTGTCCAAGCTTAAAGAGGAACTGCAGTCTGCTCACATAATTTGTAATAAAACGATCTTTTCCATTCTGAAGCTTCCCTCCAACCACTTTGCATATTATTTTATATATACTGTGATTGTGTACTTGGCAAATATGCTGAAGAAATCTCACTCCATTAAGTCTGGCTGCAGCCATTTTAACTGTGGGCAGCTGAAGCTGCTGTCTGTTCACTTCCTGGATTTAGACAGACACACCTCCAGCTCTGCAGCTCTCATTGGCATTCTTATGATCCCTCCCCCTCCATTCCTGGCAAACTCTTACGACAGCGAGAGAGAGAGCTATGCATGATGTCATAAGTCTAGGTTTTTTTCCAGACAAGATACAGGAAGGGGGCTGTATAAGGTATTTACTGGCAGAAAATAATGTTTTACTATCCAAAGTTAAAACAAGGGCAGAGGATTTAATAGATGGAAAGATTAAAAAATAACTCAAGTTCCGCTTTAAGTGAACAAGCTGAAGTTACGCGGATTGGTTACTATGCACAGCTACACCAGATTCTGTGTGCTCCGTTTTTTTTAAATCTCCCCCACAAACTTAGTGGACGGCCTTTTATAATTTGTCTAATATTTAAATAACTTTACCAATACAAAAAAATAAATTGATATGTATATTAATACAAAAAAAAATGGATTTCTCTTAAAAAAAAAAAAAAAATTGCATGGATCTTTTAAATTGAAATTTTGTTACATGTATAATTACAGTACTGAATATAAAAACTGTTAACATGGACATGAATAAAAAGCATTATTAGAAGGTTGAACTTCAGTCCATTCAAAAAATTCTATTATTTTCTTTTTTGTCCCCATTTGAAATATTTCCCATCATTTCCTGTCTTTAAAGGAAGTGTGGGGCATTAGCTCCCTAGTGAGGACACAGATGAGAATAAAAAGCAGAACTTTAGAGCCCTATGAAATAAATATCTAGGTTATTGCTGAACTCTCCTGAACTCTGGGCATAAAATGTTTAATATATCTCTGATTTCAGATTTTTTACTTACACATGCAGTGTGGCCTTGTATGTTTTTCCTGTAACAAGCATATAAAATCACTTTTTTATCACCTTGTGGAAGCACTGCTGCACTATTGGCATTGGAGCTGACCCAACGTTTCTGAGTTCAGCTTTAAGCCAGAATGAATATAAAAAGGTAGGTAATGTTTACTTTCATTTGCTATACACAGAATGGCAAATAAGGTAAAGGTGAAGATATGCTAGAACACTGAACTTGGAGCTTCCTATACTTCCATTGTTAAAAAAAATAAAAAAGTAAAAGACTGGCTTTTTCTAAATGTAAAATCATAATTGCCAATGTAATATTGGAAACAGCAAGTTTCTGACACCATGCACCTATCGTTCAGTAAATGAGTGAAGCTGAGAGTCCTTAATAGCTACAATTGTGATAATTACAACAATACATAGAGTATTTTGCATATTTATGGGTGAAAATGAGTCTTCTCAAGATTTTCAAACAGAGACCTAAATTGTCCACTTTCTGCTACAGTAGGATGCACAGCATCATGGAATAGGGTGTTGCCTGCTTTTAGTCCGCAGTTCTAAAAGCGCACTTACCGACGCACAAATCGATTGCAAAGTGGGAATACAGGCTTCCATTTAAATGTTTCCCAACCACATAAGTGTCATTTCACTCTGCAAATATGTTCTTTGTGTCAGAAATGCTTCCATTCAGGCAGTGACAGTGTCAGGAAGATATTGATTTTTACAGATGTAGCCTTCAGTGTTGTGTAGGCTCGGGAGCGTATTGTGTAACAAAGAATGGCCCATTTACTTACATATAGAGCTTCCAGAGGAAACATCTCTTCTGAACCTTCAGCTTGTGGTTCAAAGACTTAAATACATCCTCTTACAGTCAGAAATTAAGTTAGTGTGAATGGACCAAAATGGCAAAGGATGCCGGTGCTAAAAATAATATTTCTGTCCAAAGGTTGGGCTCTATAGATTGATACAGCTGCACAAAGAACACATTTATTTGATATATTTAAACGGGAACAAGGACCTTGTTGGCAAAGGCTTTGCCGCACATAACTGAAAAATTCAAAGCCTAATTTTTAGGGTTTAACACACTGGAACAAACATACTCCGTGCCGTAGCGGCAGTCTTTTGTGGCCTATTATATGTACATCCACTATCTGCTTCAGTTAGACACTCTACAGAAGCACAGGATAAAAAGGATAATCCCACATCTCATCTGTTACTAATATGCCTATCAATTAAAGCACTACTCAACTGCCATGATGGCCTGGGCAACATCTCAAGTCTTTTTGCACTGCACGCATTGTGCTGCGCTGGGGGTCATATGCATTTATTAGGTGTGTGGTATGGATGTTGGGTTATTTATAGAAATTACTAGGCATACACCCCATAGCACATACAACATATGTTGTTTCACCATATGTTGACGAAAAAAAAAAAATAGAAGTGAAAACCCTGTAATGCTCGGGGAAAGTCGTGTAAATGGGCCCTATAAATTACAGAACGATAACTGTCAGGATTTACCAATCTGATGCTGCCTCTGCCATACAGAGCCTTCTGCAGCCCAAAGTCACTTTTTACATGAGAATAGGCACACCCTGCAGATGACACCAAGCTATGCACCAAGCTATGCAGTGGAATAATGTCCTTACAGGATGTCTCCAATTTACAAGCCGACTTCAATGCTCTGTCTAATTGGGCAACTAGGTGGCAATTGAGGTTTAATGTTGATAGATGTCAAGTTATGCACTTGGGGGCTAAGAATATGCATGCATCATATATACTAGGGGGAGAACAACTGGGGGAATCTATAGTGGAGAAAGGATATGGGGGAACTGGAGAAAGTGCAGAGAAGGGCAACCAAACTGATAAGAGGCATGGAGGAGCTCAGCTATGAGGAAAGATTAGAGGAACTGAATTTATTCACTCTTGAGAAGAGGAGATTAACGGGGATATGATCAACATGTACAAATACATAAGGAGTCCATATGAACCTGGTGTTGAATAATTCACTTTAAGGTCATTACAGAGGACAAGGGGGCGTGCTTTACGTCTAGAGGAAAAGCGTTTTCATCTCCAAATACGGAAAGGTTTCTTCACAGTAAGAGCTGTGAAAATGTGGAATAGACTCACTCAAGAGCTGGTCTGCCCAGCTCAGTAGATTGCAGGATTCTTTGCTAAATGTACACAAAATAACTGGGTACTAACATTTATAGGTAAAGTTAATTCAAGGAATATCCGATTCCTTCTCGGGGGATCAGAAAGGATTTTTTTCCCCCGCTGTAGCAAATTGGATCATGCTTTGCTGGGGTTTTTTCACCTCCCTTTGGATCAACTGTGGCTATAGGATTGGGTATATGGGATTGTATGATTTTTTTTTCTCTTTTATTGGTTGAACTAGATGGACTTGTGTCTTTTTTCAACCTGACTAACTATGTAACTATGTAACACCCACCTAACACTCCTCCCAACATGATAATGTCAGTCCCAGTATTGCAAGATGAGGAGGGTTGTGCCTTTCAATCACTACACAGAAATGAAGAAATCTTAGTGAAACTTCACATACTGCTGGAGGGACAAAAGTTTCCTATAGAATGTATGTAGAGAGAACTTACTGTTGCAGGTGTAGTAAGTGTGCTTTAAAATTCATACTTGACATGAGATAAACACGTCAGCATTACCAAATCACATTAATATCTTAACCACTTGCCGCCCGCCCCATTACAGAATGACGGCGGCAAAGTGGTTTCAATATCCTGACCGGACGTCATATGACGTGATCAGGATATTGAGCTGCTGCGTCGCCCCCTAGGGGGCGCGCATCGCGGCGATCGTTGTTGCGGGGTGTCAGTCTGACACCCCACAACACCGATCTAGGTAAAGAGTCTCTGACGGAGACTCTTTACCACGTGATCAGTCGTGTCCAATCACGGCTGATCACGATGTAAACAAGAAGAGCCGGTGATGGGCTTTTCCTCGTGTCTGTCAGACGCGAGTATAGGAGAGCCGATCGGCTGCTCCTCTGACAGGGGGGGTTTGTGCGGATCAATTATCAGCGCAGCCCCCCCAGGATGCCCACACTGGACCACCAGGGATGCCACCAGACCACCAGGGATGCCTACCACCAGGTATGCCACCCTAGACCACCAGGGATGCCAATTAGTGCCCACAATGGATGCCAATCAGTGCCCACAATGGGCATCACTGATTGGCAGGCATTATTGTTTGGCACTGATTTTCATTCATCATTACAGTACATCAGTGCCGCCTATCAGTGCCCATCCATGCTTATCCGTGTCACCTATCAGTGCCAATCCATGCCCATCTGTGCCACCTATCAGTGCCCATCTGTGCCGCCCATCAGTGCCCATCTGTGCCGCCCATCAGTGCCCATCTGTGCCGCCCATCAGTGCCCATCTGTGCCGCCCATCAGTGCCCATCTGTGCCGCCCATCAGTGCCCATCCGTGCCGCCCATCAGTGCCCATCCGTGCCGCCCATGAGTGCCCATCCGTGCCGCCTATCAGTGCCCATCCGTGCCGCCTATCAGTGCCCATCCGTGCCACCTATCAGTTCCCATCCGTGCCACCTATCAGTTCCCATCCGTGCCGCCCATCCATGCCGCCTATCATTGCCCATCCGTTCCCATCCGTGCCCATCCATGCTGCAGATCAGTGCCGCATATTAGTGCCCATCATCAGTGCCCATCAATGCCACCTCATCAGTGCCACCTCATCGGTGCCCATTAGTGCAGCCCCATCAGTGAAGGAGAAAACGTACTTATTTAAAACGTTTTGTAACGGAAAAAAAAAATGTTTTTTTTTTCGAAATTTTCGGTCTTTTTTTAAAAAAAAATTAGCTGAAAATAAAAATCCCAGAGGTGATCAAATACCACCAAAAGATTTTTCTTTATGAATACATAGTACTCTGTGACTGGATGAGGAGGAGGGGTGGGAGGGGGTGCTGACATCACAATGTTCACAATGTTCACCTCATCCAATCAAAAAATGCCTTGTATGCATTGAGAAAAACACTAGAGTTCTCTGAATGGCACCTGTACTGAGCAAGTGACCCCCTGTGTTTACTATGCAGCAGGGCAGCTGCCCAGTATGGGAACAGGAGGACAGTGAGGATCGCGTAGCAGCAGAAATATGTTATGTCCTGGGAATTATTTAAAAACAAGTGCAGAGGAAAATGTGCTGGCAAAAAAAACACTGGATATGTGCTTTAGGATCAACAATGTGTGCATACATATTTAAACCATTAGAAAGAAGAAACTTTGATTAACCACGGAGCTCCTTTAACATTAAACTACTCATAAACACGAGGCAGAGAGGAATCTAAAACACAAATCCAGCTCTAAAAGAACATTTATTTATACAGGTTTGCTTGATATGTTCCAGCCTAGGCACAATTATATTACAGTCACATTTTTATACACAAACTGTTGGCATTACTTACCCTGAGCCTGGCACTGCCCTGAGCGCACCTTTATTAGTTCTATCCCTTTGATGGCTCCAGTTCTGGTCATTACACACTCGTTATCATAAGTCACCCCATCGTCGGCACAAACCGGTTCCTTGCGGGATGGGCAGTTCTCGGGTCGGGAAAGCATGTCCAATTTTCGTGTGCGTGGGTTCACTCGGCATACTCTGTTCATATCATTTAGGCCACTCTTGCAAGGATCTTACAATACACAAGGCAAAGAAAGGCAATCATTAGAACAGTGCTCTCTCTACTACAAGCACAGTCAGTTTAGTGTTATATTAGGCAATACATTTTTGTATTAATTAATAAGGCAAAGGCAACTAGCACCAGGGCTGGTGCAAGGATTTTTTACACCCTAGGCAAAACCTAATTTTGCCACCGCCATTGGCTCCACCCCTGACTCCACCCCCTTTACCCTACCCATGTGACATGAGGCAGCGCTATACAGGAAGCATTGGCTTCCTCTAGCGCTGGTTTCATTTCTGAGATGCGCTTCTAATTACACCACCGGTCAGACAGAGCAGCTGCTTGGGACTGAGTTAGTTACATGCTGCAGCCTGCAGAGCATGCAGACACGGAGGGAAACTAGTGTCCGGGCGCCCCTAGGCAGCAGTGTGCCCTAGGCGGCTGCCTAGTTTGCCTAGTGGTAGCACCGGCCCTGACTAGCACTATATAACCTCTGACAGCCAACCATTGCACTAAATAATGATTCTCACATATCGGTTATACATATATGAGTTGTGGCAGAGGCAACTAGAACCACTAGAAGTGTAGCAACTGTAGCAGTTGCTTAGGACAACCAATTAGATTTCAGCTATTTCTTCAGCGCAGGATAAAAGTAAGAGATAGCGCCTGAGTGTGGAATTGTATTTACCATAAAGCCCTGCACACATGCACCAATATCAGTTGGTATCGACCGGTTCAATAGAAACGGGCCGACATTTGGCCCCTGTGTAAGGCAGCTGGTCTGGCTTCCGTCGAAGGGGCATGACCGAAAAAGGTCTGCTGATCACCCAACTGATCAGCACTCTGAACACAATATTGTCATTGTCAGAACACAATAGCTCAGTTGGTGAGATCGCTGTACTAACATCGGATAGGTAGTACAGTGGCTCCTCCTGAGCTCTTCAGTTTTGTTCATTCAGCCCGCTGGGTTAAAAAAAAAAAAAAAACTGCTAGTGTGTACCAGAATAAAAATACTTGTGGAGCTATGCCTAGGGCAGTTAAAACAAAATGTGAATAATTAGTATGTGTTTTTTTTTTTGCTATACAGCTGTGTTCTTTCCCTATTAGAGAATAACATTATTCAAGTGCTTTAATAGGCAAATCTTTATTTTAGTAAAACAAATATTTTAGTAAAAACAATATTTCCAGGAACAAAAATATAAAAGCAACACAAACTTCAAAAAAGCATGTTATTAATTTATTATATGGGTACAACACAACTCTACTCTTCCGAACTGAAATAAACCATACAGTATATTGGAAAAACTGTCTTGGGGGAAAAAAAAGGGGGGGGGAGCATTAAATGAGATACAGTGATTTTGCTTGGAGCAAGACACTCAGCTATTCCCAACAGAAATCCATCACCTGTAAGCAATTTGCCAATTATTTTTTCCTCTTATTAGACTCTTCAGACATTTAGGCTTATAACGTTGAACAAAGAAAGGCTGTTTATTATATTATATACAAGTTCACTTGTTGGCAACATAGGTTATTTGCCATTGCCCCCAAGCTTCCACAAGCTAAACTCTCCCCAGAGTTTGCATAAATTGCATAGTAATATTGGGTTTGATATAATTGCTCAATATTTATTATTATTTATAATGGCAATACTACCTAGTTTTAATGAAGCTGGGGATTATGGGAACCCATTTATTTGGTTGCCCTGGGTTCCCTTCCACATAATCCTGTAAATTATGCTACCATTATGAATCGCAGTTCTTAAAGGAAGCAATAGAGAATGGGCTGATGTTCAGAACTATTGGAAAGGGAAAAGGGAAATTAGGCATGTTTCATATCAACCAGAATGAATTTTCTAACTTGCTCTATAAACCTTATAGCTGGAACATCATTAGTTGCTATATGCAACTTTTACTTTCTGTTCCCAAACTCACCCTAAATCTGTCCATAAGTAGAAAACACTTTGAACTTTTAATCAACCTTATCTTGTCAAACAGAAACAGCTGGAAGATTTGAAACTGTCAGCTAGTTATATCTATTAATGGCCAAAACCAAAGCATAATTGCCCCGCAGTACGTACCACATGAGCCCTCAAACTTTTTGTAGAGGTTCTCCTGGTTATCACAGGCTTGCTTGTTGAGGGTGCACTCATTTCGATAATCTTTGCCATCACTACCACACACAATATTTTCAGGTATACCAGCACAGGTGGTTGGGCAGACACATTTTGCAGTTTGTCCATCTGTTGAGCGCATACAGGTGCTTCCATAACTGCAGGACACAGATGAGCAAGGATCTCGGGAACCTATAAAGAAGACAAAGTAACAATATATTATTCTAACTAACCTGTGTAAACCTTTTAGATGTGGATCTGTTTGCATTCCTAATATATGTAAGCAAGGTAAGTGTAATGGATAAAGTGGGAAGATGTAGCCTCTGTACATAGAAAACAACATTTTTCAAGAACATATTCAACCATTGTCATATCTGGACATGACTAGGCTTGGACTGCAAATCTTTGCCATTTCTGAATTCATAGTTTCCCAGTTTTTTAAAGCTTTCTTCTAAAAACTGCCTTGCAAAAACATTTTTGATATGCATCAGCTGCAATATTTTGAAAGTATGCAAATGACCCCGAGCTTGCTAAAAGCTGACGTTCACCTGAGTAGCATACAAATACATTTTCTATGAAAGAGAAGGTGTGATGCCATGCAAGATCTTCCAAAGAGGAACAAGTACTGAAGTCATTACAAAAATGTATGTGTACATTCTGCTGTGAACGTTAACCAGATTGCACAATCCTACATTATCTTTTAAAAAAAAATTTGTTCCAACACCGTAGAGCGGCAATTCCACACGGAAGAATCTTATTGAAAGATATACTCCAGTAAAAACTGAACTTTGAACCTTGATATAAATACAGCGCATTGTCTACCAGCTCAGTAGTTCAGTTTTTCATACATACATGCTATAGTGCTCCATTTTCTCTACCCCCTTTGTCCATAATCTGGTGATCCTAGAACACACCTGCAGGAGATATGGGAACACACTAGAGATGGGCTTGGGTGTGTTCGAAATCCCACGTGCCCGATCCCGCCAGGAAGCCGACACTGCACGTGGCTAATCACAGGCATTGACATTTCCGGTTCGCAGCTGCACAGATCAGGATATGTGCAGTGTCAGCTTCCTGGCAGGATCGGGAAACGTGGGATTTCGAACATGCCCAAGCCCATCTCTAGAACACACCTTCTATGCTGCCTCTCAAATACAGAAAGAATGGTCAATATAATGCCAGTTCTGAGAAGTCAGCAAATTATATTTAAACCAGTCTTGGTAAACAATGTCAAAAGTTCCCTTGTTTCCATGCTGGATGACTATTCTCTACTGCTTGGCCCCATAGAACATCACTTGGTCAGTGATATAAAAGGCTTTGTACAGAGCAAGACGGTATCAAGTGGTTTGTGTTATTTTAGTCTTTAATGTTTAGCAGATTTTTACCTGCCTAATAATGCCCTTTCAATGATAGGGGAGTAGTCAGTACTGCAGTTTCTGTCAAATCTACTCTCCCTCTTTCAACAACATGGTTCCAGGAGAAGGTTTGCAAGAAAGAGCAGTGCATGCATTTTAGGATCTTGAGCTCCTGAGTTTCCTTACCACCTGTACAGAGCGACCATTACAGTACACTGTTTTTAATACAATTGGTTGATTTGTGTGATACACAAGATATAATGTCTAGTACATAAACAGTCCAAACATTGACATCACTTTACTTGGGAGGAGTAGCGGAATGTGTTTTGGGGTGTAATTCTAAGTATGCCCATGCTGTGTATGAAAAATATCTTATTAAATTTACAGCTTTGTGTAAACAAATTATTTTCTTCCTATACTTTTTCAAAAACTTGTGGCAAAAAATTGAAGTCTTCTAAAGACTCATCATGCCTCCTAGAAAATACCTTGGGGTGTTAACTCTACAAAATGTGGTCACTTTGTGGGTGTTTCCACTGTCATGCTGCTCCAGGGCCTCCAAAAATTCAATAGCTAGTCAGGCAATTAGATGTGTAATTTATGCACCTAGAATGCCTGAAGGTACTCCTTGGATTTTGGGCTCTTCTGTGTGGCTAGGCTGTGAAAAAGGTTAGCTACTGTACACAACCAAATAAAAATAAAATACAATATACTATATAAAATAATAACATATAATATAGTTGATTAGGCAAACCGTTTCACATAACTTTAAGGTGGCCAATCCAGTGTCTAAAATCGGCAGGACAAAGCAAACCAAACAACTATGGGGACGTACATAACATAATAGCCAGCATAATAAGAAGGTGTATATTTATGAATGTGTATTTTAAAATATAGATTTTCTATGTCTACAATAAAAATATATTTTTGTATAAAATGTTTGGTTGTGCCTAAAAAGTCCAAGCCTCTGTTCCAATTTCTCCTTCTCAAATTTATCAGGACGCAGCACTGTTTACTTTTTTTGAGTATCCACAGGACAACTCTGTGTTGATACAATTAGTATTTTCGAATAATGGAATGTGTTTTGGGGTGTAATTCTAAGTATGCCCCTGCAGTGTGTTAGAAATATTTTATTAATTGACAACTTGGTGTAAAAAAAAAGCACATTTTCATTTTCTTTGGGCATTTTAAAGAAACGCATGGCAAAAAATTTGTTTCTAAAGGCTCTCTACGCCTTTCAGAGAATACCTTGGATTGTTTGCTTTTCAACGTGTGGTCATTTTGTGGGAGTTTCTCTTGTTCTGGTCCTTCAGGGATTCAAGATGGGTAGTCAGGAAATTAGATGTGTAATTTATGCTCCTTGAAAGTCAAAAGGTGCTCTCTAGATTTTGTACCACTCTATACGTTTAGGCTGTGAAAAAAATCTCACATATGTGGTATCCCCATACTTGAGAGGAGTAGCAGAATGTGTTTCAGGGTTTAATTGTAAGTAGTCCTGTGCTGTGTGTGAGAACGACATTGTTAAAATGACTTTGTGAAAAAAATGGAAAAATGGCCTGCACTGGAATGGGGTAAAAAAGTCTGGTCTTGAAGGGGTTAAGTTACTGAACAATACCATCTCTGTGGTGGCACTGCACTGCCCACTACTCTCATGACATGTGTTCATAAATTTTCTGAACGAGATCATTGCTGTGGTGTTGGAAGATCAGCTTTAAATACATTCCACATTGAAAAGGTTATGTAAATTAAACTCACTGAATTCACTAGTAAAAAATAAAATAAAGATATGTCGACTTCCATGTAATGAACTATTGCATGCTAATAAAAAAGAAGAATGTATATAGCTTATTGAATTAAATTATATAAATGTTAATGACACGCCTTTTTGTAGACCAAACAATCAATCTAGAATTACAGGCATGTATTGGAATGGTGTACAGAAAAAGAAAACCTATTCTACATTCCCTTGCCGCCAGGGCTTTGAGGGATCATGATCGCCTGGATTTAGATACACCAACTCTCTGGTTTTTGCACATACACCAGTTAATAAACACTTCTCATTCAAAGGGAGGATGCTATAAGCACGCAGCATGGCCTCATTCACAGCAGTTACCTCCAGGCTGGCTCCACATGTAAGAGAGAGAGGGCAGCATGGAGAGCAGAGACAAGCCTCAGCAACGCAAAAGAAAAAGGTCAAGTTAATTTAGTTGGAGAGAAAGGGGACTGAGTCTCGTTTACACAGCATCTAACTCCTAGCAGCAGTGTGCAGCCTGACAATGCAGTTCTATTAGCATCACTGAAAAGGAGCCAGGCTCGTTGGGAGATGCAGCAGGGTGCAGGGAATTAAGGCCCGGCCTTGACCTCATGATCTATAAAATCTCCTATTACCTTTTTACTGTTGTGGATAAGAAGCATCAATAAGTAATTCACTGGCTGAAAACAAAGGCCAAATGTGTGAAGGCTGGCTAGATTATTAGGTCATCTGGGTCTATTAATAAGCCAAAATTTGCATATTATTTCCTATTTTTAACAGTTCATTTTCTGCGCTAAATAGATAATAGAGAGATATTTACGCAGGTGACCACAGACGGCTTCATTCCAAGCCTAGCTGCAAGGTCATCTGTTGGCAGAACAGGCCAACCGGGCACTAAATGTGGTTAAAGCATCTTTGAGTGGAAGTGAAAAAATTGAAGAATTAACGCTGTTTACCTGGTTAGGGATTTGTGTTGAAGACGCATAATGCATATCTTCTGGAGCTCTAAAGGGAAAGTGTAGGACTTATTTTATAGATCTTTCCATATTTATTTTTTTTGTACTACAACAGAAATTTAAGAACGCACAAGAAACAAGCAGTTTGATGAATACGTAATCAAGGAAAAAGGAGTATGCGTTATACATCAAAAATGGAGAGTGCATGGTAAAAAGGTTAAGCTACGTGTTATACATTTGCTCAGGGAGAAGCAAATGCCTATGTGCATTTTATCAGGCCTTGGAAAAAGCCAGGCACCTGACTGCTGTGCAGCAACGCTTTGATGATGGTGCTGCATGGGCAATAAAGAGAAAGACTGCACATTATAGTATATGTATAGCCAGGGAGCCATATAACAGAGAGGAAAGAGGCCATTCATTATATATCCCATTAGAGGGACGTAAAAATAGGGAGAGAAAAGGCCCCGTACAGCACATCTAATCATAGAGCTGCACGGGCGGACTGGATAAGGCTTTTGCTTCAACAACTATGCAGTGTGTTATTACACACCTACAGGGAATTTCATAGGCACAAATCCTGTGGCTGAAGATGCACAAATCATTGATGATGGAGGATAAAAATATGCTATAGTCTTTCTGAAGTTCTACTTTACAGAAATCAGATGTAACAGCTGGCTAAAGGACATTCCTTGGCTTGCGCTTAGGGCAACTAGACTAGGGGCATGATAGTACTGAAACTCGGAAACGTTTTCACTATGGGAGTGTGAAACTGTATTAAAGGCACAAAGAACTAGACACGCAACTGGTTGTTGTGGGCAATGGATACACCATGGCTCTAATTTTAACTGCTTAAAAGTGACTTTCAGTATGGACCTTTTCAACTTTATCTATAGTTCTCACTAGATGCTCAGATACAACAGGGGGAACTGCAGAAACCTTTTAAGACTCTGAAGCTTTGATAACCCAATGCCATCATCATTATTTCTTCAGTCTTCTGACCAACAGTTTGTATTGTCCAGCGAGAACCAGGACAAGTGGGGGAATTTACTAAAACCTGGAGTGTGCAAAATCTGGTCCAGCTCTGCATGGAAACCAATCAGCTTCAAGTTTTTATTGTCAAAGCTCAGTTGAACAAGCTGAAGTTGGAATCTGATTGGTTATGATGCACAGCTGCACCAGATTTTGAGTGCTCCAGTTTTAGTAAATTTCCCCCAATGACTCTATTAATGCATGCATAGCAATAATGTCACAAGTATTACATGAAACTGCTATCGGTAGTAAGTGGAGCCTCATGAATGGACAGTATTATTCACACGTTCATAAGGCAATCAAAAATCTATATACCGTATATACTCGAGTATAAGCCAAGATTTTCAGCCCTTTTTTTGGGCTGAAAGTGCCCCCCTCGGCTTATACTCGAGTCAGTGTACCTGAAAAATATTGAGAGGCTGCGGGCGTCCATCGTTTAATTCTCGCGGTCTCCTCCTGGTCCCTTTCGTGATAGGCGATTCTTAGCAGACACAGTTCCGCCTATCACGAACGTTCTCTCATTCTCACCCATCCCAGCAGACACTGTGTTCAGTGTTCCGCCAATCACGGACGCCTTTTCATCCTCGGACAAGAGGACGCCCGTGATTGGCGGAACACTGAACACAGTGTCTGCTGGGAAACTGAGGATGAGAGAACGTTCGTGATAGGCGGAACTGTGTCTGCTTAGAAATGCCTATCACGGAAGGGACCAGGAAGAGACCACGAGTTTTAAACAATGAATGGACGCCCGCAGCCTCTCAATTTCAGGTACAATTTCAATTTTAGGGGCACAGTAAAGGATGGGCACAGTGAGGATGGGCACAGTAAGGTGGCAATGGGCACAGTGAGGCGTGCAAATGGGCATTGTTGACCCTCTTCCACTTACAGTAGCTGCTGCATTCTCACCCTCGGCTTATACTCGAGTCAGTAAGTTTTCCCAGTTTTTTGTGGTAAAATTAGGTACCTCGGCTTATACTCAGGTCGGCTTATACTCGAGAATATACGGTACATGCTTGGTTGAAAATCATCAAACTTACCACAAGGCCCTTTACTGATTACTTTGATTCTGCGCTGCTGGTTACACTGGGCACGTTCAAGTTCACACTCATTACTGTAGGTGGAGTAGTCAGATCCGCAGACCGGTGCCACCACAGATGGGCAGGCAGTTTTCTTGCAAACACAGGTTGCTTGAGATGGGTCTGTGCTGCTCTTCTCACACGCCGCACCAAAGCCGCACAGCATTCCTCGACATGCTGAAATGAGAACAGAGAAACAAGAAAAAGGTAAGGCTGGGGTAAGAAGTTGCAACACTTGATTATCAGTATAATGGTAATATGCATGACAGAAAGAATTCTCAAGGCTGCGACAATCTGTCACTGAGCATTTTAATTCATAGAATTTCAGAACATGTAATAAATAAAATGGAAAAAAATAACATGTCAGCAAAACATAAAATAGGTAAAACATATATAAAGAAATGCCCAAAGTGCAGTCTGATGACTGTGATAAACTGATGAAATGTGGCATATGACTGGTTACTGTGGATTTCTTATGTATATACATCATCCCCACCCCTTACTGTATATTGCATAACAAATGGATAAAAAAAAAAAATAGCAATTTATTATAAAATAAAACATCAAGCCTTTGCCAAAGCCTGACGACAATGAAAATTATAGCTGCTTTTCTATGTATAGTGAAAAAAATATAGTATTCTGTGATATATAGAAATATATACCGTAATTAAGCACACACATTAATGCACACAGAATATTTTACATACGTAGCTTAGTAGTAGCCAGGAGTCCAACTCAATCCATTCTATCTGACAACCTGCAGAGAGGTTCAGGGCTTGGGGGCAGTAGGTCATTCTATGCGAGTCATTAGTACATTCCAGCCTAGGTTTCTATTACCCCTAATTAACTGTGGCATTGTGTGACAGCAGAGCTGATCTACTGATGTCAGTCTACAGCAAGAGAAGCACTGTGTGTGGGAGAATTAATATAGATCTGTTTTCACACTAGTATTGCAAGTCTCACTGCGAAAAAAACAAAAACCTGAGTTCACACTGTCAGGACAATACAGTTAATGTTAACCTGCCACAAACCTGCACAATTCAACCAAGCATATATTGAAAATTATTTACGCAGAGGTTGCCTTAAGAGAAAATTAGCGCATCTTGACTTCTGCTATAAATGTTTAGCTGACCCCACCCTCTCCTGCCTCCTGGGCCTAACTATTGATCAGCGAGGCAGTTTACCACAAGTCCAAACAGATGGCACTAGAAGTGGGAGGCACAGGCCCAGCTTAAAAATTAGGTCCCATTAACACTAATCTAGCATGAAAACTCGTGCAAAATGTTGCTATTTTTTCTGCATACACAAAACATGCAAACATTGCGCATCACGCTTGTGGTGCAATTTATTGTTAATGCCACCCCAAATACGCCTAGAAGCGCATTTTTTGACAAGTGGTACTAAAAAAAAAGCACAGAAGGAGCGAAGTTAAAGAAGGTACATGAACATTTTTTCTGTGTTTGTGGGGCATAGGGCATCCCATTGAAGTGAAAGAGCTGTCCTACATGCGAAGTGCATATGTCTGATGCCCCATATCCATATCGCGCTACATAAGTGTGAGTGGGGGCTTTAAGGAAATGTCAAGATGTACAACCAATTAGGGATAAGCTCAGGCGTGCTCGGATCCTAGCACAAACACACCTGCGGCTGAGGCATTCTCTGCCCTGCAGCCACATGTATACAAGGGGCATGTATATGTGCAGTTGCAGGGCGGGGAAATGCATTGGAGCTTATGATTGGCTCTATGCAGTGACGGTTTCCTGGTGGGATAGCTTAATTGGGTTAGGACTAGGATCCAAACACGTCTAAGTTCATCCCTGCATGTAATGTCAGCTACCTTTATCTCTGGAAATCCTGAGAGTAATGTGCGTTTTTCACTGAAGGAAACTGTTGTTTACGCATTTTTTCATTTTATGCTCAACTGATTTACTCAGGTTTGTGACAGGTTTACACTGAGACAAACTGCAAGATGGTTTTTACAGAATTCTAAAATCTGAATTATTGCGATCGCTGTGACATCTGTAAATATTGACCATGTGAAAATGGTAATAAAGTCCTCAGGGATATTGGAATATTGATCTGTCAGAGGTCAGCAGACCAGTGACTTTTTAGTTGATAATGGTCATGGTAGGGCAGAATGAATAATGGACACAATCTGCCAGCCTGAAGATCATTCCATAAACCTACATTATTGAATCACCCAACAATGTTTATGCCAATGCAGCCAGATGTGGGGAACAAATTCAGAAACCTACGACACCAAAAACAGGGGAAACATACAGATTGGGAACATCTATAGATTATAGACTATAAAGATATATACAGCCACCACGAGCCAAGGCTTCTCAAAAATAGCCGTGATCAGACAGCTTAGAAAACTCAAATTACTACTGTCTACTTACTACTAAAACTCGAATTACTACTGTGGTAGATTTGGTGTTATCGCTCTCACTCTCTCATACTGGTCACTGGAAGTTTAACATGGCATCTCATGGCAAAGAACTCTCTGAGAATCTGAAAAAAATAATTGTTGCTCTACATAAAGATGGCCTAGGCTATAAGAAGATTGCCAAGACCCTGAAACTGAGCTGCAGCAAGGTGGCCAAGACCATACAGCAGTTTAACAGAACAGGTTCCAATCAGAACCGGCCTCGCCATGGTCGACTAAAGAAGTTGAGTGCACATGCTCAGCGTCATATACAGAGGTTGTCTTTGGGAAATAGACGTTTGAGTGCTGCCAGCATTGCTGCAGAGGTTGAAGGGGTGGGGGGTCAGTCTGTCAGTGCTCAGACCATACACTGCACACTGCACCAAATTTGTCTGCATGGCTGTGGTCCCAGAAGGAAGCCTCTTCTAAAGATGGTGCACAAGAAAGCCCACAAACAGTATGCTGAAGACAAGCAGACTAAGGACATGGATTACTGGAACCATGTCCTGTGGTCTGATGAGACCAAGAAAAACTTATTTGGTTCAGATGGTGTCAAGCGTTTGTGGCAGCGACCAGGTTAGGAGCACCAAGACAAGTGTGTCTTGCCTACAGTCATGCATAGTGGTGGAAGTGTCATGGTCTGGGGCTGCATGAAGGCTGCCGGCACTGGGGAGCTACAGTTCATTGAGGAACCATGAATGCCAACATGTACCTTGCTAAAGAAGCTGAAGGTAAAGGTGATGGACTGGCCAAGCATGTCTCCAGACCTAAACCCTATTGAGCATCTGTGGGGCATCCTTAAACAGAAGGTGGAGGAGCGCAAGGTCTCCAACATCCACAAGCTCTGTGATGTCGTCATGGAGGAGTGGAAGAGGACTCCAATGGCAACCTGTGAAGCTCTGGTGAACTCCATGCCCAAGAGGGTTAAGGCAGTGCTGGAAAATAATGGTGGCCACACAAAATATTGACACTTTGGGCCCAATTTGGACATTTTCACCTAGGGGTGTACTCACTTTTGTTGCCAGAAATTTAGACATTAATGGCTGTGTGTTGAGTTATTTTGAGGGTACAGCAAATTTATACTGTTATACAAGTCGTACACTCACTAATTTACATTGTAGCAAAGTGTAATTTCTTTAGTGTTGTCACATGAAAAGATACAATACAATATTTACAAAAAATGCGAGGGGTGTACGCACTTTTGTGAGATACTGTATATGCAGCTAGTATTACTGAAGTAGCCCTCAGACATTGTTGCCAGGCAACCAGCAATTTCAGTGTCACTGGAACAAGTATAGAGTAAGGAGGAGCTAATGCGTGTTTAGATTCTAATCCAAACCCACCTAAGCAAGCCCTCCACAAAGCTGTCACTGTACTGGGCCAATTGTAAGCGGGTGAGGAATTCTCCTTCCTGCACCCAGACATATACACACCCCTTGTACAGGTCCTTCTCAAAAAATTAGCGTATTGTGATGAAGTTCATTATTTTCTGTAATGTACTGATAAACATTAGACTTTCATATATTTTAGATTCATTACACACAACTGAAGTAGTTCAAGCCTTTTCTTGTTTTAATATTGATGATTTTGGCATACAGCTCATGACAACCCAAAATTCCTATCTCAAAAAATTAGCATATCATGAAAAGGTTCTCTAAACGAGCTATTAACCTAATCATCTGAATCAATTAATTAACTCTAAACACCTGCAAAAGATTCCTGAGGCTTTTAAAAACTCCCAGCCTGGTTCATTACTCAAAACCGCAATCATGGGTAAGACTGACGACCTGACTGCTGTCCAGAAGGCCATCATTGACACCCTCAAGCAAGAGGGTAAGACACAGAAAGAAATTTCTGAACGAATAGGCTGTTCCCAGAGTTCTGTATCAAGGCACCTCAGTGGGAAGTCTGTGGGAAGGAAAAAGTGTGGCAGAAAACGCTGCACAACGAGAAGAGGTGACCGGACCCTGAAGAAGATTGTGGAGAAGGACCGATTCCAGACCTTGGAGGACCTGCGGAAGCAGTGGACTGAGTCTGGAGTAGAAACATCCAGAGCCACCGTGAACAGGCGTGTGCAGGAAATGGGCTACAGGTGCCGCATTCCCCAGGTCAAGCCACTTTTGAACCAGAAACAGCGGCAGAAGCGCCTGACCTGGGCTACAGAGAAGCAGCACTGGACTGTTGCTCAGTGGTCCAAAGTACTATTTTCGGATGAAAGCAAATTTTGCATGTCATTTGGAAATCAAGGTGCCAGAGTCTGGAAGAAGACTGGGGAGAGGGAAATGCCAAAATGCCTGAAGTCCAGTGTCAAGTACCCACAGTCAGTGATGGTCTGGGGTGCCATGTCAGCTGCTGGTGTTGGTCCACTGTGTTTTATCAAGGGCAGGGTCAATGCAGCTTGCTATCAGGAGATGAAAATTTCATTTTTCAGCACGACCTGGCACCTGCTCACAGTGCCAAAACCACTGGTAAATGGTTTACTGACCATGGTATTACTGTGCTCAATTGGCCTGCCAACTCTCCTGACCTGAACCACATAGAGAATCTGTGGGATATTGGGAAGAGAAAGTTGAGAGACGCAAGACCCAACACTCTGGATGAGCTTAAGGCTGCTATCGAAGCATCCTGGGCCTCCATAACACCTCAGCAGTGCCACAGGCTGGTTGCCTCCATGCCACGCCACATTGAAGCAGTCATTTCTGCAAAAGGATTCCCGACCAAGTATTGAGTGCATAACTGAACATAATTATTTAAAGGTTGACTTTTTTTGTATTAAAAACACTTTTCTTTTATTGGTCGGATGAAATATGCTAATTTTTTGAGATAGGATTTTTGGGTTTTCATGAGCTGTATGCCAAAATCATCAATATTAAAACAAGAAAAGGCTTGAACTACTTCAGTTGTGTGTAATGAATCTAAAATATATGAAAGTCTAATGTTTATCAGTACATTACAGAAAATAATGAACTTTATCACAATATGCTAATTTTTTGAGAAGGACCTGTATATGTGCAGCGGTGGGGTGAGGAATCAGTCAGCTGCTTATTTTTGGCCCAGTACAGTGACAGCTTCCTGGAGAGCTTGCTCAAGAAGTCTGGACTAGAATCTGAACATGCATGAGCTCATCCCTACTTGTTCCAGTGACAGACATTATTGAAGGAATTACTGGCTAGCCCAGTACAGATGACAGCTCCTGGAGGGCTCGCTCCAGTGTGTTTGGACTAGGATCTGACTTCCATTTGTTGCATGCTTGTTCTTGGTCTGTAGCTCAGAAGTAGAGAAGCCAGACCTATTCAGCCAAATAGAATTTTTAAAGGGAAGCCAAAAGTGGCAACCCTTATATTTCTTACATGACTGATACGATTTAAGATGGACCCTCCTGTTCAACATTTAAGATAGAAACAATGTACTATTTAAAGAAGATCTGTGTGAAATCTTATGAAGCCTTCTCCGACTGGTGACTCTATGCCACTTTTTGCAAACTATATTTGTAATTAATCATAGAATGTCAGACCTTTATTTCCTTTTCCCTCATATCAGCCACCCTGAGTTTCCAAGCCTCTCAGCTCCCAGGCTCCAGGTTAACAAGATGTGGTCTGCTTTCATCACGTCAAGCAGGAGGTTTATTAAGACAGGCACTTGTTAGACTGGATCTCAATCAGCCTCAGAGTGGTGTCTATGAATGAGTGATCATCAAAGCCAGATGAGTTGGAGATACAAGTGCTTCTTGTGCAGTGGAAGGCACTGATGATCCTTCATTGCTGTATCCACAGTGTGCAGTATGGAGAGAGTTGATGATGCTAGCAGGGATACAAATTCTACTGTCATCAAAGTACCCACAAGTACTTCTACAAGGTTCTGCTGCATCTGTAAATTAACAAGCTCAAATTGAGAGCTGCTAATACAATGCACACTGTCAATCTCGGATCCTGCAGGCGAGACATAGGAATGATCATGCCGATTCATTACTTTTTACTCCTAAAGTGCTCTCATCTTCCAAATTAAATGGTAGTCACTGAATCTGAACCTATATTCAACATATACTGTTGCTAAACCTAGCAGTTGTTAACATTTTATAATTATTTCCCAAATTTTTTGCTTACAATAAAGTTGTATTTGCCCAGAATGTACCATAAAAGACAAATGATTTCACACCAGCAACAAATGACTCTACTGCAGATCCTGTGCAATTTAAAGGTATCTTATCATAGCCGGAATATGGAGGATGTCAGTGCTGACTAGCTCCTGAAAAGTATTGACTGGCAGTCACATTGATCATCTATTAATACCTATAGTCACTGGCCTGGGGTGCTTCTGCAGATCAGGAATTGTGACTTCAGGAATAAATGACAATCCTACTTCTTGATCAGTCACCAAGAAGACAATAAAGTAGATATAAAACCCAAATATCTAGTTTGCTAAACCACTGTGGTCCATAAACATTTATGTAAAGCGCAGCGTAAATTGACAGTGCTATACAAGTATCTGTAATAATAATAATAATAATAATAATAATAATAATAATAAACAATTGCCATGTTCTTTCTTTTAAAAAACTATCCTCCAGTTTTTGATTTGATAGTGAAGGAACAGCAATGCACTGATGAGGTCAACACATTCTCTCCCTTCCAGTCAGACATTTTGCTGCACAGTATTGTAAACAGGGATGAGCCGAACACCCCCCTGTTCGGTTCGCACCAGAACCTGCGAACAGACAGAATGTTCGTGTGAACTTTAGAACCCTATTAAATACAATGGACTCGAACGTTCGAAATCTAAAGTGCTAATTATAAAGGCTAATATGCAATTTATTGTCCTAAAAAGTGTTTGGGGACCCGGGTCCTGCCCCAGGGGACATGTATCAATGCAAAAAAAGTTAAAAAAAATAGACGTTTTTACGGGAGCAGTGATTTTAACAATGCTTAAAATGAAAAAATAAAAGTGAAATTTTCCTTTAAATTTCGTACCTGGGGGGTGTGTATGATATGCATGTAAAGTGGCGCATGTTTCCCGTGCTTAGAACTGTCCCTGCACAAAGTGTCATTTTTGAAGGAAAAAAAGGCATTTAAAACTCACTCGCGGCTATTAATGAATTGTCGGCTTTTATCAATACATAGAAAAGTCATTGATAAAAAAAAAATAAAAAAAAAGCGTGGGGGTTCCCCCAAATTTAATTACCAGGCCCTTCAGGTCTGGAATGGATATTAAGGGGAACCCCGCCGCAAATTAAAAAAAAAATGGCGTGGGGCTCCCCCTAAATATCCATACCAGGCCCTTGAGATCTGGCATGGATTTTAAGGGGAACTCGACCCCAAATTTAAAAAAAATGGCGTGGCACATAACCTGGCCGGCCGCAGGGGAAGAGGGGGTGATGAGAGAGCGGCCCCCCCTCCCTCCTGAACCGTACCAGGCCACATGCCCTCAACATGGGTAGGATGCCCCCATGTTGATGGGGACAAGGGCCTCATCCCCACAACCCTTGCCCGGTGGTTGTGGGGGTCTGCGGGCGGGGGGCTTATCGGAATCTGGAAGACCCCTTTAACAAAGGGGACCACCAGATCCCGGCCCCCCCATGTGAATTGGTAAGGGGTACATTGTACCCCTACCATTTCACAAAGAAAGAAAGTGACAAAAAATGTAAATAAAAACACACAAACACCTTGGAAAAGTCCTTTATTAAAAAAAAAATATATAATAAAAAAAAAAAAAAACATTCCAGCGATGAAATCCAGTGTCCCGCGGCGATCCCGATGTCCAGCGCTGTCCGTCATTGGTTGTACCTGTGCGGACCTGATGGGGAACTTCCTCTGCTGTGTTTTAAATGTATAGACCCGCCCCTTCTAAAGTTCCCCATTAGGTCCGCTCAGCGGACCAAATGCGGAACGCGAGAAGGGGCGGGTCTATTCATGTATTACACAGCGAACGAAGTTCCCCTTCAGGTCCGCCCCCTTGGTATGTCCGACCCCGCCTACGTCATTGGCCTGAGCGGGGAACTTCCTTCACTGTGTAATTTAAATTTACACAGTGAAGGAAGTTTCCCGCTCAGGCCAATGACGTAGGCGGCGTCGGACATACCGAGGGGGCGGACCTGAAGGGGAACTTCGTTCGCTGTGTAATACATGAATAGACCCGCCCCTTCTCGCGTTCCGCATCTGGCTTCGGTCTAGGGGTACCTTGAAGGGGAGAGCGAGGTGCGCCACGGCCCATGTCCTCTAGATTACTGCATGTAGAGGTGAAGGCCAGCATCAGATTACATTCGGGCTGTGTATACGCTCAGAACCAAGTCTGTTCTGCTGATAACCTCCCTTTGCTCCCAGTAATTGGAGTACCACACACTGAAAAAGGTCCAACACGTATTTATTCCATGACGGCAAACAAATAGTCCTTTGCGAGCAGACAGTTTGAGACCCATAGAACAGTTCAGTATTGGTGGGGAGTAGGTCAAGGCACAATCCTCAAAGAAACGAAACCGTTGAGGTTTCACCAACGGTTGCTAAGCACAGTGGCTCTAAAATGGACTTTTTGGCTTCAGAGTCTCTTCCAGCGACTCTAGTGAACAGGAACTGGAGTTACCTTCGCTACGTTGCAGCCCCTGTCAGGGGGAAGACATCCCTCCAAGAGAGTTACCAGAGGCCCCGCCGTCACCAGATTAATGCTGTACCGGACTATCCGGAAGGGTTACACTCCCTGGCCTCCTCACCCCAGATACGGGTCCCAACACCTTAGGGCCCCTCGGACTCCTCCACCCTCGCGGAACCCAGTCGAAGTTACTGGGTCCCAGGCCTTGGCCGTAGTACCTCATCCCAGGCTTAAGGTGCCTGGGATGGACTCCATCCCTCGCTCTGGCCAGGTCAAGGGCACCTGGGCCCGGAACTCCGGAACGCCAGCACCCAGGCTGAAGGTGCCTGGGCACGGCCGCGTCCTCCAACTCTGAACCCTGAGGTCAGGGCGTCCACCCCTTTTATCTCCTCTCCCTTTGCGTCACAGCGGGTTATTCCGCCCCGCTGTACCGGCGCCAGGAAAGGACAAAAAGGAACAGTCTTGCGGTGCAGGTTCAACTCCGGCCCAGGGCGACAACGCCACCTGCAGGCCACAGGGATCCTTGCACCACCAGAGTCCTCCAAGAACCACAAAAGGGATTCTCAGATTCCCTAACAATTAGTACATCTGGGTTAAATAACCCAGATGCTCCCCCCCCAAATTTAAATGCCCGCTACACTGGCATGAGGAAGTAGCCGCAAAAACATTCTGGGACTGAAATTGCTCAATTGAAGGAAAAAAAAACCAATCCCATTATCATTCATGGTCAGTGGCATTTTAAGACACCCCACCTTCACCTTTGGTCTGCCAATCCTTCTGTCTGCTGTGTTCACAAACATTCAGTCCACCTTCTCGTGTTTACACTGATCACAAGGTACAGAACCACTTTGACTGGCTCTGTACATTATGACAGCTCATATTACAACCATTCATGGATGTACTGGCCACCTGAGTGTATATTTTGAAGTGCCATTCATAAAAGACACTCCAGAAAAACATGACCTTCACGTTTTTTTTACAGTACGGAGGTGTAGAGGTGGTTACATTTAGGGATGTTTTTAATGACCATATAACTGAGTCTATTTTATTTTTGCCTACACGTTTACTTTGAGCTGTCAGCTCTCTAACAAGTTCTACAAAGAGAAATAAGGATTCAGAAGTGACTCACAGCAACTCTGCAAGAGTTTTTTTTTTTTTTTTCATAAATGTAATCGTTAAGTTGGCCTTTAACCTTACCATCCAATTGTACAATTATCTTAAGATTTACAAACAATTATGTGGGGAAAGGGCCTACCTAAACAGTCCATTAAGTTATTATCCAGCAAGGAGGGCCCCCACACTACCCTACTGTGGCCCATTCACACTGATACATGCTGTATAACCCATTTTACTGAACACTGTCATAACAAATGGTAAGCGTTACTGTGCAATTCATTTTAATCCCACCACAAAGCACTTTAACACCTAGATTTTTTTAATGCAGTCAGAGAAAAAAATGAAAAGAAAAAAGAGCCAGGTGTAATTTTAGGTGCTTTAAGGCCTTGTTTACACGCAAAGTGGTGTTTACCGCCCGCTCTGAAAAGTGATCAACTGTGGCACTTGACAGATGGCTCAACGGCAATAGGTTGTCTTCTCTCCTCCTGTGTTAACCCTTGCACTACACGTCATTGCAAAGCTGTTGCAGTGTGCTCCCATGTACTTGAATCATTTGGAACTGGCGGAAGATCTGCCTGCCAAATAAAACAGGTGATATAATTTTCTCCATGCTGTGCCGCAACCGCGTCACAGTGTACTAACATGGCTATGCTTACTTGTGGCTCGGAAGTCGGGAGGGCTAAACTAGGTCGCCTCTTTTTACCACCCACATGCCTCCATTGTAACTGGGGTCTAAGCTGCATTGCTAGCCTGTTTCTTTTAAGTAGATATATTACAGAACACATAGTCTGAATGGGCCTTTGGGATTACGGTATATTGTTGTACAAGTATGGAGATCTCTCCAAAAAGGCTCTGTTGTTTACAGAAACTGATGCATACATTCTGCTAGTAAAACCGATATGCTTGCCAATGGCTGTACATGTTAAGGTCAGCATTTATGTTAAGGATATGTACTACCAATGGTATTTTTGCCATATGCAAGGAACCCCTGCATTATAATGCTAGAGATGCTGAGAGGGGATTCCAGGCATGTTTCTATATCTTTGAAAAATATTAAGGTATATGAGCTTAAAGATAAAATCCAAGCAACAGCCATTGCTCACTGGATAGAGAATCATAGTTTGTTGATGCTGATTTGTTGTCCAGTAGTCAGCTGACACTGTAAGCTGAATAGCTGAAATTGGAAATATTGGCTTCACCAGTCTGGTCGTATTAAATAAAAGAATTGTGTAAATCAAAAAAATTAGGTGAACAGAATTACAAACATTTTGGCAGTTAAAATACTTCACAGATATGTACATTAACTGCATTTATTTATCTGCTTGGAGTGCCACTTTAAATTAAGTTTAAGTTCTACTTTCCATTTGAAGTTTCCATTTCAGATCTGTTTCAGCATAATTTATTTATTAGTTTCCATCCCCACTGAACCTGTACCTGAAAACCTGAAAATCACAAGTTTGCAAGATACAGCCTCTGACACTATCGTTCAGCTAGATCTAAAGAAAGTTAATTTATTCCATCTTAGAAACTGGCAACAAATTAGGCTGCTAGTGCTTAACAACGGTGATACATTGTGCCTGTAAAGCAGAAGCTCCCAACACAAGGAACATCAGAGACAAACAGCTCATAGAATGAACCCATTACCCCAACATCTTACATCTGCTGCTGCATCACAATGCTAATTATCAGGAACTCATTTGGTAGACAAGTGGCCCATATTGAGACGTCCCGGGCTTGTTACAAAACTGAGTGATCTAATGTGATGCACAGGCACATTAACATGTCAGTGTGTAAATGAACATCTCCTCTGCTCTCAGAGGCAAGCCTCTAACATAATGGGAACCTCAGGTATCCTAAATAAACAGATCTGAAGGCTATAAACTGCAAGTAGGTACTAAACAATAGGGAGCTGTCAGAGAACAGCTGGAATATTTCACAAATCTTCCCATCCAAATATTTTTAGCCAGGATAATAGACAGTACGGCGGGTGCAAGGCATATCATCTGGGTGCACAGTGTCGCAAAGAGCTATTTCAAAACTTAAACATGGCTTGTATGGCATTCATATTGCCTATATTGAGATGACTGCTGAATGTCATGGACAATTTTTTCACAATAGAGGTATTTATAGCTGCCCTATAAACCAGCTCAGCCACCAGTGCAGGGAAGATAACTACTTCTGTTATATATCATTGTGACGACTGTCCTCAGTGTCATAGCTACCACTCTATAACCCCATTCAATGTGCAGTGACAATAACACAGCTCACTGCTGGATTATTTGCCATGGCCTTTAAGTGGAGCGGTGATCAGACTAGGGACATTCACATTTTTTACATATTTTTAGCAAGTAGTAGATGTGCTTTAAAACAAGGCCTCTTTAACCTTTGTAAATGCAGGCACTGTGGAGCAATTCATCCTCAAATTAATAGCAGAAGTTCTGGAGTCATTCTCTAAGCAACTTAGCACACCATGCTACCCCCCCCCCCCCCAACCTTCTAGTAGTGACTCAGCAGTCTTCTACTATCTAATGAAAATACAAAGCAGGAGGTTGTGAAGGGTGAGCTGTACTACTGAGAGCCCAATCCTGAATTACTTCTGAGCTTTTTCTGTGAACTTGGAAGAGGCTTTGCACTAGGGATCAAAACGAAACAAAATGTGTAGCGCTAAATTAGATAAGAACTGCACTATGACAAGTGTAGTATATAACAGTGATATAAAACAATCAAAAAGACAATAACAATTGAGTCAAAATATGCAAATAGTCCACCGTGATATAAACTATTCCATAGTGAAAGTGTTCAAATGATCTACAATAATGTGAACCATATACAAAATAACCCTAAAAAAACAAATAGGAAATTCATATGTGCATATAAATAAATGCTGATGAAATAAAATGGTGAATGATAATCCAAGGAATGGTGCTCCCAACAGAAACTTGACGTGATGTGACCACCACCAATCGATTGTAAAAAGGCTTACCAGAGAAAGTGGACCCCAAAAACGTAAGTTCAGAGGGTCAACCAAGCATGGGTAAGCCACTGTAGACAGTGAATCCTCAACCGCAATTCAAACGGAAACTTCAAGCCTCAATCCAAGATGGAAACCAGATTGTCGTTCGTGTCCAAACGTGCGATGAAGCTGGTGAACATTACTCAATACAGGCCAGGCAGTGGGGAGACCCTACTGTTGCCATTTTTGATCATTTGATAAGCGCTGTTACACCCTTCTAAATGTAAGTGTTCTTACCTACATTAAAATACCTTTACATACAGTATCACGCTATGTGCCTTCTCTTTCCTTTTACTTTTTCGTCATTCATCGGTTAACACTGCCTGGCCTGTATTGAGTAATGTTCACCAGCTTCATCGCACGTTTGGACACGAACGACAATCTGGTTTCCATCTTGGATTGAGGCTTGAAGTTTCCGTTTGAATTGCGGTTGAGGATTCACTGTCTACAGTGGCTTACCCATGCTTGGTTGACCCTCTGAACTTACGTTTTTGGGGTCCACTTTCTCTGGTAAGCCTTTTTACAATCGATTGGTGGTGGTCACTTCACGTCAAGTTTCTGTTGGGAGCACCATTCCTTGGATTATCATTCACCATTTTATTTCATCAGCATTTATTTATATGCACATATGAATTTCCTATTTGTTTTTTTAGGGTTATTTTGTATATGGTTCACATTATTGTAGATCATTTGAACACTTTCACTATGGAATAGTTTATATCACGGTGGACTATTTGCATATTTTGACTCAATTGTTATTGTCTTTTTGATTGTTTTATATCACTGTTATATACTACACTTGTCATAGTGCAGTTCTTATCTAATTTAGCGCTACACATTTTGTTTCGTTTTGTCCTTTACCACTGTTCAACTGGTTGTGTGAGCTGCTATACCACTAGGCAGCGCGGAATTTTTTGTATTTGTTCCTTTTGCACTAGGGATCGACCGATTATCGGTGGGGCCGATATTTACTTTTTTAGAAGTATCGGTGAAAAAACTGACCGATATTACCGATATGGCTTTAAGGGGTCTTACCAGGGTGATGCATGCAGCTGCATGCATCACCTCAGTACCGTTCTTTAGAGCGGACGGTCAGCTGTATTTTAATAACAACCGATGTGGCTCAGCAGCTACTTGGCTGTTATTACAAGCAGTGGGAGGGGACGTCACCCACCTCCCACCGCTTGCCCGGGCTCTCCCGTCCCATCAGGAGGCCAGAGCCACCAGCCGGCATGTCCGCTGGCTGGCCGAAGACTCAAACAAAGCCGATGCTTCGTTCGGGTCTCGGATCTAGTAATCCGGAAGTCATGACATCACTTCCCGGATTACTGGCATCTTAAAGGCGCCAGTTTTAAAAAACTAAAGTATTCAAAAAACGCAGATCCTGACGTTTTAAATACTTTGAAGTGCAGAGGAGGGGTTTGGGGTCTTATAGACCCCCAATCTCTCCATAAAGAGTACCTCTCACCTGCCTATTACTGTCACAAGGGATGTTTACATTCCTTGTGACAGCAATAACCGTGATAAAAAACTAAAAATAAAAATTCAAATGACAGTGTCATTTACAAAATATCAGCAAAAAATATCAGCAAAAAATATCAGCCATCAGCAGGAGAGGTGGCCGATATATCAGTATTGTATCGGCACCGAAAAAACGATATTGGTCGATCCCTACTTTGCACCACAGCACCTGTAGCTACAAAGGTCAGTGAGGGCTTGCTCAAAACATACAAAACTTGTGATGAGAACTAGTACATTATATCCAATGCTCCAGGGTATAAAGGCAGATTTTGCCCTGCTGTCCATGAAGGGCAATGACAAGGAAGGGACATGTTCAGTTTTAAAGCCCTTTTCCCAAGCAGCATCTAATTCCTACCTTCTCTTTGCTTCTTTGCCGTTTTTTTTATGTACTAGGACTGAGGGAAAGAATCCGAGGTAAACTCAGAGTCAATTCCAGTTGGAGCTGACACAGGACTCAAGCCTAACCCTTCTCCCATATGAGATGATGCTGGTATTTGAGTGTCCAATCAAACAGCACTGCGAAAAGTGTGGCTGGGGAGTGAGTCACATGATCCACTATGCCTGGCAATTTTCTCCACTTACCTACTTCTCTTTGTTCCTGGCAGTGAAGAGGTTGAAAGGGGAGCAAAGGGATAATAAGATATGCCTGAGGGAGGGTAGGAATATTTTTTTTTTTGCATAGGCCAAACAGGTTCATTTCTAAGCTGTACCACCAGTCACCATGACTGGGTGGGCACAGCCTCCTATTTTGGGAGAGTGGCAGGTACTGAAATGTAAATTGCATTTATTTGATGATTTCCATAGCTCTGCATTCAAAAACAAAAACTTTTTTCCTGTTAGAGTTTTAAATATATTCCACCCAATTTTTGCATCAAGCTACACCTTCTGACTGGTAGACGACATGCACAATTTCAACCAACACACAAACCTAGTGTTTTGGACGCTGAGCGTCTACTTAGCGAAAGTGACAAACCAGGAAGCGGCTGGATGCCTTCAGATAGAAAGAGCATGTCGCTTGTGTGGAAGAGTTAATGACACAATGCTAAATCTTTAGTGCGGCAGAGGCAGGAGAGCTGGAGTGGAATTAATACAAGAGCCGTGAGCTGAGCAGTATGCAAATCCACTGATCACATATCCTGAGGCTTGGGCTATCCTCCCCCTCCTTGATGCAGAAATACCTCTATCTCAGGCAGACTATGCTAATGTGACCCAGCTAATCCATACAGCCTACTCATAGCCCTGACCAAAGGACAAGTATGTGGGGAAATGAAAGCTGCCAGAAACAGGGAGATTATGAGGCCATGCTCAGAGACAGTGAAAGAACGGGAAGGCAGAATAGAAAAAGCATAGCACAAAAAAAAATGTGTGTGAGGAGAAAATCAATATGGAAGTGGTGTCACCAAACAATGGTTCCTGAGCAGCCAATGCCTGAACCTTGACTAAGATCATCTGCACTCTGATGTCTTCCCATAAAGCCAGCTGCCTAGGAGACCGGACCTACTGCCCTTTTACTTTCTCTGCAGAAATAAACAAACAGCAATGTACATACTGAGCACTCTGCAAGTCAAACATTCTCAGCTTTATTTAATAACCTGCAAGAACAATGGCTCCTTGAGCCAAAGCAATCAAGCTGAAATCAGATTTTATTGGCGTAACTGAACATTACGTAAAAATCTGGTTGCTACTGCAGCTTATTTAGAAATTTGTTGCTCCATATTATTAAATAACATTTGTTATAGCAATTTATGTTGACATAGTAAAGCAATAGCAAAACTTTTTTTAATAACACATCAAGTCACTTAAAGTGGAGCTCCACCCAAAAGGGAAAGCTTCACTTGTTAGCACCCTCTCCCCCTCCACTGCCACATTTAGCACTTTTTAAAGGGTAGTGGGGTACATGGAGATCAGTGATCTACGACATTCCCAGCCCTTCCTCTTTTCCCAGCTGATAGGAATACTTGGTTTTGGACGCCCACCCTTTTGGGTTAAATTCAGCAAGCCACCGCAACCCTTCGGTACCATGAGACACTCAATGAAGACAATGAAACAGAAAGTGAATTCACAGAATGTCCGTCTTTACTGAGGAGGCATACAGCTTATATTGAATACAGATGAAAGGAAATGGGGGGGGGGGGGGTGTTTAGTTATGTGACTAGGAACAAAACAAGTTTTGTTATTTATAAACAGTTAGATGAACACCTGATCATTTAGTCATAAATCTAAGCTGATTGCCTAAGGGTAAAAATAAAAGGGCTTGACCATAAACAAACACAATAGGGGGTATGTTGCTGTACAACATTCCCACATACCATACAGATACACAAACCTTATAGCAATATGAGAATATACAGAGTTAAGGCAGGGAAATATGAAATGGCGGGGTTACATTAAATTCATTCATTCTATTACACCAGCTACCTTCTGGGACGCACACAGGTCCCAGAAGATGGCGGGACCATTCAGAAAGGGCAGTGTGACTTGTGCATGCACAGTAGGAAACTGGCAGTGAAGCCTTCAGGTTTCCCTTATTTACAATGCCAGCGCCTGCACCCGAAGCCAATTGACAAATCAGCTCAGGGTGCCAACATCATGGGATCCCTGGACAGGTAAGTGTCTTTATATTAAAAGTCAGCAACTACAGTATTTGTAGCTGCTGACATTAATTTTTTTCCACAATGAAACTCCTCTAACTTTTTTTTCACTTTACACTAATAAGACACTGAAGTCCAAAAGTTCTATTCTTTCCAAGGAATTATGGCTATTGTTTGAAAATCTTTTTTTCATATTGTCAGTGATCAAGAAGAGATTCCTATTCACTAAGCATATTATTTTTTCTCTAGTTCTGACTCGGTCCCATGACCATTGCTACAGTATATCATTAGGCCCAGTAAGTCTGTGCCTATAGAGAACAAAGTCAAAGAAATAGCTCCTCCTCAAATTAGCTAAATTTTTGAATAGAATGGGGAAGGATTAAAATCCATCAGTATATTTTTGGCTGTCTGGATCCTGTTGAGGGGACTTCCCTTGAGTTCCTGTCCCAGGGATGTAACAGGAAGCAAGAAGAATTTTCTACCAAGTGAGAGTAATTCCCCTTTTCACCAGATGACCCCATTTAAAGAAATAACATCACCTCTTTTTCTGGAGACAATTGTAAAATTTCGGATGTTCCACTACTTTCTGTGTCAGTGACAATGGTCACCAGGAGAGTTAGGGCTAATTTATACAAGCTTTGCCCTCCGAGAGCGATACATGGCAGATCTCTTTTCAGGGGGTGTTTGAAAGGCAGTGAGGAGGCATTTTGTCAACCTGTTGCACCCACATCGCATCACCATGCCTTCATTTAGTTGAATGGGTCATGTTTGATAGGGAGTACTGCCCACAGAACATGAAAGGAAGATACTTTTTGCATTGCTGTGGCATGTGTATGCCCCTGTCCACTGCCTTTGCAGCTTAAACTGGTTGTAAAGGTAGAAGTTTTTTTCACCTTAAAGTGGTTGAAAACCCTTACATATACCCACTGAAGTAGCCTGCAGGTGATACATATAGATGAAACAAATCCTCCTACATAAGTTATACCTGTTCATCTGCAGCCTTCTCTTCTCTACATCTGTTCAAAGTGCAGAGTTTATACAGCTTGTCTGAGCTGTCAGAAAAAGGAGATGGACAGCTGAAGTTACACTCTGCAGAGATCAGCGAGGAGAGCTCTGAGAACTGATTGGAGGGAAGGGACACAACCCCCCCCCCTTCACACAGCACACAGGAACGGAGCTGAGGCTGTAAATCACAGGTTGTGTGCTGGAGCTCCTTCCCCTATTACCTGTTTTTTTTCCTGGTGTCAGGAAAACTTGTCAGAAGTGACTCATGCTGGCAGCGGAGGAATGAGGCAGCAGGCAGAAATGACACTTAGTGCTCTAGACCAGTGTTTCTCAACTCCAGTCCTCAAGGCGCCCCAACAGGTCATGTTTTCAGGCTCTCCATTGTTTTGCACAGGTGATTTGATCAGTTTCACTGCCTTAGTAATTACCACAGCTGTTTCATCTGAGGGAAATCCTGAAAACATGACCTGTTGCGGCGCCTTGAGGACTGGAGTTGAGAAACACTGCTCTAGACAGACAAATGCACACTATAGAGGGATACGCTTTGTTCGTATTTCATGTCTGAGGTTTACAACCACTTTAATGCAATCTGTGCATTAAGGTAAAAAAACATCTGTGTGCAACTCTCTCCACCCCCTTATACTTATCTGAGCCCAGACTCGATCCAGTGCTGTGCCTGAGAGTAGCACCTCTATCCGCTGTCTATGCTCACTGGACATGAAGGCAGCAAAGGGAGCCATTGGCTCCTGCTGCTATCAATCACAGCCTGTGAGGAGAGAGGCGGGGGTGACGTTGGGTGCGGCTGAGCCATGCTGTGTGTGTCTATGGACAGTGAACTGGGTGAACAAGGTGATGAGTCTTTTTGGGAGGTAAAATGGTTCACACATATGTATTTTAAATGTGTATTTAGTGTAGTGGCTTCAATTATTGTCAAACATGAAGTATACAAGTTTTATAGCTGTTCAAAGTCTAATCTAGAGCTTAAACGGGTTGTAAAGGTTTGTTTTTTATTTTCTAAATAGGTTCCTTTAAGCTTGTGCATTGTTGGTTCACTTACCTTTTCCTTTGATTTACCTTCTAAATGTTTTTTTTCTTTGTCTGAATTTCTCATTTCCTGTTTCTCCTCAGTAAACTTCACACCATCATCCGAGTGGTGGTTAGTCAGCCAGAACAGCTTACTGAACAGCTTACTGAGGAGGAACAGAGAAATTCAGTAAAGGAAACAAAGAAAAAAAATATTTAGAAGGGCAATCGAAGGAAAAGGTAAGTGAACCAACAATGCACTAGCTTAAAGGAACCTATTTAGAAAATAAAAAACAAACCTTTACAACCCCTTTAACTATTAAACATCTATCTCCTGCTGTCCTATAACCTAAGCTATTTAAAAAAAAACACTAAATAGAGATAATATAGGTAATACAGATTTTGTTAGCAGCTTAGGTTATAGGACAGCAGGAGGCACGTAAAATAGTTTCGCTTCAGAAATGGCATTAAAAAAAGGTTTATATTCGTTTTAAATCCAAGTAGTACACTGACTGAATCTAATTAGCTACCAATTCTGTGTGACTTGGATTTGTCTATAAGAAAAAGGGTAAGCGTAGTGCTGTACAAAATTGTATGTTCAATTAAAGTTTAATCTAAAAAAAATTCAGTAGCAAAATACATGAACAAAGAAAAGAACATTATTTTACACCCAAAACAACAACAAAGCCTCCTGCCCCGGAGTTTACGGTATCACTTTAGTTTGCTGGAGGTTCAGGGAACACAAAGTAATTTGCTCAAGGTCACCGGCAGCTGTCACCAAAACCAAACCTGATTAACCTGCATCTTCTGATATTACCAGGCCGGGTCTTTGTGACACGTCGCGCTGACTGCAGGGTCACATCGGATCTTAGAAGAATAAAAACTAGCTGCGGCCTCATTTAGCAGCCACACACGCACCGCCGAGGATGTGCTATTCACATGCATGAATATATATTTTTATTGACAGAATGTCATCAGAGAATGCGCGGCTTTCACTAATGGCATAGGAAATTATGATGCAATAAATGCAGCAGTCAGATGATGTTTAAAGAGAATCTATTAGCTTCTTTATGGTATCATATATATTCATTATTACAGCTGATGAGGGCCATGTAATAGTTACAGAAAAAACTGACTTATGCTCACCCGTGAAAACCGCAGCTTCATTTCTAGAATCCATTAGGTTAACATGAATTTACAACCAACATAAGAAACTTCACAAGGAAGGATGATAAAAGTAACAAAGAAAAAAAAAAGCTCAGTGTAAAAAACATACACAAATTGGGGCTGATTTACTAAAGGCAAACAGGCTGTTCAATTTGCAAGGGAATTTTTCCCAGAGCTTAGTGGATGTGGTGAAACTCTGTTGACTTCCATCATTCAATCATAAGCAAAAAAAAAAAGTTTTTCCTTGCATCCTATTAGGTATTCCCTGCAAAGTGAAATTTCACCAAATTTACAAGACTGATGTGAATGTATAATAAATATGTAAAGCATTGCGTAGATTGACGGCATTATATAAATACCTGTAATAAATAAATCAAATTAATTTAGGCCCGGTTCTCACAGGGGCGGCACGACTTCGGGGGCGACCCCGGCGGCGCGATCTCAAGACGACTTGAGACGCCCGCCGAGGCGATTTGCTTAATGACTTCTGTATGGAAGTCAATGCAAGTCGCCCTGCGTCACCCCCAAAAGTAGTAGAGGAACCTTTTTCTAAGTCGGAGCGACTCAGGTCGCTCCTATTAGAACGGTTCCATAGTACAGACCGGGACGCGACTCGTCAGGCGACCGAGTCGCCTTAGGAGTCGCCCCTATGTGAACCGGGCCTTACTAAGTCCGGGGAAATTTTGTTTACAAAGTGAAAAGTCTATTTGTCCTTAGTAAAGTCATTCCAGTACGTTTGCCACTGTCAACAATTGCATTGAGGATTACCAAAGTGCAATCCTTTCTTTAAAGGATAAGTTCACCTTTCATAACATGTTACATGTTGCAAACAATGACTACATTTCAGCAAAACTTCAGTGATTCAAGGTGAAGGTAAGGGTGTAATATTCAAAGGTTACTTATCATTTTGGTCCAATAGCAAACTTTATGCTAGGTTCACACTAGTGCAGCTGCCATTTAATCTAACTTTCAGTGCGATTATGTAGTGTGACTTGGTTGTGTTTTGATGCATTTTTCATACTACTGCATTTTTTAGTAGGGGAAAGGACTGTATGCTGGTTGCTAAGCAAGCAGAACCTGCCAGCAACCGAACAACCAATGACTCATTCCTGCTGTTAGCTGGGGATTGCCAGCTGACAAAAGAATGTAATCAAAGGAGCTGGTTTTGGAGGGACCCCATTGCAATTTTTTGGGGTTATTTGGCTGGGGTCCCACTTAAAATCCATACCAGACCTGAATAGCCTGGTATGGATTGTGGGGGGCCGCATGCCAATCTTTATTTTGTCTGGTTCCTTTGTGTGCATGGGACTGTAGGTCGCACCTTCTAACCTTTAATAAAGAAAACACGCTACAACCAGTTGGTGTTTTAATGGCCGCGGCACCTTTATTGGTGTTTAAATAATAATAAATCAAATAACTTTATTCAAAATTAATTCAGTGTATAATAAATAAATTATAATAAAAACTTTCAAACAAAATTTTAAATCCGCTCAGTCATAGGACTCGAGCTGAAAATAATCAATTTATGAAACCAAAGTCCCCCCTTGATCCAAGGGTGACATAACCACATAATGGTGCCAGCGACAAGGGTGGGAGGGAAAGGAAGCTCAAATCTCACGCCGCCTCAGGGCAACTGTGAGCGAGTCAGTCAGGCAGGCTATTTATAACCTCCTCTCACCTGTAAAAAAAACATTTCTCCCGCTCAGTAGCCTCGTGACAAGCCCGCTCAAAATTATTATTATTATTTTTTTTTTTTAAATAAACAAGCAATTTTTTATTAATTTTTTTAACTTTTTGGTGGCCACAATCCCATGTTGTGGGCACTTTATTGTGCCCACTGTTAATTCTGCTGGGAATGAGTCATTTGTTGTTAGGATGCTGGCGGGTGCTTGCTTCTTAACAAATAATGGCTCATCCCTGCTGTCAAGCTGGGAATCCCTGGCTGATAGAAAGGATCAGCCACCAATTGTTAGGACACTGGTGGGTGCCGGCTCCTTAAAAACCTGCAAAAACACATCAAAAGCACATAAACATGCATTTTACATGCGTTTTTGGAGCGTTTACATTGAGGTCTATGGGGACGAAATCGTGCTGCAAACACACAAAAGTGGCACCAGACCCTTTTTCGAAACTGTGCTGTGTTGTGCTGCATTGATCTAAATGGCCACCAGAGAATAATGTAATTTCCTTTGTCATGCGATTCTATGCGACTCAAGTCACATCTGAAATCACACTAGTTAGAGCCAAGCCTTACTAGTTCTAATTAAATTATTTATGACAGCCTGTTTAGTGGAACAGAACCTGTCATTACTCTGCTTGGGTAGAAATCTGCAATATGCACTAAGCTATATGCACCACAGATACATATATAGCTTAGTGGATTAGCTCTTGAATTGGAAAAATATTTATATATATGAACATGACAAACTAAATCAGAAAAAGTGATATTTTCCTGTATAGTCATCTGATCAAAATCTAAGATTTTCTTATTTGGAGCTGCTGGCCATATACTATGTTTATACTAAGACTAAAACAATAAATTAAAGAAGAACTGTCATCAGGAGAAAAAAAAATCTTTCACTTGCCCCCATTAAAATCCAAGCATTCGGGGAAATGGAAAGAGTGGAAATGGTTAGCTTGTGTTATGAATAATTGTAACTAGATAAAGGGATGCAAAAACTGATAAAACTGGATACAAGACAGCGTAGCGTAGTATCTTGCTTGTGCTGTTGTCAGCTTGTATTTTTGTAAATGAAAGTCTTTTCTCCAGCTGCAATCATTCACAACACAAGCTTACAGATTCAAACTCTTTGGCCTCGTACACACGGCCGAGAATCTCGTCAGGAAAAAACATGTCGTTTTTCTTGACGAGATTCTTGGACAAGAAACTTGTCCCGGCCGAGTGTACACACGCTCCATTCAAAGAACCCGCGGTTCTTTGAATGGAGCGAACGCGGTGACGTCATCGACTACGACGAGCGTGCGCTCGTCACATTCGATGCCGTCGCCGCCATCTTGCTACACCCTACCTATGCCAAGGAAGCTACCGCGCATGCGTCAAAGTCAATTCGAGCATGCGCGGGTTTCCACGGCGACAGGTAAGTGTACACACACACACACACACACTTTTCTCGTCGAGAAACATGCCGATGAGAATCTCAACGAGAAAATAGAGAGCAGGTTCTCTATTTTTCTCGTCGAGATTCTGGTCAGTTTTCTCGACGAAAAAACATACACACGAACGATTTTCTCGGCAAGAAAGCTCTCCCAACAGTTTTCTTGTCGTTTCTTGCCGAGAAACTCGTTCGTGTGTACGAGGCTTTTCTGTTCTCCTGAATAGCAAGCTGCAGCTCCAGACTCTAAACTAAAGAAAAACAATGACAGACAGCACTGCACAGCAAAATGATGTTCTGTCTGGCAGTTTTTGTGGGAGCGGTGCCCCTCTCCTTGTGAGCTGTCAGTCGGGTCTCCAATAGCTAGGCATGAAAAAACAATAAACCCCCTAAGGGTGGGACTTTGAAAGCGACTACAAACAGAGGTAAATATGTATAAAAATAAAAATTTTAATAATAGATACAAAAATATACAAATCATGGATAAAAAGCCACATAGGAATTATATGAATCCAGACAATTCTTGCTTTGGATGAACAAAAAGAACACTTATGCCGCGTACAGACGATCGGTTTTACCGATGAAAACAGTCCGATGGAATTTTTTCATCGGACAAACCGATCGTATATGGGCCCTATCGGTCTTTGTTTCCATCGGTGAGAAAAAATAGAATGTTTTAAATTTATCAGATGAAAAAAAAAACGATAGCAAATTCCGATCGTCTGTGTGGAACTCCATTGGAGAAAAAACCCACGCATGCTCAGAATCAAGTCGACGCATGCTCAGAAGCATTGAACTTCATTTTTCTCAGCTTGTCGGAGTGTTTTACATCACAGCGTTTGGGACGGTCGGATTTTTGACTGATGGTGTGTAGGCAAGACCGATGGAAGTCCATCGGGTTTGAATCCATAGGAAATCCGATCGTGTGTACAGGGCTTTAAAGTCAGACCCATATAGATCCAATAGCTAGGCGGGTGGGTAGGACTAGCTATCTAACAACACAGTTCAGCAAACCCCGAACCGGATTTGGGTGGGGATAAGTGTTATGTGCACAAGATCCCCTGGAGTGAATTAAACATTTTTGCTTTTAACAATATTTCTTTAAATGTTTATTGCTGCTCTAGGGAAGCACTTGGATGGTGTTGCTTTACTGTATTTAGAACATAGTGGATTGGCCCTACTCCGCCATACAGTTACCAACTGCAAGGACTGTGAAAGATAGGACTGGTTTGCAGCATTGTAAGCTGAAGGTAACAGCCAGGCTGTGCACAATGAAACAGTTAATGCATCTCAACACTTGGCAAGCTTGGGAAGATCACTTGCCCAGTGTTCATCCCACATAACACACACCTGGATAGACTGACATGAGAAGGACTGCATATTGCTGGTTCAACCATAAATTAGGAAGGGAGCCAAGAATGGAATAAAAGGCTTGTACTCATTAACACTTCAATGCTGTGAATCTCCTTAGACAGGCCGGAGGCTTTCAATCAGCAGTTTATCATCTCCAGAGCTCTGGCAAGTGGATGCTAGTGTGGAACCTCTTCTCTACAGGCTTCTCCGGGAATATCTCAGCTGTCTGGACATATTTCTATGAAGGTTGTAGTAATTATGGCATTTCTGATTTCATACAGACTTCAGTAAATACCTTATACAAAGGGTACTATGAAGCGGATTTATAAAACAGAAGAAACATAAAGGAGGAGTTGTTAGTCAATTACTTTCCATGTGTTATTCTTCCAGAGACATAGAATAAAACAAACCTCTGATTGGCTCAGGTAGTGGCAAGCACAAAGGGCAGAGGGTCCTTGTTCAAAGGAAACACTTTGTGCCCCTCTTAGATGTTGTACTAGTATTACATAGATTCCGAGAGGCAATTCACCATCTCTGTTAGGACTTATGTATCAACGTATTCCTAATAGGAACTGGAGTTTCTTTTGAGCCACCTATCAGCATTAGACCTGCTCTGAAAGTTTGAGTATGATTGATGGAGGAGCTAAAATAACTCTGGTTCTTAATAAGAACATGTTGAAGGTCTGACCGCTAAATTCATTTCTTTAATATACTATATGCCTGCAAGCAAAGCTGAACAATTTGAATGCCTAATTTTACAATTCTCCCTCTCGCCACTATAGCAATGTTCTTAGTGTAATGTTACCAACACATTAAAAAACTGGTCCCTCTAAACACAGGTCGCAGTTATCAGTGGAGTGGCCCAGATCGTCCTCTTCTGGGGTCCCACGGCGGCTCCTCCCCGCATTAGATAACCCCCTCTGGGAAGCTCTCTCCTGAGGGGGTTACCTTGCGGGCGCGCTGGTGTGTCATACACTCGGCGTCCATAGATTGGATTTGATTGACAGCAGTGGGAGCCAATGGCCGCGCTGCTATCAATCTATCCAATGAAGAGCCGAGAAGCCGCGGAGAGAGCGACGCGGGTTCGCACCCACGCAATTTCGGGGCTCAGGTAAGTAAAACGGAGGAGGCTGGGGGGCCGGACACTGCAAGAATTCATCTGCCCTTAGCTCAGGCAAACAGACAGCAGGGTGTGCTTAGCTGAGAAAACCCTTCCTAAAGGCACCCGGGATGTATGATGTCATTTGCCTAGGCCTGAAAACCAGGAAGTAACTGAAGAAATGTAAAAAAAAAAATAGAAATAAGTAAATATGATATACTTTCCTATCTACCCGTATTTATCGGCGTATAACACGCACCCTAACGTTAAGAGGAAAGTTTCAGGAAAAAAACTTTCCACAGCCCCCTGCGTATAACACGCAGGCACAGTTTACCCTCCATTTTCAGGGTAAAAAAGTGAGTGTTATACGCCAATAAATACAGTATTTACTAAAACTAGCAGCATAAGGATTAAAAATAGTCAATGTTGTTTGAGAGAGTGAAGTTCTGCTTTAACATTTAAGTACAGGTCTGCTTTAAGTTCTGACAATTTTAAAAGCACTATATATATATATTTTTTTTCTTTACAAAGGTACGAGTTATATATTTGAACCCATCAAACATTACAGTATAATTACTTTAATCTGACTTTGCATGGGAATGCACAGGCGGGGAACCTGAATGGTCCTAAAAGATTATACACAAACTCATCTGGTAGCTCATAAAAGTATCATCCTTATTCAAATGCTTATCGCTTTTCTCTTATCTGCCGGGTAACAGTGTGTTTTCCCTACCAAGAGAGAGATAATTATCATATTAATGAAGCCGTATTTTATTTCCAATTTGCTATCCCCCCAGTTTTCTTTTTTTTCTTTTGTCAGTTTGAAATGAGACTTGTGAAAAAAAAAAACATATAAATGGTAAGCATGAAATGTTTGAGAGAGAGTAGAAAGAGATGTGATGTGGAGCGGCAGCAAGATAATAAGAGAAAAGGAGGGCCTTGTAGAATAAGAAAGAGAGATAAATCTGTGATTCATTGATGGCAACCTACCTCCTGCAGGTTGAGAGGAGAAAGGAGAATGATAATCAACGGTATTGCCCTTTGAAGAATGATTAGATGCTAGAGTGAGAACCTGTCTCCTGCTGAGATGCAGACACCGAAGGCCACAATGTGCTGCTTTCCAAATGGCTCTCAATGCCCCAAACAAAACTCCTTTGGACAGCAGAGCCTTGAATCTTTAAACACGGGTTTGGGGGGAAACAAATCTTTATGTTTATTTTAATAACTTCATGTCCGTGTGCCAAACTGCAGTTTGTATTGTTACACTACAAATATGACTGCAGCCTATATACAGGAGAAGGAGAATCATTTGCATGCTGTGCTACGGATACTGGTTTAAGTGTATATCTGAATATAAAGTAAAATAAAATATGCAGTACATCTTTGCAATACATGCCCCCAGGGGCGTACCTAGAGAATTTGGCACCCGGGGCACCCCCCCCACCTTAAAATGTAAAAACACCCCACTGTGCCCCCTGCATACCTCTGTATCCTTCAATATTTCTTTGTCACTACTGTGTACCCCATTTCCACAACTGCACCTCTGGACCCTTTACATTACACAGCACCTTGCACCTCTGGACCCTTTACATTACACAGCACCTTGCACCTCTGGACCCCTTTACATTACACAGCACCTTGCACCTAAGGACCTCTTTACATTACACAGCACCCTGCACCTCTGGACCCCTTTACATTACACAGCACCTTGCACCTAAGGACCTCTTTACATTACACAGCACCCTGCACCTCTGGACCCCTTTACATTACACAGCACTCTAGACCCCTTTACATTACACAGCACCCTACACCTCTGGACCCCTTTACATTACACAGCACCCTACACCTCTGGACCCCTTTACATTACACAGCACCCTACACCTCTGGACCCCTTTACATTACACGGCACCCTACACCTCTGGACCCCTTTACATTACACAGCCCTTGCACCTCTGGACCCCTTTACATTACACAGCACCTTGCACCTAAGGACCTCTTTATATTACACAGCACCCTACACCTCTGGACCCCTTTACATTACACAGCACCCTACACCTCTGGACCCCTTTACATTACACAGCACCTTGCACCCCTTTACATGATACAGCACCCTACACCTCTGGACCCCTTTACATTACACAGCCCCTTGCACCTAAGGACCTTTTTACATTACACAGCACCCTACACCTCTGGACCCCTTTACATTACACAGCACCCTGTACCTCTAAACCCCTTTAAATTATACAGCACCATGCACATCTGGACCCCTTTACATTACACAGCCCCCCACAGACACCCCCCTACAGTGCAGACCCCCAGTACAGACCCCGACCCCCCCATAGTATAGACACCCCTACAGTGCAGACCCTCACCCCCCCCCACAGTATAGACACCCCTACAGTGCAGACCCCCACCCCCCACAGTACAGACACCTACAGTGCAGACCCCCAACCCCTCCCCCCCACAGTACAGACACCCCTACAGTTCAGACCACCACCCCCCACAGTACAGACACCTACAGTGCAGACCCCCAACCCCCCCACAGTACAGACACCCCTACAGTGCAGACCCCCCCCCCACAGTACAGACACCTACAGTGCAGACCGATAATGTACCTCAGTCAGATAAGTGCAGGACATGCACAGAAATGGTCAGGTGACGGGTCCCCTCCCCCTGTGTAGGGAGGAGGAGAGGGAGGCGGCTTCATTCTGCTCAGCTGAGACTGCACAGAACCGCGGCGCGGTCACGAGAGAAGGGGATCACTGCGGTTCCCGGGTGTCACTCGGCTCGCACCCCTCCCCTCTCCTTGAAAAGCCACTACAGACTTGTGTTCTTCCTGTTACCGCCGTGGTGCCGTGGCTTAAACCCGCCCACCCCGCTGTCTTCATTTCAGCCGTGGAGGGGGGGCGCCGGCCTGACACCCCCACAGTGTGTGTCACCCGTGGCGGCCCGCCCCCCACTTAGTACGCCTCTGCATGCCCCTTTCCCATTTTTGTCTGTTTAAAAACATTCTAAGTGCAGAAATATCCCAGTTGAACCTGCCAGAAATACCAGTTGAACCTGCCAGAAATCCAGTGAACTCCTAAAGCCCCTTTCACACTGGGGCGGGCAGGTGCGCTGGCGGTATAGCGGTGCTATTTTTAGCGCCTCTATACCGTAGTTTTTACTGCGATATTCGGCCGCTAGCGGTGCGGTTTTAGCCCCCGCTATTGGCCGAAAGGGTTAATACCACTCGCAAACCGTTGCTACAGCAGCGGTTTGCGGGCGGTATAGCCGTGGTGTCCTATTGATTTCAATGGGAAGGAGTGGTAAAGGAGCGGTATACACACCGTTCCTTCACCGCTCCAAAGATGCGGCTTGCAGGAGATTTTTTTGCCTCCCGCCAGCCCTCGGGCTTTCACATTGAGAATGCTGGGGCAGGATTATTTCAGGCGTTATTTATGCGCTATTTTTAGCGCTAAAAAACCTGAAATACGCCTCAGTGTGAAAGGGGCCTTATTTCCTTTAGAAGCTGACAACTTGACAACTTTGCCTCTGCTGCAATAAAATTCCAAACAGTGCTATCAGCCTGGCCAAAGTTTCCTGTGTGAGGCTAAAGAACATCTCCTACTTATATTATGGATATACACGGACACGGACAATTACAGGCATGGCTCCTAGAGGCAGAGGCATTATGGGATTTGTAGTTTCAAAACAGCTGGAGGGCCAAGGTTGCCTACCCCTGAGCTACAGGATTTGTAGCTGTTGACTAGAGCTGCACGATTAATCGTTTAATGATCGCAATCTCGATTCACCCCCCCCCCCCGCGATCTCCAGGCTGGATATGCAGCGATTTTCTGATCTCCCCGCCGGATCCACGGAACTGACGTCAGCACCCGGAATTGACGTCAGTCATCGGAGAGCGTGATGCGGCGCAGCGCCGCCGCTGGATGTCTGATGCCTGGGCGGAACCACCACGCTTCTCGGGTGGGAAACGAAACACACAGCACAGCGGCGAGTGCGCCCTGTGTGAGTGTGCACCAGCAGGCAGCATGATGACTCCAAAACAGTGAGTGAGCTTCCTTCCTTGTGCCGCAGCCTTACTACTACAGTACATACATATATTATGAACACCAGTGACCACAGTGAGTCAGCTACCCCAGCCAGGCCCAAACCTTGCAGTGACAGTCAGGCTATTAAAGGGGGGCATGTGAGCCTGTGAGCCGAGGAGTGGACTTAAAATACCGGCAACCACTGTCCCTTATTATGAATATTACCACAGTCTGAGTCAGGTACTCATATATTATGAATATTACCACAGTCAGCTACCCAGAATATGGGTAGCTGACTCAGACTGTGGTAATATTAATAATATATTATAAGAGACAGTGGTTGCCGGTATTTTAAGTCCACTCCTCACATGCCCCACTTTAATAGCCTTTTGAGAATCGTGAAAGAATCGTGATCTTCATTCTAAGCAAAAGAATCGTGATTCTCATTTTTCCCAGAATCGTGCAGCTCTACTGATGACTTTTCTTCTTTTTTTTTTTACAGACTGGAGAACCACTTTAACGTGTATTGCAGAGATGTGCTAAATGTGTTTTTTGTTTGTATTTTTTTTTATTATTATTTTGCTCAGACAACACCCAAACATACACTTTCAGTTCACAAATCATTTATTTTTTGCACTAAGTCATGAATACTGCCTCATCCCCAAGGCTTAATTCTTTGGACGATTTCTTGGCTCATTCCACAAAGTTCCTTCCTCTACTATGCACAGAACAATAACGGTTACATACACAGCCTTCATAAAATAAAAGCATATTTCCAGCCGAAACGTCAAAGCTACAGTTTAGTTAAAGAAGAACTTTTTTTAGAGGGATACAGCACTCTAATGAAGAGTATCCTGCATCTTGGTGGCTGCCTTTTTTGTAAAAATCATCCCTTTAGTGATGTTGGATCCTCCTCAAAACATGTGGCACTGCGAGGGTTAACTGCCCCTATCCTCCATGCACAAAACTTCTTGTATTCGTTTCCCAGACTGCAAAGCATTCAGTGAAGGAAGAAGGGGCATCCTATTATTCATCTATATCTACTCAATTCACAGAAAGCTTTGCATTCTGGGAAAATAATACATATAGCTCTGTGAATTGAGTAGAGGAGTGGTAGGGGAAATTGGTTCAGAAAGAGGTCTTCTACAAACACTTTACATCCAAACTCAGAATTGTTTCTTTCTTTTGTCTCCAAATTGCTTCAGTATTCACACTCCCCCAACAGAAACAAGAGCTTATAATGGTGCAGTGTATTATATATTAAATTAGAATTGAAATGCAAAACACTTACATCTGCCAGTGTTCCATACAACACAATATTGCCGCATTCTAATACAAGTACAATTGTTCAGAGCAACATGAATAATCGATCAATGTACTAACTTGCTCAGTTTGTTTTTAAAAAGTTGCTTAGGGAAAGACTAGAAGTTACTGTATGTTCCCTTTCTTTTTATTGATGTCTGTAACCCGGCTGGCGATTTCCCCGTACATCCTGGCCCCAGTGGCAACGTTATCACCGGGACAGGAAGAAAAAAAAATCCTCAGAGCGCAACTTTACAGTTGTTTTATCTAAAACCTCCCAACGTTATTAAAAAAAAAAAAAAAAAAAAAAAAAAAAAAAAAAGGTAAATTTGGAGAGTTAGGGCTAATTTGTTTCGGCTTCAACACACATTAATGGCTAGTTTATACTTGCTTCAAAACAAGGCTTCGGATAGGCTTTGTTAAAGCTCTCTGAACGCCAGTCAAAGCTCATGTCACTAAATAAAATGGTTAGCTTACAGTCCTGTTTACTAGTGGTGCAATGGATCGGTGACGATCCGTGAACCGAATGGGTCACCCTGTTCGAATCGGCACACCACGCGGTCCGCGGAGCGCTCCGCAGCCTGGGCCATAGGAAAGGCCCTGGCTTCGGCCTAGCTCCGGAGCGGCAGCCATCTTGGTACACCCGGCGGTGGCTGTTTCGTCGTTGCCATATTGCTCCACCATACACTCCTGCACAGTAATGATAGTGAGAAGTGGGCAAGCGGACATCTTGCTACATCCAAAGGAGTTTTAGATTTCACTGTTATTTTCAACACAAAACGGAGCTCATATGCTTAAATACAGTATTTGGAAATCCAACGGACTGTTTACATGTTAAATTTTAAAAGCAGCAGCAAACCTTACATGCTTGCTAATGTGAGAGAACACCTCTGATTTTCACATTTAACATTTAGTTAAATGTGAAAATCAGAGGTGTTCTGTCACATTAGCAACCATGTAAGGTCAGTAGGTTTGCTGATACTTTTAAAATTTACCATGTAAACAGTCCGTCGGATTTACAAATACTGTATTTAAGCATATGAGCTCCGTTTTGTGTTGAAAATAACTGTGAAATCTAAAACTCCGGTGAGGGTAACAAGATTTGTCTTGTCTTTTTTCTTCTTTTTTTTTTGCTGATCCGAAAAATGATCCGATCCATGACTCTGATTCGCACCCCTACTGTTTACACCTTGCTTTTGTTTTGTTTCAAAAATGTTACCCCATGTATCTTTAGTGCTGCTTCAAAGCATCTTCAAAGCCTCAATAGAAGTCTATGGTAAAGCTCGCTTGAAGCCCCACCAAAGGCTCATCGAAGCCCCACCAAAGCTCCACCAAAGCCTCATAGAAGCCTCACCGAAGCACCAAGCAAAAGCAAGGTGTAAACAGGACTGTAAGCTAACCATTTTATTTAGTGACAGGAGCTTTGACTGACATTTAGAGAGCTTTAACAAAGCGTGTCCGACGCCTTGAAGAGTAAACTAAACCTTAAAGTGGTTGTAAACCCGTTACAACCACTTTTACCTACAGGTAAGCCTAGATTAAGGCTTACCTGTAGGTGCTCGAAATATCTCCCAAACCTCCACGGTTTAGGAGATATTTACAAATGAGACAACGTCTACGGCGCACTTTAGAGCGTGCCGCTTTTAAAGAAGATCGTGCCGTGACTGGCAGCTCTCACGTACAATTCTCCGCTACCCCTACCCCTATCACACAGCGCGCCCCCATGTTCTAGTGGTGCACTGTCCCTACACATCTTCACGTTCAATATAGGGCTGTGGACTCTGCATTAGTGTTAAAGACACCAGGATCTTAGACCCGTGGAGCATGGGGAAGAAAACACTGTGGAGACCAATCCAGCAGCACGGAGTGGTGAAAGATAAGATCATAAATCTACTTTTCCATGCCCCCTAGACCTAAATGAGCAGTTACCTCTTGAAGTGTGGGTGCAGCACCACTGCAAAAGAGAACTTTCTTTCCTGGGGTTCAGCTTTAAGTATAGAGATATGGAGATTAGACACTAGAGAAGAGATCTATAATTTACAGATCACTCTACCTCCCTGTTTAACCACTTAACGACCACCCTATAGCAGATTTACTGCTACAGATCGGCCGTTTCTTCCATCACGTATCTATTTGTGACTTCCACATAGGGGGTGCACGTGCGCCACCGGCATGCTGCTTTTGCTTTGATTAGTCACAGCAGATGCTGAGCAGCGGCTGTCGGCCAATGAATGTCCATCGGCACCCACTGATTGGCAAGGAGACACACTGGGAGGAGCTCTCCTGTCAGCAGGGATGTGGTGAATTTTGTTTCCCTGCAAAGCAGGGAATAAAATCCAGCACATCCCCTAGTAAAAACAGCACACATTGTATACAAAAATCACTGGTTAGGCACACAATTAACCGTTGATCACCCTAGATATTTAATCCCTTCCCAGCCAGTGTCATTAGTAGTGTATTAGTGTCACTGGTTCCCACAAAGTGTGAAAAGTGTCAGTTAGTGTCAGATTGTTCACTGCAATATCGCAGTGGCACTATAAGTCGCTGATCGCAGCCATTACTAGTATAAAAATATATATATAAATTCCAGTATATATAATCTAAAGTTTGTAGATGCTATAACTTTAGCGCAAACTAATCAATATACATTTATTGTAGCTGAATACATACTGGCCTAAATTTATGAAGACATTGCATTTTTTTTTTTAAATTGGATATGTTGTATAGCAGAAAGTAAAGAATATTATTTTAAATTTTTTGCAAAATTGTCGGTATTTGTTTTTGTTTATTGTGCAAAAAATAAAAAGTGGTGATCAAATACCACCAAAGAAAGCTCTATTTGTAGGGGGAAAAAATGACATTAATTTAATTTATGGACAGCGTTGAACGACTGCGCAATTGTCTTATAAAATAACGCAGTGGTGTATAGCAAAAAATGGCCTGGTCATGAAGTGGAGTAAATATTTCGGATGTCAAGTGGTTAAAAATTGCAGATATTATATATATTGAATGAGGTCAGTGTATGGATTACAAAATAAACCATTAGATACTGTTGTAAGAAACTAAAAGTTTGCTTATGTATCAGATGGAAAAACAACCTTTAGGATGTCAGATCATTTCTTGATGAACAAACCTCTACTTGTCTATGTGAACAGAAATATCGGCTCTGTCAACAGCAGCAATGCTAACTTCAAAGGACTTGCACAACTGAATCAAGAGTACAAATGTTGTCCTCAGTAACCAATCAGAAATCAGAAGTGTATCTTATATATGAAACACAGTACCAGATTTAGATGCTGTAGGGGGAAAAAAATCTCTGCGCTAGTCTAGTTAGACCAATTTAACACTTCCAATGTGCCGAATGTTGAAAGTCTGCCATACCTAAGGACAATCCAAAGGTTCCTACTATATTCATTATCTGCTTTGGGTTACATAGCAAATGGTATTGTCCCTTAGCTAATAAACATGTTAATAAACCAGCTAAGTATCTTACTTTACTTACTTGTCATAAGAGTAAAGAGTCGTGCCTTCTCAAAACTTAATTGAAAGTTTGTCAGAGGAACACAAAATCCAGCTTGCCCCATCTGTATATTTTACAGCATCGGGAGGTAATAAACTATTTCCTTTATAATAAAAACTTGAGCTCATCAGAGTAATGCCGCGTACACACGATCGTTTTTAATGACGAGAAAAATGCCATTTTTTAAAATGGTCATTAAAAATGATCGTGTGTGGGCTTTCCAGCATTTTTCCAGACGAGAAAAACGCAGAGAAATCACGACGAGAAAAATTGGAACATGCTCTAATTTTTCACGTCGTTTTTTTCATCGTCGTTTTTCTCGTCATAAAAAACGTCCGTGTGTGGGCTTTAACGACGTGAAAAAAATGCGCATGCTCAGAATCAAGTATGAGACGGGAGTGCTCGTTCTGGTAAAACTAGCGTTTGTAATGGAGATAGCACATTCGTCACGCTGTAACGGACTGAAGAGCACAAGGCTGAAAAGCGCGAATCGTCTCTCAACAAACTTTACTAACATGAAGGGTGGCGCCATCCAAATGGAACTTCCCATTTATAGTGCCGTTGTACGCGTTGTACGTCACTGCGCTTTACTCGAACATTTTTTTCCACGATAGTGTGTAGGCAAGGCAGGCTTGAGAGGAAACACGAAAAATCACGTCGAGAAAAATGCAGTTTTTTTCAATGACATTAAAAACGATCGTGTGTACGCGGCATCAGACATTATTTAAAAATGATAAGTTGTTTACCTAATATCCGTGTAATAGAAATAGAGATCCTGGCCCTCTCATATAAATCCTGCATCAGCAATAGGTACCAGGAATCGGGATGGAAAGTAGTTAGCCAATAAGGGATGCAAGGATGCAGGAAAGTGCAGCATTGACTAAATGCATTATAATGTACAGAACCCCCAGTGTCTTCGATATAAGTTACAGAAAGTTTGGACTGAGGTTCACACCATTACTCAAACATTTACAGATTATTCCATTCCCAGGAATCATGTGTTCTTCCTGCTCCATCACAATAAGTTCCCATTCAAAACATACAATCTATTATAATACATATGGCCAATGCTGCATGCTCCTGCATCCCTACATTGTAAAAACACCCAACCCCTGCAGTCCAATGTTGACTCCACTGCATTACCAACATTCAACATATGGAGGACCTCACCTCTAAATTCCGAAATACCTACCCCTCACCCCTCCTCTAAATAGAGGAGGGGTGGGGGGTAGGTATACCTACCCACCACCCACCTGCCTAGAGATTACCTACCTTCATCATACCCCTAGAGACCATCTTCCCTGGTGTCCCTTCTCCAAGCCCCCAACCCCTCTGCCCTATCTACTTGTAAAATATGATTCCCCACTACCCCACCATCAAATCCACACCCCCTATCACCCCCCCGCCAGTCCCCTATTGCAAGCCTTCCCCTTACAAACTTAAAATGTTGCATCTAAAAACTCTTTACAGCATCTCAAACCCAAACACACATGTCCCTGAACTTCTCACAGCAGTACCTTGCATTTCTATGACATTGATGGGTACAATTGGCAAATACTACTCATGGAACTACCACGCTGTACCATTTCAGCATGTTGATTGGTGAGACTGAGGACTCTAATTGTACTGTAACCTGTATGCTAGCTCCCACTGAGCTTTTTTTTAGTGTTCACATCTAATTAGCTGTGAAATGCTGAGGAGAAAGCTTTGCCATACACCAAAATAAAAATGAACATACACGCAGTGCATCTTAGTAAAAAAAAAAATGGAAGATAATCTAAAATCTAACTTTGCTTTCTGATTGATTTCACTAGTGTACAAAAGATAGTTTGACCTGGTCACTTCTTAATAAGGTTACAGACTGGCGAGGGAAGAAAGCAACTGAGTCAGCCTCTACCCCACCTACGACCCTCCCTAGGCACAAACTATTGCTTATTGGGCAAAATATTCTAGCTGAAAAGCAGTTATATAGATAGCCACCTGGAAGTGCTGATGGACAGTCAAGAGACCCAAGCAGGTCAGTGGGGGTTGTAAAGCGATGTTAGAAAAGAGGATAAATTGCTAAGGGACAAGGATCACTTGGAGTTTTTATATAGCGTGAGATTAAACTTCAAAACACAATTAAACATAGTCACTACAGAACTATAGCAGCATCAAAGACAAAAGGTTATTTGAAAGGGCTACTAGCAGGAAGATCAAACAATTGAGTATTTACAGATACCCACGCCTGTGCAAATATTGTACCACGCATTTATGAAAATTTGCTCTATAGGCTATTATCATGTTCTCAACCATTTTAGGGTGAAGCTGGCCATGTAATATATACACATCACAGTTTGACTTTAGCACAATCATTCCAGATATACTATTCGGTAAACTACTTGATTTGGTGTTCCGGCTCTCTATTTGTTCATGGATTATAGATTTCATTATAACTTGTCCACAAACATTTGAAATGGGCCGCTGCTCCTCTTCTCTGCATATGCTAACCACTGGTTCTCTGCAAGGTTGCATGCTAAGTCCATTCCTTTATGCCATTTTACACTTATGACTGATCTTCAATTCTTTCTACAAATACGATTATTGAATTTGCAGATAGTACGACAGTAGTTGTCCTTATTAAGGGGGTGGGAGGTGAGAAGTTTCATAGAGAAGAGGTTCAGAAAGTGGTAGAGTGGCAATCTGACAACAATTTGATGTTAAATGTTGCAAAAATGAAAGAGCTTAATATTGATTTTAGGAAGCACAGTGTTGACTTACTCCAACTTTATATAAAACGGGTTCCGTGTGGAGAGCTTTTCCATTTTTCAATTCTTAGAATTATATTTCCGAGGCTCTATCCTGGCCGGCCATCATTAAGGCGGTTGTGAAAAAGGCTCAGTAGCAATTGCATTTCCTGAGAGTACTCAGGAGAAATGGAGTTGCTGGTGAGCTTTTACCACTCTTCTGTTAGGAGCAAACCAATGTACTGTATTTCGTTATGGTAGGCTGGTAACTCAGTGACGGCAGAAAATTATAAATACCACAAAGAAAATCATCAGTTGCCACCTTCCTTCTTATATGACATTTGCAGCTCCCGTTTTCTCTGCAGAATAAAATGTATTGTGAAAGATTCTTTGTACACAGGTCATCATCTCCTTGAACTGATGTCTTCTGAAGGACACTAAAGGAACACTTAAGTCTGGACAAATAGATATTGGGATAGTTGCTTTCCTAGAGCAATTAGTGCACCAAATGTATATAAATAGGGAATTTTCTGTTTGCTTATTTTTTGCTTATTTTTTAGAATTTAAATTATGTTGCTATGATAATGGTAAATTGTGTTAAAGCCTGGTAAACTATTTTAAAGAAGTATTAGTATTTTAGTAATAATACATTTTGTAGTGATTTGTTGTAATAGTCATGGCTGTTTTTGAGGAAGGAAGAGGGGGGTGGATTGACAGGTAAGTATAATGTCACTAATGCCACGTACACATGACGCGAAAAATGCAATTTTTTAAAATGGTCATTAAAAATGATCGTGTGTGGGCTTCAGAGCATTTTTCACGACGTGAAAAATAGCCATGAAAAAATTGGAACATGCTCTAATTTTTCTCGTCGTTTTTCACCTCGTCGTTTTTCTCGTCATGAAAAACGGCCATGTGTAGTCTTTAACGACGTGAAAAAAAATGCGCATGCTCCGAATCAAGTATGAGACGGGAGCGCTCGTTCTGGTAAAACTAGCGTTCGTAATGGAGATAGCACATTCGTCACGCTGTAACGGACTGAAAAGCACGAGGCTGAAAAGCGCGGATCGTCTCTCAACAAACTTTACTAACATGAAGGGTGGCGCCATCCGAATGGAACTTCCCCTTTATAGTGCCGTCGTACGTGTTGTACATCACCGCGCTTTACTCGAGCATTTTTTTCCACGATAGTGTGTAGGCAAGGCAGGCTTGAGAAGAATCCAGTCCAGAAAAATGCATTTTTTTCAATGACATTAAAAACGGTTGTTGTGTACGCGGCATAACACTTTTTCAGATTTGATCTGTACCTTTAAATGCTTGTTTTTTTACGTTTGATTGTAGTGTACCTTTTGGATGTCATTTAGTTACTCAGTCATTTCCCAGTCCACCAGTATTTAAAAATATAAGAGCATTTTATTTGCAGCACATTTAAACCAAATAAATTACAAATAGTGACTCTGCACTGACTCCCTACGTAGTTGATGACGAAGATGTGTTAGTAAGAGGACAGTGGCCTTTATTCATCAGCCAATGTCTGTGTGTCCTATTTCTTTCTGGAGATGACAAACATATCCAAATATGTTCTGCCTATAATTTATAAAGGGGTTGGCACCATGGTAAAGCCATTAATCCATTCACTAGAAGAAAAAACTCAGATGGGGATTAGAAAATCTTGCTTGCAGCTAGATCTGCCAAAAAGCCCTGTTATTGTTCTGGGGAAGCTAAAAGGCAGCATCAGAGTGGTTATAATAGCCGACTACAATCCACCGCTAGAAACATAACCATGGCATAGCCCAGAAACGGTTCATTTTCTGCCTCCATTAAATTACAAGCATCTAGAGCCACACTAAAACTGTCACTTGATTCACATCCCCAGAGACAACGCATGATTTATACAAACATCCTCTTCACATCTCTATAATGGCTTGTGCCCTACCCCCCAAAGGGCTTTCCACAAGGGTGTTTTTTTTTAATCAAACCAAAATTTCATAAAACAAAAAAAAATGTATGTAAAATAAATCCTGGTTGTAACTTTTCGTAATTTAGTGGTTTCATGCTAGTGGCATGAATTGTAGCAAATGAATATACAGCATTGCAATACATTAATACAATACTGTAAGATATTTTTATTTTCCTTAATGTGCGCGTTTTTGCAGTATTGGAGCAAAGTGTCATGCTACATTTACAAACTATATATACGGCAGATTAGAGGGAAACTATAGTATTTTAGGTGTATGTGTATAGCATTCTTTTTTACACATTGTATAAGTTTATGTGGTCAGGTTACTGTACAATAACTTACCAATAATATTTGTTGGATTTGTATGGAAGTAGTTACATTTTTGTAATTTAGGAGGGAGGCTATAAGGCTCCATGTACACTGAAGCTGATAAACTGCAGTTTATTGGCGTTTTTTTAAAAAGCCCATTAACTGCACTCTATGTTAGCCTATGTGTTCATGTACACAGAGCGGTTTTTAGCGTTAATGAGCAGTGGAGTTAATGGGCTTTTTTCTGAACGCAAGAAATTCGCGTTCAAAGTGCCGTTTTTTCGGCTGGAAAAAACGCAAAACGTTGAAAACCGCTAATAAACGCTCAAAAACGCAGGTCGCCAGCATTTTTTTTTTGCGTTTTTTGATCCATTGAGAAAAAAAACAAAAAAAAAAAAAGCTAACACTGAAAAACGCTAATAAACGCTAGTAAAAAACGCTGATAAAAGCTACATTTTAAAGCAGCTTTTTCTGCCAGAAATCTGGCGTTCAAAACAACCGTTTTTGAGCTTCTGTGTACATGAAGCCTAAGCATTCCCTAATATACATGTAGCGGCTCCCTCACCCCGTCCTCTTTAACCTAGGGGTATGTCACGCGACAGGGGTGAGGTGCGCTACGGCCCATGTCTTCCCCACTACTTGCGGGCGAGGTGAAGGCCAATACCTGATGTTTCCTCGGGCCGGTGTGTCCGGAGCATGTACCGAGTCTGCTGTGCAGAAACCACCAAACCACCCTTTGCTCCCATTAACAGAGTCCATACACCGATCACAGTCCAACGGTTAGATTTATTTCGTATCTCCACATACAGGCAATGCGATGGCATGATACGGTGGGATGAGCAGGTCGAGGCACTATACTGATCTGGGTCCCTACACCCCCTATGCTATGACCAAGGGTTGTAGGAGTCTTGACATGAATACCTCCGTTGCGCTGCGGGCCTCTATCAGGGGAAGATGTCCTCCAAGGGAGTTACTGAAGGCCCATCCGTCACCGGGTTGACACTACACCGGGTCTTCGAACGAGTGACCTCCCCAGCCTCCTCACCTCAGATGCGGGTCCCCTCGCAAGGGGCGCCCTGGAGCAACTTCACCCTCGCGGGACCCAGTCGGAGTCACCGGGTCCCAGGCCTCCTCAATAGTACCTCACCCCAGGCTGAAGGTGCCTGGGATGGACTCCATCTTCATTCCGGCCAGGCCTAGGGTGCCTAGGCCGGAACCTTGAACCGCCCGCACCCAGGCCTAAGGTGCCTGGGTGCGTGAAGAGATGATCCCCGAAGACACACCTCGTGGCGAGGGCGTCTCCCCCTTTTATCTCCTCCCGTCGATACCACGGCGGGTTCCCCGCCCCGGCCGTACCATCTCCAGGAAGGGACAAAGAAGGGTAGCACTGCGGTAGTGATTCTACCCCGAGCCAGTAGGTACACTGACACCTACTGGTCGAAGAGAATATTACACCACCCAATCCTCCACGAAGAAAAAGGGGCCTGAACTCTAACATAATTACACACTTGGGTCACACTACTCCCCAGTGTACCCCACTAAATTGAGGACCCCCCTACATACAGATGAGCACTAGAGGGAGTATTTACCAATTTGTGTATAAAATCACAGCCATGGTGCCCACCCTGCAGTCTGAAGGCTACATGTGGCCCTATAGTACTTGCTGTGTGACCCCCAGTAGGGAGTAGGATCACTATCTTGAGAAAGGGCTGTAATGGCAGAGATCTCTAGCATTCTCAAATAATGTTTCCAAACACTTTAGTGGCACACAGCAATTTTTTAGCATACACTATAGCAGGGATATGCAATTAGCGGACCTCCAGCTGTTGCCAAACTACAAGTCCCATGAGGCATAGCGAGACTCTGACAGCAGCAAGCATGATACCCAGAGGCAGAGGCATGATGGGACTTGTAGTTTTGCAACAGCTGGAGGTCCGCTAATTGCATATCCCTGCACTATAGGATTGTAACAGACCTGGGTCACTCCAAAGAGAATAGTAATGCGGCGTGCATAGCGCCCCCTCAACCTCCCGTGGGGCCCTGTTCCAAGCCACATTCCTGTCTGAATATTGTGCCAGGGTTTCAGGCAGACTAAAGCCTGGACACATAATTCAAAACCCGGCCTGTCCGGGTGAATCCCGGACAGGTGTCAACCCTAGACTGTGTCCTGCCCCTGACATACAATAATAAAAATACTGAGGAGCAAGCAATTAGGAATGTGATAGTTGTGTCACATTTTTTACAGTGCAGGAAACAGTCACTGAGAACGTGTGTGTACTGCATGCAATATATCCCTACACTCAGTGATTCTTTTGGCTAGCACTCTGGGCACCATATGCTTTTTTCCTTAGAATTATCTTGGCAAATTATTACGAGGTAGGTTGCCAGGTTTTTCCCTCAAACCTCCCCAATTGTTCCAGCTTGGGACTGGCATGCAGAATGTGATAGACCCAGCTTATACTTCCTTTTATTCCCTACTGTCCTCTTTGCCCGCTGAAGTAAAAGAAGCATTGTTTAAGCTCAAAGTTGATCTGGTTGGATTAGGAACCCAGCCCCATGTGACAGTGCTTTCGGTCTGGGGATTCACCACTCAGACATACAATGCTGCATCCTCGGAGGGACAGGAGATTGTCACACATATTGGGTATTTCACTTCCCCACGTAATGATAAAAGTATATAACTCGAGCTGTCTAGATCTCTAGATATGCTAATTGTTTCACTGAGGGTAACCCCTGCTAATGCATGTTTTCATTATATGCTCAGTCTGAATTGGAGATATTTGTGACAAGTTTACTTTCATGGCAAACTGAAGAAATTAAGAAAAAGAGAAATGTATCTGTAAATAATGCCGTGGCCTCTGGTAGAAGTAACGGCTTAGATTAGGCCAAATCATCAGAAAACATGACACTTTCTGAACTCATTATATATGTGTTATGCATGTGCTATATTACACTAAGGCAAGTGGTGAGATTCTTTTTTTATCATCCAGTCACACATATGATCATGTGCAAACAAAGTGTGAGATCTGCATTAACCCATTCTGTTACTTCCCTTCAGCCTGTTGAATAAATTGTATTATTACAGACTAAAAAACTATTTCCCTGGCTGTCACACTTATCCATTTAAAGGATGGCCATCATACAGTATGCTAGGGAAGTGCAGCAGGGGAATGGCTAATTGCAACTTCGGTTTCAAAAGTCATTAATAGTATTATAGATTAGTATTAGTATTATGGATCACCTCGGCATTAGAGCTGCTGGAACATTACACCATGTATGATGAATATATACACAGGTAGGCTTTATTAGGTGCCCACTTAAGGCTCATGCAAGCAGACGCATATAGCCCAGATTAGCATATTTCTGTGCTGGGTGAGGCCAGGTTTTTTCATTCAACAGCAGACACTATGCCTGTAGAAGTCAATTACAGGCTGATATGGTCTACAGTATAGAATCGCACAAGAGTGAAAACCTGCAGGGGGGGGGGGGGGGGGGCGGGTTATTAGGGATTTTTTTTTTACACTATTATTGCTTATAACAGCGATGACTGTTATAAGCAATAGTTTTGGCTGCCATGAATGGCTTTCATTCACGGCAGCTTATGATCTGTGATTGGCTACAGTAAAATCACATGGTACAGGGTGCTGTGATTGGTATAGGTGTGGGTCAATTACAGCATCACAATAGTAAGCAAAACAGTCGTGAATGGGACCCATTCATGACAGTTTTGTTTACATTGTAATCATGTGATCGCTATGATCAATCATAGCGATCACATGATACCCCGGCTGCTCACAGGGTCCACCAGACATAGTCATCATGGGATTGACCAGCTGCAAGCCCCAGGAGGCATGCCAGTGTGAACGTGCACAGCAGTGTTCCAGTATGTTGCTGAGCCTGCAGCTCCCGTCCTGCCACAGTAGGTGTACTGAAGCTGGGCAGCAAGTGGTTAAAGATGAACTAAAGAATGGTTATTGATTTTGGCAATAACTACCTCATTTACATAAGGTAAGGCATAATTGAGCATGACACACAAGGAGTCATCTGGTCAGTCAATCATGAAATTATATCATAAGGGGCATAACAGACCAGGAGTCTCCTGACCCATTAATCAAATTCAGTCACGTTAGTGGGCAGAACACATTGGGATTGTAAGATCCTGGGTCCTCCACTGCAACCAGCGGTGATGTACAGTGGGGAGAACAAGTATTTGATACACTGCCGATTTTGCATGTTTTCCTACTTACAAAGCATGTAGAGGTTTGTAATTTTTATCATAAGTACTTAACTGTGAGAGACGGGATCTAAAACAAAAATCCATAAAGTCACATTGTATGGTTTTTAAGTAATTAATTTGCATTTTATTGCAGGACATAAGTATTGATACATCAGAAAAGCAGAACTTAATATTTGGTACAGAAACCTTTGTTTGCAATTACAGAGATCATATGTTTCCTGTAGTTCTTGACCAGGTTTGCACACACTACAGCAGGGATTTTGGCCCACTCCTCCATACAGAGCTTCTCCAGAACCTTCAGGTTTTGGGGCTGTCGCTGGGCAATACAGACTTAGCTCCCTCCAAAGATTTTCTATTGGGTTCAGGTCTGGAGACTGGCTAGGCCACTCCAGGACCTTGAGATGTGTCTTACAGAGCCACTCCTTAGTTGCCCTGGCTGTGTGTTTCAGGTCGTTGTCATGCTGGAAGATCCAGCCATGACCCATCTTCAATGCTCTTACTGAGGGAAGGAGGTTGTTGGCCAAGATCTCGCGATACATGGCCCCATCCATCCTCCCCTCAATACGGTGCAGTCGTCCTGTCCCCTTTGCAGAAATGCATCCCCAAAGAATGATGTTTCCACCTCCAGGCTTCACGGTTGGGATGGTGTTCTTGGGGTTGTACTCATCTTTCTTCTTCCTCCAAACATGGCGAGTGGAGTTTAGACCAAAAGGCTCTATTTTTCTCATCAGACCACATGACCTTCTCCCATTCCTCCTCTGGATCATCCAGATGGTCATTGGCAAACTTCAGACGGGCCTGGACATGCGCTGGCTTGAGCAGGGGGACCTTGCGTGCGCTGCAGGATTTTAATCCATGACGGCGTAGTGTGTTACTAATGATTTTCATTGAGACTGTGGTCCCAGCTCTCTTCAGGTCATTGGCCGGGTCCTGCCGTGTAGTTCTGGGCTGATCCCTCACCTTCCTCATGATCATTGATGCCCCACGAGGTGAGATCTTGCATGGATCCCCAGACCGAGGGAGATTGACCGTCATCTTGAACTTCTTCCATTTTCTAATAATTGCACCAACAGTTGTTGCCTTCTCACCAAGCTGCTTTTCTATTGTCCTGAAGCCCATCCCAGCCTTGTGCGGGTCTACAATTTTTATCCCTGATGTCCTTACACAGCTCTCTGGTCTTGGCCATTGTGGAGAGGTTGGAGTCTGTTTGATTGAGTGTGTGGACAGGTGTCTTTTATACAGGTAACGAGTTCAAACAGGTGCAGTTAATACAGGTAATGAGTGGAGAACATGAGGGGTTCTTAAAGAAAAAATAACAGGTATGTGAGAGCCGGAATTCTTACTGGTTGGTAGGTGATCAAATACTTATGTCATGCAATAAAATGCAAATTAATTATTTAAAAATCATACAATGTGATTTTCTGGATTTTTGTTTTAGATTCTGTCTCTCATGGTTGAAGAGTACCTATGATAAAAATTACAGACCTCTACATGCTTTGTAAGTAGGAAAACCTGCAAAATCGGCAGTGTTCTCCCCACTGTATATACATTATTGCTTGTAAAATTAGGAACTACAGCCTGAATGTTAAAAGGTTGATGACCCGAGGCAGAAGTGGACATAGCAGCCACAGGACTTACACAAAGGAAACAAGGTATTCAAAGTCCTATTATGCATAACTTATGGCGTGATTTCTCAATCAAGGCAGCATTGTATGCAATAATAAGAAGAAATTGACTAAACGCTGGAAATTAAATTTTTAAATGTGCAACAAAATGTTTGCCTGAATTTCAGCTTTTATATTTTGAAACATTCCCAAGTGTTAATATTGTATGTAGATCTGTATGTTCTGCATTCAGTGACTCCTAAATTAGTAGGTAGAGAGCCACTTTGAGCCTCTCCATGCTAAAACTCAGTGGATTGCCTATCACTCTTGTATTTGGCACAAATTGAAGGGAGGGTCTGGTGTAAGCCATGGAATGAATCAATAGTAGTAATTTTTGGTCATAATAACCAAAGAAACTGACTGCAATATCTTTAATGGCCCAATGTACAAGAAATCACAGCAAGCTGTCAGGGCACAAGCCACTTTTCCTCAAACAGATTACAAATGGAGCATAGGAAAAAAATGTCATTATTCAAGCACGCTGTTACTTTGAAATACAGACAAGCAGGAATAGCGGTTTAAAAAAAAAACAAAATAAAAACTGAAAACAGGTAACAGTTTTGCTAGAAAAAGAATAAAAAACAAATAGAAGTAGTTTGATAATCATGGAAAATATTAATGGGGATGACTGGAGTGACAGATATGTACTCATATGTGTGGTGTGATCTGCAATGTACATGAGATCAAATCCCATTAATGTTTATGACTAAGTTCTTTACCAGTAATTAATGAGTCCCAGAATGATATTTAGACACATTTCTGAACACCTCAAATGAATGTGTTGAGCCTTAGGTTAAAGTGTGGGTCCACTGCAAATCGTTTCCAATTTATTTTGTGCCTTTTCGATGTGCAAATGTCCAACTCTATATTGATCATACCATACACAAAAACTATTTTAAGCTTAGCCTTTTAAAAAGTTTTTCAAGATACCTACTAAGTCTAGAGATTTTGCAATATATGAACTTTTTAGATAGAACAGAACATTTTGTTCTGTTGGGGGTATAGACAGTGAAATGTATAAGTTCAAAGATTTTCTGATCCTGTGCTGCTTTTTGTCTATCTTTGTTCTTTTTGTTCCTGTTCCTTGCCAATGGTCTGACATAGTTTTAGTCCTTCAGTTTCACATAGAAAAAGATGCAACTCTTAATGGTTTTGGGGTCTGGTCTTGTAAGACATTTTTCATCTCAAAGTGTTTTTTCTGTTTCTTTGTCGGCCTGATTTTGTTGCAGCAATCTCCAATTAGGCGATTTCTTCGTATTTTGGAGCTATGGGTGCTTAAATGTTCAACAGACCCAGTGGCAGAACAACAGTGACATACAGACAGGTCATGGACATTCTGTGGAGTAGCAAGAATCTAAAGTGGAAAAAATAAAGCCCAACTCTGGATTTTTTTTTTCTATCCTTCTCTTCCAACCTCCTCTAACCCATTCTGCTTTGGACTTTATCAACGGAAGTCCCAGCAAGTGGTGAGAAAGAATCAGGACTGCTCTCTCTGCTCTGTTCTTAAAGTATAACTAAATGCAAAACGTATTTTTGGATAGAGTTGAGCTAGATTAGAACTCCTATTAGGTTTATACTGCTGTCTGTGCCCCCGTTAGGGAGCTTCACCCGCTCTATTTGTCATGTTTACCGTTATCATTTAAAGCAAAAGTAAAAGAAAATCACAAATTCTGGGTAGTCCCCAATGGGGACTCTAGTTTGGTGACTTGGGAGGGCCCAAAGGATTCCTTTAATTTGCAGAGATTTTCTTCTCAATTTCTGTTTTGACTATAGGACAGGAAGTGAAGGTAAATCTGCCCAACCATGCCATTGTCATATCATCTACAGATGGTCATACATGTAGTAAATTTTGGGCAGTTCCTAATGAACCAGCTAAAATTCTCTCTGTGGGTTGTCCTGTTGGCGCCCTTCTGCCCAATATCCTTCGATCTGAAAATCAAAAGAGAGGGGCAGAAAACTTTTACATTAACAACACTTGCATCCAATCAGATACAGGCACTGTTCGAGTATTCTGACCGTATTCTGGGTGCCGACTGTCAGAATGCAATAGCTATCAAAGCAGATTCATCCACCTATACTTGTTAGGATTGATTGGGAAATCCATAGGTTTCGCTAATTCAGCCAGCGGGGCTGAGAGAGAAAAACCTTACAGTGTATGGTCAGCTTAACAGTACCTGTATATAAAGGATGTTTAAAGTACTTTATTGCTTCTTCTCTCATATTAGCGCTCTAGCAATTCTTAGGTATAAAAATCTACTTTATTTACATTCATTTTACATTTCTTCAACTTTCTATTGCCAATGACTGGGATGATTTATTTTTTCTATTGGCTGACCAATGAAATAAAATAACAATAAAAAATAATAATACATTCAACAAAAAAGGACATATGTAAAAGATTGTGTAAAATGCAGCTTTACCTTAAAAAAAAAAAAAAGATTTCTGGTCTAAGTTTTCACAGCTGCTATCCAGGGATTACTAGAGGGCTGTGACATAGGCGAGGGCACCATGAAGAGCTCACATTAGCCTCCATGATCAGGCGTTATTCAATAGAATAGCAAAATAAATGGTTTACTTTCAGCTGCATGGAATTTTCCCAATGAATATCAAAACAAAAATGTATACAATTCGTATAAATGATTTTCTGTTTCCAACAATTCTCATGTGTGCTTTGCCATTTTCTCCTCATATCACATACATACCGTATATACTCAAGTATAAGCCGAGTTTTTCAGCACATTTTTTTGTGCTGAAAATGCCCCGCTCGGCTTATACTCGAGTCTGTGTCCATCTTCACATTTGTGCGCCTGATCCCAGCCAGCCGTAGGTCCCCTGGACTCCAAACTTGGCACACATATTTTCCTCTATAAGTGTGCAAAGGTTGTTGTCTGGGGGAAATACGGCCGGGGAGCACAGATTTTTCAAAGCCGGGCAGCCCTTCCATAGACTCCCATGTTAAATGGTAATTTCTTCTGTGATTTTGGGGACCCTGTACTGGCCGGCTCTAGGTTCCCTGGACCCCAAACATGGCACACATGTAGCCCCACTCTTCCTCTACAAGTGTGCAAAGTTTGTTGTCTGGGGGACCTAGGGCTGGGGAGCACCGATTTTTCAAAGCCGGGCACCCCTTCCATTAGACTTCCATGTTAAACATCAGACTAGTCACACAGAGCCGGAGATCAGGTAGGGAGATTGGGCACAGTGAGGCATGGACTCAGTAAGGCATGAGCACAGTGACAGTGAGGCATGGGCACAGTGAGGTATGGCCACAGTAAGGCACAGTGAGGCATGCACAGGGACACAGTGAGGCAAAGTGAGGCACAGTGAGGCATGCAGATGGACACCCTAGGCTTATACTCAAGTCAATACGTTTTCCCATTTTTTGGGGTAAAACTAGGTGCCTCGGCTTATATTCGGGCCGGCTTATACTCGAGTATATACGGTAACCAATGTAAGTAAAGAATGCCAATATTTCAATTTAAAATGGACAGAGAGCTTTACACATTTTGGGAAGCGAAATTATTGGATATGGCAGATAAGCCCTGTAATTTTCTTGCCATCCAAGTAACTTTAAATACTATGTATAACACTAAAGAAAAGTACTTAAATTGTTTTTAAATACCACATCATTCTATTGCAGGTGTGCTTCTTATGGTTCTTAAAAATAAAGAAAAAAAAATTGAATACTGGCACGAAAAATTAGTGTAGAGAAAATGAGATACAGACAGAAGAATAGCATGTAAGAGAACACTAGGAGCTGTGTAGGTTGGGGATATTTGTATAACCGCCATGGTGTGCTGCATCATTAAGATGCCAATCAGGATCATTATGACTATACCTAGAGAAGACAAGTTTTTTCAGCTGTCAGCAACAGGGGAGGAATCCGGGATATCAGTGTTTTCAGTGTGTATTAAGTTTGCCTGTTTTCAAAGAACTGAAACGTTTACAAGAAGTTTCTGGTAAAGGCATCCATCACTTGGTAAACGATTCTGTTCAAAGAAGATAGGTTGCAGTTTGATAAAATATTATATGAACATTACATTTTCATATACCGTATATACTCAAGTATAAGCCGACCCGAATATAAGCCGAGGCACCTAATTTTACCACAAAAAACTGGGAAAACTTATTGACACGAGTATAAGCCTAGGGTGTCCATCTGTATGCCTCACTGTGCCTCACTGTGTCCATGTGCATGCCTCACTATGTCCATGCCGCACTGTGCCCATGACTAGACTGACGTTTAACATGGGAGTCTATGGAAGGGGTGCCCAGCTTTGAAAAATCGGTGCTCCCCGGCCGTAGGTCCCCCAGACAACACACTTTGCACACTTGTAGAGGAGACATGGGGCTACATGTGTGCCAAGTTCCGGGTCCAGGGGACCTACGACTGGCCAGTACCCGGTCCCCAAAATTACCAGAGAAATTACCGTTTAACATGGGAGTCTATGGAAGGGGTGCCCGGCTTTGAAAAATCGGTGCTCCCTGGCCGTAGGTCCCCCGGACAACAAACTTTTCACACTTGTAGAGGAAGAGTGGGGCTACATATGTGCCAAGTACAGCCGGCCGGTACCGGGTCCCCAAAGTCCGGGAGATCAGGCGCAAAAAGGTGACTTGAGTATAAGCCGAGGGGGGCATTTTCAGCACAAAAAAATGTGCTGAAAAACTCGGCTTATACTCGAGTATATACGGTAAGCTGTATACCTGGATAAATGGATTGCCAAAGAGAGACTAAGTCTGTCACCCACAATTTCACACGTGACTTACAGATAAAAACTCATAAATCTAAAAATTCTGTTAGGCATGTTATTTTCCCTTTTGCAATTCCTGTGGAAACGGACTATATTCATGTAATGGGTGGTGTTTTCAGCACCACCCGATTGTACAAAAATTGGTTTAAAAATCAACTGAGCCTTTCCGGATAAATTTGTATTGATATGTTCTTGTCAATTACCTCTTGGCCTGAACATTTTACAAGATATCCTATGACCTTTGTATATTACCAAGTGATGATGCCATAGGCAGCTCTTGTATTTGTTGTTCACCTACACTGCCATGTATGAGGCTCTTGTTGTTGCCATAAATAAAGAAAAAAAAATTAACTGAGTCGGGTGGAAGCAGAACAATGACTGCATCCAAAACATTTACTGTTCAGGTATTAAGGCAGCCATTGTTGTCTGAAAATAATGTCCGGCAGTGCCGATTCCTCCATCTGGGCTGTTGGGAATATTGGCAGGCAGGTTTAAGTATAGCTCCTTTTTATTCTTCTTGCTGGTTTACGTGGGAATGTACCTTAACACAGCTTGTCCTATACACCAGTTACTTTCTTTCTCCTGCCAAGATATACAGCTACATTTCTTACATAGGGTGTTGTTAACAACCCCCTGCAGTGAACTTTAAATGGAACCTATAGTCTTTTAAGCCTGATGTAATGAAGTATATCAAGGTATTTTATAGTTATATATGTATGCAGGGGTGTGCTTGGTTTTATGAAGAACCGTGAAACTGTTCATATATTGTGTTTGTTATGTGGTTGGAACTGAAATACATTTCTGCAACCTTTGCTATTCAGGATTTATATATGTGAAGTCTGCAGGGAGACTCATGCCTTTGGCATCCTTATGACTTATTAGGGAGTGCCGACTGAACCTTTTTCCGTTTTACATATTTTAATTACATAGGTAGGTTCTGCTTCATGCTTTGAAGTGCTACAAGGGGGTTGTGTTTTACTGCTCCTTTTCACACTGTATTAGTCGAATCATTGAGAATAATCCAAATCCTACAAGGCTGCTATCTTATCTTGACAGTTGTTCAGCAGAGGCTAATCAAAAATTCTCCAAATTAAAAATAACAAAAATGGGGGATAGCAATAAAACACAATAAAAATACAGGGAGCTCAATGGACTACTCCAGAGTGGCACGGTTGCAGCATTTCCTTTTCCTGGACGACACAAGTAGTAGGCAAATTAGGAGTTCTGACATTCTTCTGACTTTGCTTGCTGTTTGTTGGTAATCCCGAAAATACTGGGTTCAGAAATAGCCAGGAAAATAGCATTCAATATTCATTTTTGTACAGATTTTCTTAAAAGCAAATATATGATTTACTCATGTAGGTCAAAGCAACAGGTTCAGTTTAATGTTTCCACTCTCAGCAGCACACACTCACCTTTCCTTATTCCCCCTTGTTTCTCTGTTCAGCCACCAAGAATTTAGTTGGAAATTACACAGGGCTGTCTTCCTTCCCCCCATGTGATAATGCTAGCCCAATCACTGAGGATTGGCGAGTCACATGCTTTTCCATACCTGGAAGTACTTGGTAATCTTCAATCCCAGTTGCTGAACAGAGCGAGAAGTAGCAAAGGAAAGGTAAGTATGCACTTCTATGGAGGAAGGGGCATTATGTTGAACATGTTGATTTAGATCAAGGTGCTTCTTTTGCAAGGCTATCACATGAGAAGCTGTACTTTTTACAATGCCGAAGCATTCCTTTCTGTATTCACCATGCTTTACAATATATCTGTAACATTCTAAGTAAAATATATGTCAGAAATGTCACTCTTGATTTTAAATAAGTTGGACAGTTTAAAAAGACAAACGCAGTTATACCTTAAGTGGGAGGAAATAATATACGGAGACTTTGTATTATAGGTTCACCACAATCCTATCCCCCGGAGACAATGACTATCAGCACTATAGCACTGAGAGAGAAATCAAACAATTTTCCAGCTTCTTGCCCCGAACAGCACATTTTCGTAAACTGAATCTGACTTTGATGATTAAAACAGCCTTCCCTTGAGTAAAGCTTTCTCTAAATGAGGGAGGCTTGACAAGCTGGGGCATATGTGTTTTGATTACAACCATAGATTTTTATTTAAAGCTGTCAAGAATGAGATTTCTATTAAAGATCTCACTTAACTATGCCAAAGAAATGGCTACAGGTCCGCAGCTCTGAAACAGGTATTAAAAAAAAAACAAAAAAACGTGGAAGCAAGAGAACTATGCTTGGTTACTTCAATTTATCATCCAGATTCTCAAAGCATCCACCTGCCATGGCCTCCTCCCACCAACCAAGACCCCAGAATGTCTGGACAGAATTCTGTTAATTATTTAGACAGCTCTAGTGACCCAGTTTTGTCACCTTACTGAGCAAATTTAGAATGAGAAGGAAGGAAACGGTTGTACAGGGAGAAAAAGAAGAAAAAAAAAAGAGTCGATCTTAAAAGTTAAGAAAAAAGAACGGAGATGAAGTAAATTGGATACACACACTTTCCCCAATAAGGCGTTCTGCTACAGAATATAATGTAGCGAGTTAGAAGATTTCAGGCTTTGGAAAAAAAAACTCGGCTTCAAGGTGCGTACAGTCCCTACAGACACGACACATTTTATTCTGAATAAGTGTTTGGGTAGCACAAAGCTCCATGTTTAACAAGTAAACACATTCCCTGTGCACAGCATTCTGTGGACATATTTCAAGAATGCAATCCCACTCCGCATAAAATGCATTTCTACCCACTCCTAGTACAGTGTTAGGATATCTGTACTGTGATGCAGGGAAATTTGGTATTTAGTACTATACCTAAAAGGTACCCAAGGACAATAGATCGTAATCTGATCTAGCCAATTTCAGACATAACTGAAAGTTTCAAAACAAATGCCAAAAGATTTTTCAGTATGGATAGATTCCACTCCAAAATGACTGTACAACTATCTATGGGAAAGATCAGACCAGAAAAAGAGAAGATAGACAACTGGTCAGATTTGTTTGAAAGTTTTGGTAATAGAAACTTCAGGGTGCAGCAATATATATTTCTTGTTCATACATCACGGGACACAGAGCAGCATAGTCATTACTATGTGGGTTATATAGAATTACCTTCAGGTGCTGGCACTGGCAACTTCCAAAACAGGAAGTACCCTCCCCTATATAAGCCCCTCCCATCCGGGAGTACCTCAGTTTTTTGCCAGTGTCTAAGGTGTTGGCCAAGGTTAACATGTATTCATCTGGGCTTGTGTACAGGTTCTCTGGGCCTTAGCAAGCTATTCCGGATCCGACCAAAAAAGCTTCATAGCTAAACGGTCGGTACCCGGGCCTTGCAGAGAAGAGCAGGGTTTTGCCTGTAATGCCTCTCTTAGGAGGGCTGGACCCTGGGATCCAGAGCTCTGGTCATACCCAAAACCAAGAGGCTATCTGTGCAGGGTGCTATACAGGTCCAGGGGAGTGGAATCCTTGGGAACCCGGTCCCTGAAGGTCTAGTACAATGCCTGCCGTGAGAGGTGAAGTTTGGGCTTCTGTGGACCAAACAAAGTCCTGCGGCGGGGAAAAGGTAAGTGGGGGCCCCTCAGGAACTTGGTTCTATTGAGGGGACCCCCAAGCCTAATATGTCTTTCTGCCTGTTACCTAAAGGGTATTCCCGCTAATAGCTGTATATGCCTAAGAAATCCTAGAAATGTTTTTTCATAAGGGAAGTTTTAAAAAAACTGTAAACCTGGAAATGTTTTTTCATAAAGGAGGTTTTAAAAAAAAAAAAGACAAAGGTGCGGTACCTGTGTTTGTCCACTAGAGGCCGCTGTGGAACGTCTTTTTTCTTGGGACTATTCCTTCCATGGTGAAAGTCCAGGCAGATGAGTGAGCTCTCTATCAGGGAAGCTGCATTCCTCTGTCATGCTGCCAAGTAGTTTCCTTCCATCCCCGAGTCCTGGTGAAACAGGGACCCTGGCTCCTCTCCCTACATGGCGCCAAGAGCGCACACGTGCACGCGCGCGCACACATGCTTTCCTTTTATAAGGTTTAGCTTCAAAAAAGGGGGCGGAGCCTGGCGGATGACGCGCTCTGTGCGCCCAGCGCTTCTGCGCATGTGCGGGCGTCCCAGCAAGATAAAAGGACTCAGTCCACGCTGCTTGCTATGGACACAGAGCATGAAAAGGAGCTGGTAGCATGGTATAGGGGCTTACAGCGGGCGGTTGATACAGGCATCCCCAGAAAGACGCATTAGTAGACACCCACTGATGTACATAGCAGCAAATTGCATTAGACTATTTCAGTAAGGGGTGTATTGCGGCTGGAATACCTCAGCTTTGAACTAAGGAATATGCCGCCTAAAAAACTCCGAGATATACCTCTCAGGAAGTGTAGGGGGTCTCCATCGGGCTCTGAGGATCTGGAGCAGTCATCTGCACCCTCCTCCCCTGAGAAATCAGAGGTTAATACCCATAAGGAACCCCCGGGAGTGCCAGGTACTGCGGCTGTCCTCAGTCCACCTGCTCCTGCATATATAACAGAGGAGGTTTTTTCCTCAACTCTGGAGGGATTGGAGCAGAGATTGGCAGCATTGATCGCTTCTTCTCTACAGGAAAGAAAGCGCGCCAGATCTCCATCACCTCCATTAGAGTGCCTGTTGGCAGAGCAACAGTCCCAGGAAGGGACCGACCTACCTGAAGGGGATCAGGAGGAGGTTAGCTCTGTTTTTGAGGAATCGACAGTAGATGAACCATTTTCAGCATCGCAGACTGAAAGATTGTGGGTCCAGACCCTAACTGACATGGTTCGATCTGCATTTAAAATGCCTCTTGTTGAACCATCAACTACTGCTGTCTCCTCATTGGGGTCGCTAAAAGCTCCCCAGGTTAATTGCTCCTTTCCAATACATCCATTATTGGAAGGACTTATATACCAGGACTGGGAACATCCTGATAAACTATTTGTTCCGCCTAAAAGGTTTCCGGTGATCTATCCCATGGAGGAAAAGTTCACCCAGAGATGGAATGTTCCTACGGTGGATGCAGCCATCTCTTCTGTGAACAAATCACTGACATGTCCAGTGAGATAATGTTCAAATGTTCAAAGATCCAGTGGATAAAAAATTGGAATCTTTATTAAAATCTGCTTTTTCCACAGCAGGGGCTGTTACACAGCCAGCAGTGGCAGCTATTGGGGTCTGCCAAGCTTTAAAGGATCAAATGAAAATGGTCCTGAGGGATTTGCCAGACCAGCAGGCCCAGGCTCTGGCTGATCTGCCTAGAGCATTATGCTTTGCGGTTGACGCCATCAAGGATTCTATCCATCAGGCCTCCCGCCTCACGCTGTCTTTGGTACATATGCGTAGGCTTCTGTGGCTCAAAAACTGGTCTGCTGAAGCTCCCTGTAAGAAGCTCTTAGTTAGCTTCCCATTTCATGGGGAACGCCTTTTTGGCGAAGACCTGGATAAGTATATCCAGAAGATTTCCAGTGGTAAAAGTACTCTCTTACCGAGTAAAAAGAGGTCTAGGGGTCCATCTTTTAAGAGGACTACCTCTCCTATCCCTGCGACGTCTGCTACTAAGCAGTTCCGACGGCCTCCTCGGTCAAACTCAGGAGGTAAAAATCAGGGACAGCCACAGGGTAATAAAAAGCCCTGGATCCGAAGAGGTACTAAACCAGCCTCCAAGTCAAGCCTATGAAGGGCTGCCCCCACTCAAACGGGTGGGGGGAAGACTTCAGTTGTTCGCAGAGACCTGGCGGGAGACGATCAAGGACAGATGGGTGCTCTCCGCAGTAACTCTGGGATACAAGTTGGAGTTTAAAGAGTCTCCTCCGTCCCATTTTATGTGGTCAGGCATGCCAAGAGACCCTCTGAAAAGAGGGTCTCTCCTATTGGCGTTAGAACAACTATTGCTCCAAGGAGTAATTATGGAGGTTCCTATGGAAGAGTGGGGGTTGGGTTTCTACTCAAACCTTTTCACAGTCCCGAAGCCAAACGGGGACATAAGACCCATATTGGACCTAAAGAGTCTAAACAAATTTCTAAACGTCCGGTCTTTCCGGATGGAGTCGATCCGATCGGTCACCGCTGCCCTACAAGGGGAGGAATGGTTAGCCTCGATCGACATCAAAGATGCTTACTTGCATGTTCCCATCTTTCCAGGTCATCAAAAATTCCTACGCTTTGCAGTAGAAGGGCGCCATTTTCAGTTCAGAGCCTTACCATTCGGTCTGGCCACAGCACCACGAGTGTTCACAAAAATTCTGGCCCCACTGTTGGCCGATCTAAGAACACGGGGTGTAACGATAATGGCATACCTAGACGACCTGTTGTTGATGGACCACTCAGTTGCCAAGCTAGAAGTGGTAATTGTCGATACAATCAAGTATCTAGAATCTCACGGTTGGGTCATCAACCTGGACAAGTCAGCCCTACAGCCAGTGAAAAACCTGGTATATCTAGGGCTACGGCTGGATTCAGACCAGAGGAAGATTTTCTTACCTCTAGACAAGGTATCCTCTTTGAGGGCCTTGGTCCGTCTGCTTTGTGCAAAAAGACAGCCGTCCATACGCCTGTGCATGAGGCTGCTAGGAAAGATGGTAGCATCATTCGAAGCTGTACCATACGCCCAATTCCACTCAAGGAATTTACAAAGGGCCATATTGTCAGCCTGGAACGGAAAAGTTCAGGCTCTAGACTTCCCGATGGCTTTGTCCCCTTCCGTTCGGAAGAGTCTCTGCTGGTGGTTGATCCCCCAGAATCTCCAGAAGGGAAAACCCTTCAGCCCGATATCTTGGAAGGTGGTCACTACAGATGCCAGCCTTATAGGCTGGGGGGCAGTACTGGAGCAATGGTCTCTCCAGGGCAGATGGTCAAATGTAGTAAAAACCCTGCCCATCAATCTCTTAGAGATACGAGCAGCCCGGTACGCCCTAGTAGCCTGGACATCCAGACTCCAAGGGTCCCCTGTCAGAATTCAATCAGACAATGCCACAGCAGTGGCATATATCAATCATCAGGGAGGCACCAGGAGTCGTGCAGCCCAGAGGGAAGTAAGTCACATCCTGGAATGGGCAGAAAAGCATGTCCCATGTATATCAGCTGTCTTCATTCCAGGGGTGGAGAATTGGAAGGCGGACTTTCTGAGTCGCCAACAGTTATGCCCAGGGAAATGGTCCCTTCATCCCGAGGTCTTCCGAGCAATATGTCAGCGGTGGGGAACACCGGATGTAGATCTGCTAGCATCCAGATTCAACGCAAAGGTGGACAGATTTGTCTCCCGGACAAGGGATCCCCTCGCTTGCGGCTCGGATGCTCTGGTGTTCCCTTGGGATCAGTTCAGACTGATATATGCATTCCCTCCGCTACAATTGTTGCCTCGACTCCTTCGCAGAGTCAGGTTGGAGAAGAAGCCGGTGATCCTGGTGGCTCCAGCGTGGCCCCGAAGGGCCTGGTACGCGGAGATCATCAAAATGTCTGTGGGGAGTCCTTGGACCCTTCCACGTCGTCCGGACCTGCTTTCGCAAGGACCGATATACCACCCTTCCTTACTAACTCTAAGTTTAACGGCCTGGCTATTGAATCCCACATCCTAAAGAAGAGAGGTCTCTCTAACTCTGTGGTATCAACTATAATCAATGCCAGGAAGCCTGTATCCAGGCAGATCTACTATAGAGTTTGGAAGGCGTACATCACTTGGTGCGAGGCCAGAAAATGGCATCCACGTAAGTACGTTATAGGCAGAATTCTGGACTTCCTGCAGTGGGCTGTAGACAGGAAGTTTGCCTTAAGTACTATCAAGGGCCAGGTTTCGGCCTTGTCAATACTATTTCAAAGGCCCCTGGCTATGCATTTACTTGTCAAATCCTTTATGCAAGGTGTGACTCGTATTATTCCACCGATTAAGGCTCCCATATGCCCATGGGATCTAAATTTGGTTCTGTCGGTTCTGCAGAAGCAGCCATTTGAACCTTTGCGGCACATTTCCTTGGTTCTACTCACCAGGAAATTTATATTTTTTAGTAGCCATATGCTCGGCTAGAAGAGTGTCGGAATTAGCCGCCATGTCCTGTAAAGAGCCATATCTGGTTATCCATAAGGACAGAGTAGTATTACGTCCTCACCCAGCCTTTCTTCCTAAGGTGGTATCGAGGTTTCACTTAAACCAGGATGTGGTTCTTCCTTCTTTTTTCCCCAAACCAAGCTCGGTAGAGGAAAAGTTATTGCATTCTTTGGATGTAGTAAGAGCAGTTAAAGCTTATCTAAAAGCCACTGCTCAGATTCGTAGAACGGATTCTTTGTTTGTTCTGCCGGAAGGCCCCAGAAAGGGTCAGGCAGCATCAAAATCTACTTTAGCCAAGTGGATTCGACAGGTCATAATACAAGCCTATGGCTTGAGAAGTAGACCGCCTCCGTTCAAAGTTAGGGCGCACTCCACGAGAGCAGTTGGAACTTCATGGGCAGTGCATCACCAGGCCTCCCTGGCGCAAATTTGTAAGGCCGCAACATGGTCTTCAGTACACACGTTTACTAGGTTCTACCAGGTGGACGTTAGAAGTCAGGAGGATGTCGCCTTTGGGCGCAGTGTGTTGCAGGCCGCAAAAGATCCTCATGCCTGATGGCGCCCAGCTTATGTATGGTGTATCCCCCCCCCTCATGTGGCATTGCTTTGGGACGTCCCACATAGTAATGACTATGCTGCTCTGTGTCCCGTGATGTATGAACAAGAAAGTAGGATTTTTAAAACAGCTTACCTGTAAAATCCTTTTCTTGGAGTACATCACGGGACACAGAGCTCCCACCCCTCTTTTGGGGACACGTATTGCTTTGCTACAAAACTGAGGTACTCCCGGATGGGAGGGGCTTATATAGGGGAGGGTACTTCCTGTTTTGGAAGTTGCCAGTGCCAGCACCTGAAGGTAATTCTATATAACCCACATAGTAATGACTATGCTGCTCTGTGTCCCGTGATGTACTCCAAGAAAAGGATTTTACAGGTAAGCTGTTTTAAAATCCTACTTTTACACTTCCCTCCTGTATGCTGTGCAGTGCTAGTCCCCCATTTTAACATTTAATTAAAGTGGTTGTAAACCTTCTTTTTAAAAATAAAAATAACAAACATGCCTATACTTACCTGCTCTGTGCAATGGTTTTTGACAGAGCACCCCCGATCCTCCTCTTCTGGGGTCCCCCATCAGTGCTCCAGGCACCTTCTTTTCATCAGGTGCCCCCCACAGAAAGCCACTTTCTCTGGGGGCTTGCTCCTGAGTCCTGCTGCTGCATCCATTGACACAGACAGCCGGACTACGCCCCGCCCCCGAGCCACAGGAGTTTATTGACAGCAGCGGGAGCCAATGGCTCCTGCTGCCATTAATCTGTCCAATTAGTGTCCAGGGGGGTTGCAGCTGCAGCACAAAAGGTTTTTCACCTTAATGCATAGAATGAAAGTTTTTTTACCTTAAATGGAGAGGGAAAAAAATAGGTCATATGACCATCCATGGTCTTTACATCTTTCTCTGAACTAACCTGTGGGAGGAGTCAGGTGGAGCCAGCACATCAGTGCAGTAATGCTCACTCAACAGTGACTGAAATTTAGCAGACATGATTATCTAAACTAATACACACAGCTTTGCCTAAATGTGAACAGTAGAGGGCAGTAGACCCGATGCCATCTCATCCAGATGAAACGGGTTCTATAAAAGTTGGCTGCACCACGGAGGACACAGCAGCAAAGTCTGACACCTCCAGAAGCCCAGGGGATATGTCCAAGACTGTCATTGGATCTTGTGGGAGACTGAGTGTAAGCAGACATGAAGTATACCTGCTGCAATGCCCTTCAATGAACATTCAGAGGCACACAGTAAAATAAGGAAAGGGAAAAATATATAAAGCAGCAGTTTTCCACCAGGCAGCAGAGGGAGAAGCAGATGGGACCAAAGCCGGTTAGAAGGCGTTCTCTTTACTTTATTGTCAGGCAGTGATGGCATATGGATATTGAAACTAACCAATCAGTTCTTGAAATGTACATGTTGTAGAAAAAGGATCACTATAGCAAAATTATTGTATTATGGTAAATGTATGTGGTTAATACCAGAAAAGATTGTATTTAGTGTATGAATTATTTTGATTCATTTTTAATATTCAAAGTATTTTTTGGAGAAATCACTTTCAAAAACACCCCCCAGCATTTCTAGCTGCAGCCATCATGAGCAACAGCAGACATTTCATGTAGAATTTGCTTTCTTGAATCCATCTGCTCTTAGCTCAGGCATGTAGGCAGGAGGTTGTGCTTAGCTGAGAAAGCCCCTCCTCCAGATAAAAAAAAAAAAATGCCATGAATACTCCTGGCTTATATGATCATTGATCATCGTATGATCATTGTAGCATTTTAGCCTAGGCCAGAAACCAGTAAGCAGCTGAAGCATTATAACAAAGTTTAATAAAAAGTAAATATAACTATCTATTTACTAATGCAATCAGCATAAAGAATAGAAATAGTTATTTTTGATTGAGAGAGTTTAACCATGCTTTAATGTTTGTTGCTTACCAACGTCTATCTCAAACCCTGTTTATCTAAGACTACCCTGTCCACAGATTGTCATGTAATATGTATGTTGAGTGCACATGATTAAACAGGTCTCTTATTTTTATGTTCTCTGTCTCTGATACAGATGGCAATGTAGACCTGGATAAAATGTGCCTTCATTTGCCTCTCTCAAAAAGGACAGCACCATTTTTCCATTTTTGGTCAAGCATCATCCAAGGTCAGTATCTACTTTCTGGACAGATAGTGGCTCAGAGATGACACATTCATGAAAATTCCGGTGCTTAGGTCTTGCCTGCGCTCACAAATGGTTAAGATAATTTTTTTAATTATTATTTGTTGCTGCATGTCACAGACTTGTAAAGCTACCGTACTTACAGCTCCACCTAGTAAACATTTTGGTTCAAAGAAATTCATCTGGACAAATTATGGATTTCACAAATAACACTCCTGAAATAACCAAAGCATTCATTTTTAAGCCCATGCATTCCTAATGAAGGTCATACAAGAGGTTCATGGAGATTAATAAAAATTGATCAAGGTGGAAAAGGTTTCTTGCTATCAATGTAACCAAACAGACCACTTTTCTCAGAAAATGCCTTTCGTTATTTGAAATGCACTGTATGCCTTCACTTTTCTACAGCCTTGTTTCCATAGTCTGAGGTCTCTGATCATTCAAAGGTTAATCTCATTCTAACTATCAGGACTTGTGATGTACGTGTTTTTTGTCCCTCAAGCACCCATGGGGTTTCTGGACGTCAACTGCACTGGCAATCTTCGCCTCTCGCTGAAACACAGACTTTTTTCAGACACAGACTATCTAAATAGGTTGTGACTTTTTCCAGCAATAACCTGTTGGGTTATCACATCTTTGGCAGAAACTGGGAAAAGCACGAGGGGAGGTGACAAGGGTGCAAGCAGCTGAATTCATTTGCAGTAATGCTCTCACATACATAGTGTATTCTGCATATGCCATGCTTAACATAGCACTTAAAAGAATATTCCAGAGGGATGATACAGAGATGCGATTAATCAAGTGCTCAGATTTATGCAACCAGCATCCAAATGTAGAACTTACAAAAATTTCTCAAACTCTGCCAGGGCTAACAAAAAATTGCCAAGACTACCATTAAAAAAATGTCTTCCAGCATGTAGGGTAGCGGCATTTACAGTAGCCTACACCAACACTACAGCAGTTCCTGGGCCCAGCTCATTGGCCTTCGGCTCCAATGGTTAAATGCTGAAAGTGGTGGGTGGGTCATGTGCATAGCATACTGCTTATGATGGGGGAGATCCAAACTTCTATTCATCTGAACATGCTCGTATTTTCAATAAGGGCCTTGCAAATAAAAACGCACCTTTTTGCTGCCAGCATCTACATTCCTAGGGACAAAAAAATGCTTATTTTAAGCCAGTATTGGCAAATAAGGCTTGTTTTCATCTGCATACATAATTTAGGTGGTAAAATTGCAACTCTGCCTCCCCCTCCCTTTGATCAGAAAAGAAAATTCCATTTTCATTCTGCCAACCAGTTTAAATCCAGATGAAACCACAAATTCATAGTAAACCATCTACAGCAAGTGGCAACCTTTCTGTATTCTTAGTATCATGACTGCCCATGAAAAGAAACACCTGGCTGGTTATCCTATATATTAAGGCTGTAACCCAGTTTACAATACCCAATCCATTGTCTAGAAAACCAAGTCCTACTTCTAAACTGTGGGCATGTTCTGCAAGAACCAACCGACTTTCTGCCTGTACCTCTGTAAAGGCTTTCTGCTAGAAAGCTGGAGGAAGTTTCAATGAACTACGATGGCGCTCATCCTAGTTCATTGAGAACTACAAGCCTTCTGCTGTGGTAGTTTATACATCCACAGATCATTGTGAATGAATGACGCAGATGTGTGGGTGGAGCCCTGCAAAACCGTGTCAATTTTAAGACGTGACAACGGCTGCGGAGGAGAGGATCCACTGTCATAGGGAGAGGGGATCAGGGGGCGAGGTGTTGGAACATAATACACCTAAATATGAGTGTCATTTGTAACATGTTACAAACATGAACTTATCCTTTCATTTCTGATGGATTACATGTCCTATACCCTCCTCATCTCCATAACTGTTCCTTGTGCACAGGCAGAGAACACAGGAAGTTATCAGCTCACAAGATTACTGGTGAAATCGATATGTATGTTTGCATTTATAACACCATTTTAAGACTTTAAAAGGAATATACAGCAGACCTAAAAAGATCAGAGCAAATAAGAGAAGTTCAATGTGCTGGTTTACATACACTAAAAGAAGCCTGCATTGAGAGAAATATGGGAGCCGCCATTGGTGCCCTTCTTCTGAAGACACTAGCTGGCTGGCAACCAATGGCTTTAATTCTTTCTGATTCAAGGACCTCGTATGAACATGCAACAAGTAAAGTCAGAGTAATGCCAAAGCTTTTGCTCTGCATGCTGGTTCAAGGTCAGAAACCAAAAAAGTGTTGATTTTACTGGATCAGTATTAAATGGAACTTACATTTTTGAGAGATAGGTCTACAATGGCAACCTATATAATCCCTTTAGGACATAAATTTGGTGAGTACAGGAAAAAGTCCAGAAATTGCTATCTGGTTTTTCACTACAATTATCAATAAACATTTAATGTTTTGGTAGATATATTGGATGGCATGAAATAGATGAGAGGGTGTCTCTTTATGATACTTAACCACTTGCCGCCCGCCCTATTGCAAAATGACGGCGGCAAAGTGGTTTCAATATCCTGACTGGACGTCATATGACGTCTTCAGGATATTGAGCCGCTGCGCACCCCCGGGGGCGCGCATCGCGGCGATCGTTGTTGTGGGATGTCAGTCTGACACCCCGCAACACCGATCTAGGTAAACAGGAAAAGCCAGTGATCGGCTTTTCCTCACTCGCGTCTGTCAGACGCGAGTAGAGGAGAGCTGATCGGCTGCTCCTCTGACAGGGGGGTTTGTGCTGATCGATTATCAGCGCAGCCCCCCCGAGGATGCCCACACTGGACCACCAGGGATGCCACCAGACCACCAGGGATGCCCACCATAAGGTATGCCACCCTAGACCACCAGGGATGACACTTAGAAATGCCTAATGGATGCCAATCAGTGCCCACAATGGATGCCAATCAGTGCCCACAATGGGCACCACTGATTGGCAGGCATTATTGCTTGGCACTGATTGGCATCCATTAGTACAACACATTACAGTACAGTGCCACCTATCAGTGCCCATCCATGCCACCTATCAGTGCCCATCCATGCCACCTATCAGTGCCCATTCGTGCCGCCTATCAGTGCCCATCCGTGTTGCCTATCCGTGCCCATCCATGCCGCCTATCTGTGCCCATCCGTGCCACCTATCTGTGCCCATCCGTGCCGCCTATCGGTGCCCATCCGTGCTGCCTCATCGGTGCCCATCCGTGCTGCCTCATCGGTGCCCATCAGTGCCGCCTCGTCAGTGCAGCCCCATCAGTGCCCATCAGTGAAGGAGAAAACGTACTTATTTACAAAGTTTTTTAACTTAAACACAAAAAAAACGCTTTTTTAAAAAAAAATATTGTTTTTTATTTTTTTAGCAGAAAATAAAAATCGCAGAGGTGATCAAATACCACCAAAAGAAATCTCTATTTGTGGGAACAAAATGATAAAAATTTCGTTTGGGTACAGTGTAGCATGACCGCGCAATTGTCATTCAAAGTGCAAAAGCGCAGAAAGCTGAAAATTGGTCTGGGCAGGAAGGTGTATAAGTGCCCTGTATGGAAGTGGTTAAGCTGGCCATACCCTAGTAGATTTTCAGATGAATATTCAAATAAACATTCTCCCGGTACATTCAATAACATGGATAAAAAAAATGGCATACGGCGCCCAAAATTCATTAAAAATAAATACAACCAAATGCAGCTCCAAAATTAGTGTAAACGAATAAACTGTGGAAAAAAAAGGTACAAAGGGCGCAAAAAGTGTAAAATAATTGTCCATATACACCACTCGAGTGTACAAACAATGTTCATTAGACAAATGGATATAAATATTGATGTAATAACTGTATTCCAAGTGATAGATTCCAACCACTGTGCTTTCAGAAAGTGCAATGTGCATATAAAGTGCTTCACCCGACGTGACAATCAAAATCTGCTTACCAGATGTAAGCGCCCATCAAAGACCATCAGGCACATAAAAATTTCTCTCAGAATCCTTCCTTGTTCAATCTCTCCCATATATATTCAGTTCCCCATAAGGTTCGCAGAAATGACTTCTTGAGGGGAAGGTATTATATTCCTCCACTCTGCAGAGAATCAAACGGCTCCACCGGAATGAGCCACAAAAAGACTGGGGATAGTGCAATACCGTTTTATTTAAAATTGAACAGGGTAAACCAGTGTACTGTACATAGGCAGGTACACTCGCAGCTATAGAAAGGAGGCAGCGGCCGGACTATTCACCAAGTGATCTGAAGACCGGCATGCAACAGCTGTAGAAATGTAGAACTTACAAAATACACGGCTCCAGAGTAATGGTGTGCTAGCATTTCAATGCATTTCGCGAGGTTCGCGTCATCAGGAAATTGACTTTTTTTTTCACATTCAATAACATGACCAATGTCATTATCATTGTCAAATGCTTTTTAAGAATTGATTTTGGAGCGAATGGTCTTTCCCGAACGAAAACCACATCGACTGTTAGAAATTTGTTTGTTAAAGAAAAAAAATTCAATTTTGCTACTTTGAATTTTCTCACTACTACTCTCAAAAATGGATGACAATTTGACCCCACTAACGATTAGAACATCGAAGATTCTTAAAACAAAAATGTTGAACAGAATTCCACTAGTGTATGGCTAGCTTTGGTCTTTTAATGTAGAGTTGAAGGGACCCATCTAAGTGGGTCCGGGTCCCTTCAGTCTTATAACATTTAGGTAGATGGGAAGGACTTGAAAAAGAAGTCTATCTTTAAAACCACTTCCCTACCGCCAGACGTCATATGACGTCCTGGACTTTCAGGGGGGATATCTGAATGATGCCTGCAGCTACAGGCATCATTCAGATATCATTCTTTGCAGCCGGCGATTCTGTGCACGATAAGAACTATCATAGTGGCAGTTCCACCGCTTGATCGTTCTTATAGGCGATGGGAGGGGACACCCCCCCCCGCATGACGACGATAGAGATTTCCGGTGACCAGTTGGTCACCAATCATCTCTATGACCGTCGGAGGCCCGGGCGCGACGTTATGACGTCACGCCCGGGATCCCGGATGTAAACAAAGCCGTGATTGTGGCTGTCAGCATGAGATCTGTGAAATTTTTTCCTCAATCTCATGCTTTCCAGCCTGGAGGAGAGATGTGGGGTCTTATTGACCCCGCATCTCTCCATAAAGAGGACCGGTCACAATAGATTCCTATTACAAGGGATGTTTACATTTCTTGTAATAGGAATAAAAAGTGTAAAAATAAAAAAAAATTAAGTGAAATAAAAAATAAATAAATAAAACATTTTTTTAACACACACATAAGTCCCGCCCACATATGTAAACGCCGCTCAAAACACACGTGAGGTATCGTAGCATGCGTTAGAGCATGTGTAACAATTCTAGCACTAGACCTCCTCTGTAAATCTAAATTGGTAACCTGTAAAAAAATGTAAAGCGTCACGTATGGAGATTTTTAAGTACCGAAGTTTGGTGCCATTCCTTGAGTGCGCGCAATTTTAAAGAGTAACATGTTGGGTATCTATTTACTCAGTGTAACATCATCTTTCACATTATACAAAAAAATTGGGCTAACGTTACTGTTTTGTTATTTTTTAATTCATGAAACTGTTTTTTCCCCCAAAAAAGGCGTTTGAAAAATTATTGCGCAACTACTGTGCGAGATAAATAGTTGCAATGACCGCCACTTTATTCCCTAGGGTGTCTGCTAAAAAAAAACATATATAATGTTTGAGGGTTCTGAGTGATTTTCTAGCAAAAAAAAAAAATATGATTTTTACATGAAGGAGAGGAGTGCCAGAATAGGCCCGGTATGGAAGTGGTTAAAGTAACAAATCGAATACACCGAAATTTGGATTTGTATGTTCAAAAGTTAGTTTTTTTCAGCTGAGTTCAATGAGATGAAATAAAGATTATTTTCCTTGTGTTGAAGCTTTGTGAATTGAGCCTAAAGTATTTTTTTGAAAACAAGCAGGAATGCATTTATTTCTGGCGCTCTTTGCCTACCTACAGTACTTAGACATTAGACCCTACTGGCAGTTTTGTTATTGGTTAATAGGCAATGCTGGGTATTACAGTGCAAAAACATGTGACAGCACTTTGAATTGTTATTACCTGCATGAGAATGTGTAGAACCGTTTACTTTACCATCACAATTTCATTCATTTAATGGGGTCATTCAGTGAGCTTCTATTGCATTTCTTATTTCTACTGAGTGACACCCATGTGTCTGAAACCTCAACAGAAATCCATTATTAGCCATTTTTGCATAATTACTTTCTTCATACACTGCTTCAATCAATTTGACATGGATGACTGGATGTGTCCATCACTCCCCGGCACATCGTAGTATGCAGTTTCCGTCTTATGTCCCAGATAAGACATTCTCGCCTCCTATCTCTTGTAAAGGGACAATTTTCCTGTTTCAAAAATGCTCAGCTCTCAGCTGTGTTGCAGTGATTCAAAGGAGCTGATGTTTTTTTCATAGTCCCAATCCATTGCTTGATATCTCCGGGTAGGCTGCTGTCACTTTTAGAATGGCAGCAGAATACACAGTAAAGACAGGAAACTTTGTAACTGTTCATACAGATGGAAATAATGATTCTTCAACACCACGGAAACACACTCAGAACCAGATTTAAATAGAATTTGCAGTCAAAACTCTTTTCAAGCAATTACTAACCACTGCCTACATGCAAAACTTTTTTCCCACGTAACTTGTGTTTTCAGCACTCTCATTTGTTTCAGTACTATCACGAGACTGCCTTTTGTGAGTCTGAAATAATTTTTTGAGTATTTGCTTTTTCACACACTTCTGAACCCCATTCAACCTTTTGGGGCTGGTTTACTAAAGGCAAATATACTGTGCACTCTGCAAGTGCAGTTGCTCTAGAATTTAGTAAATGTGATAAAGCTCTGTTTCCATTATCCAATCAAGTGCAAGCAAAAATTAGGTTTTCCTTGCACCTGATTGGGTATTCTTTCTAATCTGAAGCTTTACCTTATCTACCAAGCGCTAGAGCAACTGCACTTGCGGAACACCCAAGAGGATAGTATGTGACAGGTCAAAATATATTAATGCGTTAAAGTGTTTGTTCACCAATGCCAGAAGTCTGCCAAGCAAAATAGGTGAGTTGGAAGCTCTGGTGCATGAGGAGAGCTATGCTGAAACTTGGCTTCATTCCTCACATGACTGGGCTATTAATATTCCTGGCTATGCACTCTTTCGGAAAGACAGGGTAAAAAGGAAAGGTGGAGGGGTCTGTCTCTATGTGAGAAGTGATCTCAAAGCGAGTGTGAAAGAGGACCTGGTGGATGGAGAGTGGGATGAGTCTGAAGCATTATGGGTGGAACTGCATACAGATGTGCGTAGTTCAAAGTTAATCATTGGAGTTTGTTATAGACCACCCAATGTTAATGAGGAGGTGGAGACTCAGCTCCTTGCACAGATGGAAAGGGCTGCAAGGGCTGGGACGGTGATAATAATGGGGGATTTTAACTACCCAGAAATTGAATGGAGTAATGGCACTGCTGGGACAGTTAAAGGGCAAAAATGTATAAACCTATTGCAGGACAATTTTATGGTCCAGTTTATTGAGGCCCCAACTAGGATTGATGCTCTGTTGGACCTGGTAATCTCAAACCAGGCAGAGCGTATTACTAATGTTCAGATAAAGGAACACCTGGGTAGCAGTGACCACAACATGATTTCATTTGATGTTAGCTGTAAGCAAAAATCACATACGGGAAAGATAAAAACACTTAATTTCAAGAGAGCTAATTTTCCAAGGATGAGGCCTGCTTTCCAAGACTGGAAGGGAATATTGGCATCAATGGGCACAGAACAAAAATGTGAATTCTTCAAAAAGACTGTTTGTGAACTCACTGCAAAGTATATTCCCATGGGCAAGAAGTTTAAAAGGCTAAAAATAAAACCTATGTGGCTCACGGCCAAAGTTAAAAAAACTATAAACTACAAGAAAAGAGCTTTTAAAAAATATAAAAATGAGGGAACACTAGTGTCATTTAAATGTTACAAAGAATATAACAGGATATGTAAAAAGGAAATCAAGGATGCAAAAATTCAAAACAAACGACAGATTGCAAAAGATAGTAGAACAAACCCCAAAAAATTATTCAAATATATTAATAGTAAAAAGGTCAAGTCTGAGCATGTAGGCCCTTTACAAAATAATCTAAAGTGTGTGACTGGGGACAAAGAGAAGGCTAATTTATTAAATACTTTCTTCAGCTCTGTGTATACAAAGGAGCATGGGGGAGCTCATGTCCATAATGGGGGTGGTAGTGACACAGCCCCAAATCCACAATGGCTCAAAAGTGATATGGTCCAGAAATATTTAGACAGAATAAAGGTGGATAAAGCACCTGGACCAGATGGCATACACCCACAAATCCTAAAAGAATTGAGCTCTGTAATTTCAAAGCCATTGTATCTGTATTTAGGGACTCATTAATGACAGGAATAGTACCACTGGATTGGCACAGGGCCAATGTGGTGCCTATATTTAAAAAGGGAACAAAGTCTTTACCAAGTAAATATAGACCTGTTAGTTTAACTTCTATAGTTGGGAAGATACTGGAGAGATTAATAAAAGACCACATAGATGAGTTCTTGCTGGAAAAAAATATTTTAAGCAACAGACAGCATGGATTCATGAAAGACAGAAGTTGTCAGACAAACCTGATTTATTTTTATGAAGAGGTAAGTAAAACCTTGGACAGAGGGGTGGCTGTGAAAACCTTGGACAGAGGGGTGGCTGTGGACATGGTATACTTGGATTTTGCAAAAGCGTTCGATACAGTTCCCCACACACTGCTCATGTGCAAGGTAAAGTCTACAGGATTGGAAATATCAGTTTGTAAATGGATAGAAAACTGTCTAAAAGACAGAATTCAGAGAGTCCTGGTTAATGATTCTTACTCTGAATGGTCTAAGGTTATCAGTGGTGTACCCCAAGGTTCAGTGTTGGGACCCTTACTTTTTAATATCTTTATGATATTGGGTCTGAGATCAAAAGTAACATTTCTGTCTTTGCAGATGACACCAAGCTATGCAGTGGAATAACGTCCTTACAGGATGTCTCCAATTTACAAGCCGACCTCAATGCTCTGTCTAATTGGGCGACTATGAGGTTTAATGTTGATAAATGTAAAGTTATGCACTTAGGGGCTAAGAATATGAATGCATCATACATATAAGGGGGAGTACAACTGGGGGGATCTGTAGTGGAGAAGGATCTGGGGGTTTTGGTAGATCATAAGCTCAATAATGGCATGCAATGCCAAGCTGCGGTTTCCAAAGCGAGCAAAGTCCTTTCTTGTATTAAGAGAGGTATGGACTCCAGAGAGATATCATTTTTCCCCTGTACAAATCATTAGTAAGGCCTCATCTGGAATATGCAGTTCAGTTTTGGGCCCCAGTTATCAAAAAGGATATTGAGGAACTGGAGAAAGTGCAGAGAAGGGCAACCAAACTAATAAGAGGCATGGAGGAGCTCAGCTATGAGGAGAGATTAGAGGAACTGAATTTATTCACTCTTGAGAAGAGGAGATTAAGGGGGGATATGATCAACATGTACAAATATATAAGGGGTCCATATAGTGAACTTGGTGTTGAGTTATTCACTTTACGGTCAACACAAAGGACAAGGGGGCACTCTTTACGTCTAGAGGAAAAGAGATTTCACCTCCAAATATGGAAAGGTTTCTTCACAGTAAGAGCTGTGAAAATGTGGAATAGACTCCTTGCAGAGGTGGTTCTGGCCAGCTCAGTAGATTGCTTTAAGAAAGGCCTGGATTCTTTCTTAAATGTACATAATATAACTGGGTACTGACATTTATAGGTAAAGTGGATCTGGGGAATATCCGATTGCCTCTCAGGGATTCAGAAAGTAATTTTTTCCCCTGCTGTAGCAAATTGGATCATGCTCTGCTGGGGGTTTTCGCCTTCCTCTGGATCAACTGTGGGTATAGAATTAGGTATATGGGATTGTATGATATTATTATTTAATTTTTTTATGGTTGAACTGGATGGATGACTTGTGTCTTTTTTCAACCTGACTAACTATGTAACTATGTAAGTGCACAGTCAATTTGCCTTTAGTAAATGAACCCCTTTGTGTTTTATTTAAAAACACTTGATCAGCTAGTACAAGTGCTTGAATTATGATACAGCTGAGAATGGGACAGATGGCAGGTTTTTGGACTGTCCACCATTATTTTTTCTTGTGTTCTCTTAACATTTTGAGGCAAAGTCGAGATACACCATTAATTTGAGATAACTGGCTCCACATACTAAGATGAAAAGTGTGGTAAAATGAATTGAAGTGAGATGAAGTGGTCTGGGCCTGACTTACTCAAGTATGAAGTGAGCGGAGGTCTACTTCAAACAACCAATCATTTGATTCTTCACATGAATGAATGTATGATGTGAACACAGGTTCACTTCACTTTAACCTTTAGTAAATCTAGCAAATGGCTATTTAAAATGAACCCGAGCTTAAAAAGTGTACATTTGCTATGTTATAGGGGACATTTAGGGCTCATGCACATTGGACATTTGGCCCTCGTGCATGAGATCCTGGCATTTAGGTGCAGAAGGAAGGCACATGCGCACCCCTTCCAGTCCAGCTGCCTTAAGCATGCAAAATTCTTTGAGAAGTTGAAAACTGCTAGGGTTGGATGGGACAAAGAGTGGTGCCACTGCTAAGGGCAGTAATGAGTGCCCAGAATACAGTCTGCACTCTGGGCATACAGTACTGGTGACGAGTCATTTTCCGTCTACCTGCCTTTTTTGGGCACTGCTTTCAGAGTTCAGTTCCTCTAAGATTACTACACTTCACTCCAGCGTAGATGATGGTGGAAACCTCCTATTATAGATAATTGAATAGCATAGTATATTGCACTGTTTACAAATAGGCTACACCAGCAGTGCATGTTCTCCCTTACTGCTCTTTACGAGTGTTGGGAAAAATACTGGGTATGGCGGAGCATGTGAACCACTGTACGTCTTCTCACATGACATTGCTGGTGCTTTGTGACTGGTTGATTAGACAGCACAAATGTCAAAGGGGTAGGGTGAGAATCCTCAGCCCTGTATAACCAAATGTAGACAATACAATCTTCTTTCCTGCAACCACGGGTTCCTCGATTTAAAATAGCTTGATTCCCCCATCAACACAGTCATTGTTGATGGGGGAATCCCTCCCGCAGAGCCATCATGTTCTCCCAAAATCAACCTGCCCACAACATGGTTCGAATCTCGTTCGGTCCCTGCTGAACCAGACAAGATTTGAACCATCTATGGCTGACTTAATTCTGAAGTTTACACTTTGTTACCTCTCCATTACTCCGTGCAACTGAGCAAGGTAGCATAAAGAAGATGGTATCTGGGAAGGGTTATATGTGTAGCTGGTGAAACCAGTACTAAAGTGTGCTTGTTGCTTTGCCCTGCAGTTTAAGCAGGTATCTACAGGTATAAAGAAACGCAACTATAGCACTAAACCGTGAACTGATCAGGAGGAAGGTTGGGGGTAAAGGACATGGGTAGATATGGGCGAGAACAGCTGTGATGGCATACAGATAATAAAGTCTTGTAAAGTAGGGCAATGTATGGTCCTCTTGTCCAAAATACAGGAATCAGTTGTACATCAGGATGGCGCATCCACCATAGGCCACCTTGGGAAGGCCAGTCTGAGAGCAATAGACATGAAAAGGAAAGTGCAAACCAGATCTCATTAAAACCCATTCTCTTTAATGAGTATAAAATAAGCATCCACTTACATCAGGATAAAGGAACTGTCAGCACCACAATAAAGGGAAGCCAGCCCCTCTCCATATGTCTCTGCTCATGTGTGATATCCAGAGAGGTGCTAGGTTCCCTTCATTGTGACAGTTCCTATATTCTGATGCAAGTGGATGCTTATTTTATACTCACTAAAGTGTACGGTTTCTGCTGACATCTGGTTTGCGCTTTCCTTTTCATTAGTAAGACCTCATCTGGAATATGCAGTTCAGTTTTGGGCCCCAGTTCTCAAAAAGGATATTGGGGAACTGGAGAAAGTGCAGAGAAGGGCAACCAAACTGATAAGAGGCATGGAGGAGCTCAGCTATGAGGAAAGATTAGAGGAACTGAATTTATTCACTCTTGAGAAGAGGAGATTAAGGGGGGATATGATTTACGGTCAACACAAAGGACAAGGGGGCACTCTTTGCGTCTAGAGGAAAAGAGATTTCACCTCCAAATACGGAAAGGTTTCTTCACAGTAAGAGCTGTGAAAATGTGGAATAGACTCCCTGCAGAGGTGGTTCTGGCCAGCTCGGTAGATTGCTTTAAGAAGGGCCTGGATTCTTTCTTAAATGTACATAATATAACTGGGTACTGACATTTATAGGTAAAGTTGATCCGGGGAATATCCGATTGCCTCTCGGGGGATCAGGAAGGAATTTTTTCCCCTGCCGTAGCAAATTGGATCATGCTCTGCTGGGGTTTTTTGCCTTCCTCTGGATCAACTGTGGGAATAGAATTGGGTATATGGGATTGTACGATATTTCTTTTTTTTTTTTTTTATGGTTGAACTGGATGGACTTGTGTCTTTTTTCAACCTGACTAACTATATAACTATGTAACTGTGTAACTATGTGTAGGTAGCTACATGTGCCTGTATCTATGTTCATGCCTTGTGGGAGCAGGAACATGGGACATTCATTATGTAAATACTGTCATACAGCTTGCAAGTCAGCACTCCCACCTATGAAGGGAGGCACTAAATACCTGCATCAAAAGTTAATTTACACTTATTGTTTAAAACATCCACTACCCACATCCTTGCTGCCAGTCTATAGCTGGCCATACACTAGTAGATTTTTGAGCAAAGGTTTGTACGAAATTTTGAGTACATCAATTTCTGAATGAAATTCTAGTAAAGTATGGCCATCTATATTTCTTTTCTTACGGCGATCTTTATACTGAACTCTCCCCGATGCTCCAAACAACAAACTCTTCACAGCACTGAATGGAGATTGTGGCTAGTATGCACAAGGCTTGGTGAAGTAGAACGATGGGAGGCTGTGCGGAGCCGAGGAGGGCGCACTGTCAAGATATCGCTGCATTGGAGACAGGAAAGTATAAAGCAGTCATGCAGGGTGGGGGGGAAGGAAAAAAATCAGTGTAACTAAGCAGAAAGCACAATTGCAATTTATGTGTTTTATCAATTTGTGACCTTTAGAATGGTGACAGGTTTTCGTACCCATAAGGTACCCCTCACATTTTAATAAAACAAGGACCTATTTATAGAGAAAACAGCAATGTTGTTTTGCCTGTTTGCCACAGTCAGGATTTATGCAGATGCTGTCACTTTTCTTTCAATTGTTAAGCCTAAACTTGAACCCTTGGGAGATCCAAGCTCTACAAACAGATGTCCATCCAGTGTGTCACTGTCTCAGATGACCACCGGAAGATTATGTAATGTTTTTAAGATATCATTTTAAGCAAACTCGACACAGACTGAAGATTGAAAACAGCTGGAAAGAGCCAGAACACGGATAATTTTTTTTTTTTTTTATATTCAGTTGACTAGGTCAGAGCACCTAAGCAAGAGATCATTTAGGCAAGGTACAGCAGCACTATTCTGGAAGAGAACAAAGTATTTTAGCTTATCTCCAGCATGTGCATGGAAAGGCAGGCTTGAAGGGAGAGGCCCAGGCCAATGTATAGCCAGTCCAAGTATCTGATGGTGCCTGCTTCACAGGAATGGCAGAATAACTGATGAGGCAAGAATTGAAGGCACATCCAAGGAATTTAACTTTGGTTGCAATCCACATGTAGACTGACGGAATGGAATCTGCATTTTTGGGTGTGTATCTGAGCAGGCCTCTAGTGACTGCAGCTGTGAGTGGGAGGCTATGGAAGCCTGCCTATACATAGGAAAAACATAGTGAGCTTCCCAATTCATATATGAAGAGATTGTCATGCCAGCAACTCAATAGTGTTGTTGTGCAATGCTTACAATGATATCCGTAATAGATTTGGGTCCAACAGAGCAAAGTTACTTTTATGCTTTAATCCCCATGCAGACTGATGTATTTGAGTTTTAATGATGCATTATATATTGAAAGCTGTGAAACAATCCTTTTTATAGTTACATAAGACTTTTTTTTATGACTAAAGCCCTTTTCCCTTATGTTTAACAGCCTTTTGTTAAACTGCACTGTTAAAGGGCATCCTTTTCAGTGATGCCACATAGCTATTGAAATAGACGCCCAGACTAATTATCAACATCAATAATGTATCCATTTAACCATTAAAGGATAACTATACTTTTGTTAGCAGTGGGCTGCACAGTATGAATCTGGGATGAGCATGGACAGAAGAGTATAAACCTTGCCTGGAATAAACTGAAAGGATAAGTATACAAAAGTATAGTTCTAATTTCAATTCACATCCTATGAATGTGCCAAAAACGGTAACATGGATGAGAATATGTCATATATGTATTGAAACTTTGTACTTAGCCAATTTCATAAATTTAAACTCTAAAACTGGCCACTGGTCTGTCTGCAGACTCCTCAACCCTGGCCCAAATGACAGGAAAATATTGAAATTATGCACATACAACCGTTCTCCAAAGCTTTAGGAAGTCTATAGGAAATCAGCTAAACTGCACTTTGGCAGCCCTGTCAACTTCAAACCTGTCAAAGTCTGTAATAAAATTGTTAACAAATTAAAGATATTAGCAACTCTTCCGTTAAAAACTATAAAAAAAGCTTTTTAAAAACTTTAGACCAGAGTTCTTCTTTAATTTAAGAGATTCACAAATAGCAAGCACACAAAACAGTAACATGAGCACAGCAAGGGGATCCATGCAAGTCCCTCACCAGCTGGAAGAAAATAGCTCTTCTAGGTTCCCCTCCCCATGTGAACAGATGGAAGGGCAAGGCAGGGGAATGACTAGAAGATCCGGTTACCTCTAGCACCAAGCTGGGTATGCTTACACTTAATATTTTGGAAGGAAAATTAGCTAAGGCCTGTAATCTTTAACCTTAGACAAAGGAAACACTTATTTTCATATTATTTCTGACCTGCAGGTAAAACAAGGCATTAGTATAGCAAAGCATGATCAAGGTAAATTCAGTAGAGGAGTAGTAACCCACAACATCCAATCAGAAATAATCTACTCAAGGCCGAACAAGAGAAATTCAATTGATTCCCCCATCCACGCCAAACAGAGCGGATGTAGGAATCTCTACTGCCGACTTATATTCAGATGTAGCTGCGGCTGCCTCAATACAGTGGTGCTACTGAACAGTAAAATGATGTCACCGTTTGGCTAATAATTTTCCATTCTGTTCAGATGATTTTTAGATTGAATTTTGTTGAGCCAGCTGGTGCTTGCAAAACCACCTACAGCTCAAATTTGATCAGATTTAGCAGGAATCGCCCGAAATGTGAGGCGTCTATGGCCAGTCTAAGTAAACGTTATGATTTCACTGCTCCTGGGCTTGCCTATTTGAGGAAGCCCGTTGATGTCAATCTTGTGAACAATGCGAGGCTGTTGTCTTGGGACAGGGTGGGCAGATTCCTTGTATGAAGAAATGAACAGCTGGATATCATCTAGAGAATATATACAAAGGCAGAGTATCTCTGTGCCGGATGCACACAACATGTGCAGCTAAAAGTGGCAATAAGGAATGTTCGTTCCATCTTAAAGGACAAATAACCCTACAAAACATGCTAATTACCCAGATAAAATTGTGATTCTGGGAAGAAGCATTTTTTTTACACATCTGACATTCTGTTCAGTAATTTTACTGAAGTACACAGCAGTCCGCCTCTTCTCTGTCAGAAATGAATGGTAAAGGAAAACAACTGGCCAGACTCCGCTAAATAAGAAATGTTAAATGGGTTTTTTCTTTTTTTCATGAAGAAAGCAGGAAAACCCTTAAGGCTCGGTTCATACAACTGCAATGTGATTTTAATACGATTTTCAGAGTGATTATATAGCTTGGTTGCTTTTTCAATGTGGTTTGCATTTTCTATAGGTCCAAATTGCACCAAAGTAGCACAGGACCCTTTCCCGAATCGCATTGAAGCTGTGCTGCATTGATGTAAACAGGCACCATTGGAAGCAATGTTATTATAATTGTCATGAAATTCAGCGCACCTGAAGTTGCATCAGTGTAAACCAGGCTTAATAGACATATGCTAATAGCATGGGCTCATTACCACCAAAACCTCAATGGCCAGCTGGTATGGAAAGTCTTTTAAGCAACTCCAAAAGATGGTGAAAGACCCACTTTATTAACCTTAAGCCTCGTACACACGATCGGATTTTCCAACGGGAATTGTGTGAGGACAGACTGTTGGCCTAAAATCCGACCGTTTGTATGCTCCATCAGACAACTGTTGTCCAACTTTCCGCAGACAAATGTTGGATGGCAGGCTTATTAATATTCCACGGACAACGGTCTGTTGTCAGATTTTCCTATCATGTGTACACAAGTCCGTCATCCAGAAGTCCAAAGTACAAACACGCATGCTTGGAAGCAATGCTCACCAAACACAACATTAAAAGAAAGTGCCCAAAGGGTGGTGCTTAAGAGATGAAAAACCACGTAGTACGTCACTACGTTCGTGTTTGTTGGCCAACAATTGTTTGCATGCAAGACAAGTTCCTGGCCAACGCCCTTCGGACAAAAGTCTGCCGCTTTGTCTGCGGAAAATCCGATCGTGTGTACGAGGCTTTAGAGTATCTGTTACTCCAGCATTTCATATTCTCGATATGTGTCTGTTGTACTATTTCCTTATTTTAAAAAGTCCTGCTCTCTTTGAATTGATTTCTTTGTGTGTCCCCCTCTTCTCTTATTTCATACTGAACACGCTAGGCATGAAAGCACATCCATCCCAGCATGGTCCATTTTCTGGCTGTGATAGGAGCACAGCCTGCCAGTCCTCCAATTGTCAACCATTCACTGGAAAGATCAGTATACTGTTCTCTGCCTCTTGCTGACATCTCTTATATAGCCATGGGGCGTGGTCATCCAATGACGTCACCCGGAGAGCCCACCCCTTGTGACATCACAAGGGGCAGGCTCATTCACATAGGGGATGGGATCTGGGGGCCCCCTTGTTGAAGGGGGCCTCCAAATTCCAATAAGCCTCCTGCCATAAGCCTCCAGCCCGCAGACCGGGGTTGTTGGGAAGAGGCCCTTGTCCTCATGAACAAGCAAAAATGTCCCGCTTGCTCACAATAGTTTTAAATTAAATAAAATACTTAAAAATCCCCTTGTAAAACAGCCCATTCAGTTTAAAATACAAATAAAAGGCTAAATATTTGTGTATAAAAAAACAAAAAAACGTATATTATAAATACCTAGTATCGGGGCCGAAACTAGGCATTTTCGCGAGTATCGGTACTCGCGAAAATGCTCCGATACTCTAACCCGATACCGGAAGTGACGTGAACTGGACACGCTTGTCTCCCTGCGTGCAGTGATAAGGGAGATGCCGGCATCCCAGCTAGTACAGTCAGGGGCGGGAGGGGGCCTCGGAAGGTATTATGCACTTTCTCTGACCTGACCCTGATGCCTGGATGCGGACGCCCCCGGATGATCTGGCTGCAGAGAGGAAGCTTGCAGTGGGGGATGTCTGTGCAAGAGCCGGCCAGGTTCTTCACATTAGTACAACGGTAAGGCATGTGCACAATGTCGATTTTAACCCTTTCCCGTCGAGGCGTGCGGCCTCGGCTTTCCGGGGTTATACCGGGATGACGCCTGCAGCTGCAGGCATCATCCCGGTATCATTTTTTAGAGCCGGCGATTGGCTTTCCAGGGATAACAACTGATGCGGCTGTTGTTATCCCGGAGGAGCGGGAGGGGACATCCCCCCCCCTCCCGCCGCCTCCGCCACTCTTACCGGGCCTCCCATCCCACCGAGAGACCCGATCCACAATGCGCCACCTCCAGCACCTAGAGAGAGACTGAAACAAAGCCGCGAATGGCTTTAAATCAGTCTCTTCAATGTAACCATGGAAGCAACGTCATGACGTCACGTCCGGGTTACTCGGCTGCCAATGGCGCCGGATCTAAAAAAAAGTACACAGTATTCAGAATCGCCATTTTCGGCCCCGATCCCTCCATAAAGAGTACCTGTCACCACATATTACTGTCACAAGGGATGTTTACATTCCTTGTGACAGCAATAAAAGTGATCAAAATTTTTTTTTTTTAAAACACAAGTTTAGATTATAAAAAAAATAAAAATAAATGAGAAAAAAATCAAATAAATTTAAGCGCCCCTGTCCCCGCGAGCTCGTGCAGCAAGGAAAACGCACACGGAAGTCGCGCCCGCATATGTAAACGGTGTTCAAGTCACACATGTGAGGTATCGCCGCAATCATCAGAGCGAGAGCAATAATTCTAGCCGTAGACCTTTTCTGTAACTCTAACCTGGTAACCGTAAAAAACATTTTTTAGGTACCGTAGTTTGTCGCCATTCCACAACTGCGTGCAATTATAAAGCATGGCACGTTTGGTATCTATTTACTCGGCGTAACATCATCTTTCACATTATACCAAAAAATTGGGCTAACTTTACTTTTTTTTTTTTTTTTAATTCATGAAAGTTAATTTTTCCAAAAAAGTTGCATTTAAAACACTGCTGCACAAATACCGTGTGACATAAAATATTGCAACAATCGCCATTTTATTCTCTGCTAAAAAAATATATATAATGTTTGGGGGTTCTAAGTAATTTTCTAGCAAAAAATACGGATTTTAACTTGTAAACACCAAATGTCAGAAATAGGCTTAGTCATGATTAAAGGAGTAGTAAAGTTACATGTTTTTTCACCTTAATGCATCCTATGCATTAAGGTGAAAAAACATTCGACAATACCGCCCCCCCCTCGAGCCCCCGTTTTTCTTACCTGGCTCCTCGAAAGTCCCATGCTCGTCCCCATCATCCTCTTCGTTTTTCAGCCTGGCCGCCGATTGGCTACACTGGATGGATTGAAAGCAGCGCAGCCATTGGCTGGCGCTGCTGTCAATCACATCCAATGACGCGGCGCGCGGGGGGCGGGGCCGAGTGATACAGTCGGCGGCTATGGCCGCCGCTGTATCACGGGAGCGCGCCCGCAATCACTCCACACCATGCGAGCTCACTCGCATTAAGGTGTGGAGTCCTTGCGGGGAGGAGCCAAGACAGCCGCCGAGGGACCCCAGAAGACCAGGATCGGGGCCACTGTGTGCAAAACGAGCTGCACAGTGGAGGTAAGTATAACATGTTTGTTATTTTTAAGCAAAAAAAAGGGAAGCTTTAGTGCTCCTTTAAGGGAGGGGGGAGAAGATGAAGGCAGTAGAGAAGGGGTGAGCACGAGTCAGAGTTGAGGAGGGGTGGATGGGGGATCATGTGAATGAGAATACAGTGGAAAGTTGTGGTGGAGGAAAACTGGACCCTGCACTTTGCATGTATGACCCTGCACTCTGCATGTAATGTGCCTGCACTCTGCATGTATTGTGCCTGAACCCTGTACTCTGCATGTATGACCCTGCACTCTGCATGTAATGTGCCTGAACCCTGCACTCTGCATGTAATGTGCCTGGACCCTGCACTCTGCATGTAATGTGCCTGGACCCTGCACTCTGCATGTAATGTGCCTGGACCCTGCACTCTGCATGTAATGTGCCTGGACCCTGCACTCTGCATGTAATGTGCCTGGACCCTGCACTCTGCATGTAATGTGCCTGGACCCTGCACTCTGCATGTAATGTGCCTGCACTCTGCATGCAATGTGCCTGGACCCTGCACTCTGCATGCAATGTGCCTGGACCCTGCACTCTGCATGCAATGTGCCTGGACCCTGCACTCTGCATGTATTTGTGCCTGCACCCTGCGCGCAAGGTGCCTGGACCCTGCGCGCAAGGTGCCTGGACCCTGCGCGCAAGGTGCCTGGACCCTGCACTCTGCGCGCAAGGTGCCTGGACCCTGCACTCTGCGCGCAAGGTGCCTGGACCCTGCACGCAAGGTGCCTGGACCCTGCACTCTGCGCGCAAGGTGCCTGGACCCTGCACTCTGCGCGCAAGGTGCCTGGACCCTGCACTCTGCGCGCAAGGTGCCTGGACCCTGCACTCTGCGCGCAAGGTGCCTGGACCCTGCACTCTGCGCGCAAGGTGCCTGGACCCTGCACTCTGCGCGCAAGGTGCCTGGACCCTGCATGTAATGTGCCTGCACTCTGCATGTAATGTGCCTGCACTCTGCATGTAATGTGCCTGCACTCTGCATGTAATGTGCCTGAACTGTGCCCTCCAAACCCCCTGTACTCTGCCCACCAGCTGCCACCTCTGTTCCCATGTCTCCCAATGACCCTCCCATCCCCACCATCTTCCCCTAGTGATTACAGCCTTTTTCATCCCAACTCTCCCACCCCACAATCCCCATTTCACCCCACCCTCAACTACCGCCACCTCCCAAACCACCCCTCTTCCTAGGTGACAGGTATCAGTAATTGGTATCGGTGAGTACCTGAGGTAAAGTATCGGTACTCGTACTCGGTGTTAAAAAAGTGGCATATAGAAATCCTCTGATGATATCCTATGGGATGAAACATGTCAGGCTGACCAATGTAAGCACGCTAAGAACCGCGGATTATACTTTTTTGCCTTGATGATCTTTTACCCTGTAAGTAGAATTTTAAATAAACCTACTTTTTTACCTTACGGGCTTCACTATGCTGCCTTTCTTTTTGTATGGGTTTAACATCTCCTGCTGAGGTCTGCATTAGTGTTATCTAAGTCCTAGAAGTTCCTTGGATGTTGATGATGTCGGATACCTTGGTTGTTGTCCTATCAAGATTGGAGAGCCTTATCCATCTGTGACCCCCTGCATTTCACGATATGCCTATAATGCTCGCTTTCTAGTAAGCAGTTAGTGAGCACGTTTTTTGTGGTGGTGTGTTATCTGTTCACACTGAAGTCCTTGGTGGTGGAGTTCTTCAATTTTCAGCATCTATTTCCTTTGTTATGAAACACATGGACTGATTTTTCACATTGAAGCGCTGCATTTTTGGTTTCGCATATAGAAATGTTTTGCATAAGTAAGTGTAGCGGCCTCACCCCCTTCCTCTTCTTTATCGGTTACTCTGGCTCTGATCTAGGGGTACCTTGGAGGGGGAAGTGAGATGCGCCACGGCCCATGTCCTCTAGATTGCAGGGTGTAGTGGTGAAGGCCAGTACCAGTTTACCCTCGGGCTGTGTTTGAACACTCAGAGCCAAGTCTGTTCTGCTGATAACCCCCTTTGCTCCCAGTAACTGGAGTACCACACACTGAAAAGGTCCAACACTTATTTATTCCATAACGGCAAACAAATAGTCCTTTGCGAGCAGACAGTTTGGGACCCATAGAACAGTTCAGTATTGGTGGGGAGTAGGTCAAGGCACAATCCTCAAAGAAATCTAAACCGTTGAGGTATCACCAATGGTTGCAAAGCACGGTGACTGTAAAAATGTACTTTTAGCTTCAGAGTCTCTTCCAGTGACTCTAACGGACAGGAACTGGAGTTACCTTCGCTACGTTGCAGCCCCTGTCAGGGGGAAGACATCCCTCCAAGAGAGTTACCAGAGGCCCCACCATCACCGGCTTAATGCTGCACCAGACTATTCGGCAGGGTTACGCTCCCTGGCCTCCTCGCCTCAGATACGGGTCCCAACACCTTAGGGCCCCTCGGACTCCTCCACCCTTGCGGAACCCAGTCGAAGTTACTGGGCTCCAGGCCTTGGCAGTAGTACCTCACCCCAGGCTAAAGGTGCCTGAGATGGACTCCATCTCTTGTTCCGGCCAGGTCAAGGGCACCTGGGCCCGGAACTCCGGAACGCCAGAACCCAGGCGGAAGGTGTCTGGGTGCGGCCGCGTCCTCCGACTCTGCACTCTGAACCCCGTGGTAAGGGCGTCCGCCCCTTTTATCTCCTCTCCCTTTGCATCACAGCGGGTTCCCCGCCCCGCTGTACCAGCACCAGGGGAGGACAAAAAGGCACAGTCTCGCGGTGTGAGCTCAACCCCGGCAACAATGCCACCTACAGGCCGCAGGGAACCTCACACCACCAGAGTCCTCCAAGAACCATAAAAGGGTCTCAGATTCCCTAGCAATCAGTGCATCTGGGTTACACTACCACCCAGATGCTCCCCCTAAACTCAAATACCCGCTACATAAGCTATAACAACCATTAAAAATGCTGCAGCTTTGGTAGACTAGAAGTAATCCAGGCAGAAGGTCACCATCTACAGCTCTAAGGCAGACAAAGCCCTTCACAACTAAACTCAACATAGTTAGACTTGTATGTATAAATTGGGTTACAGTATGGTCCTGACCGTACATTATACAAAATGTGAAGTTATGCACTTATGTTAATTTAAGAATACATGGGATTACTTTACAACTGGAGCAAAGGTTGTGTAAAGTAAAAGGTGTCATTTTTAAGATGAAGCAAGAAAACGGTCTGGTCATTAGGGGGACAGCTTCAACTTTTGTTTGTTCTGCCCCTTATATTTTTGTATATTGTGATAATAAGAGTCATGATCAGAATCGTGCATCCATGTCTAAATCACTGATCCATACCCATTTTAATCTGCCGCAGTGTTGTATTATTCAAAGCTAGAAGCAGATAACGCAATTTTTTAACTCAAGGCAATTTAGAAAACTTCTTTACAGTTTTGCATTCGGGAACCCTAAAAACATCTCTCAGTAGTCTGTAAACTACGTACCAACTGTGCAAAATAAGAGAAAACCGATTCATTCTCTTTGTCAAAAAAATCAAATTAGTTTCACAGGGAATGTTCTATTACATTAGATGCGGTTTTCTTGGCCACAAGCTCTAGTCAAGAGACTTCAGTCTGCCGTCTCAGAAAATAAATTGGTGTAGCCAATGCCAAAAAACCGCCTCATGTTCTTAGCCTGTGTCCTGCTAGGCAGTGTACAATAGGGAACGCAGATAGTAAAGGTAATGCCACATGTGTGACATGCCTCCATTCAGCCTGTCTCCAGGTTGCTGTGCATCACTGCTGCCTGCTGTAAGGAAAAGCTCAGATACTGTCATCCAAGGTAAAAGAGGGACAGGAAGATGAGAGGGTGGGGGATGAAGAGGGGAAGGAATCGGGAAAAACAGGCATGATGTAAATGATGGCTATTTTTACTTGGCAAGGTATGAAAACCTGCGTGGTGATCTAAAAATAAAGGCAAGCAAGTTGGCTGGAACAAGTCGGGCTGAACATTCACATGTGAAAAATAAGGGACCAGCAATAGCAAGTTTTCTAAATGAAGCCATCTGCTCTATCACAGAGATGTACCTAATGAGATACATACCAGGTTTTATTTTGAAAAAAACAGAGTGAAGCATTAAAGTGACCCATTTCTAAATATAGCAATAGGAAAAGAACAAGTCCAGAACAATGTTTCTGTCCAAAATGCTGAAAGAAATTAAGCATAGGAAATGCTCCTTTTCTGATATAATTTAGATTTGTAGGTACAGTGACATAAAATTTTAGATGTGAAGTTATTGAAATGGCAACTGATATAATCCTAATGTAGAAATATCTGGATTTCGAAAATGCAGTGAAGGATTACAGTCACTTGAAAGTAAGACACCAGACACGATCGCCAAACAGCACAGCACAGCCAGGATCCCAACCTCCACAACAGCAGTATAGCTTTGTCAGAAACACACTTCCAGCCCCCTGGTTGGAAAATGAATAAGCAGCAAGATACAAATAAGTGATCCTTCTGCCCTCTCCTCCGATCAGCACATCAGAGCCTATAAGTAATTGGAGTAGGCTGATATCAAGACAAATTCTGGAACCCACACTAGTTGCGTGTATAAATATATTTTATAATTTTCTGAAAATATTACCTGATCTTATTATCTGTCTGGAGTTCATCTCTAACATTACTACTGCAAAACCAACCAACTTGAGCTTACTAAAAGTGATATATAAAACACTCTGTTTCTATGTTCACTAGAACATGAAATCTGTTTGGTCACAGGCTGTGGCCATGTGGGCTCCGCTCTTCATATATGGTGAACTTGCCCTAAAGGTCCGTCATTTCTGGATACAGGTCCATTCCATCAATTATTCTTTCACTATGGTTAACATTACTAAAGACCCTCAAATAGCATTGCTTAATGACTCTGTGGAAAATATCCAGAGATGCACACAGACTTTAATATATTATATGTTTTTGGCGGCCAAAATAGCTATCGCTACTGCTTGGAAAAGCCCAGTGATTAACTTAGCCTTAATGAAGCAAAAGCTAACCTGGCTCATGCTACACAAAAAAATTGTTCGTGTCCTACGGCACAAAAAACCCCTGCTCGAAAAGGTATGAACCCCCTTGGCTTTCTTACCTTAGGCTTGACATTGGATCAGTGGTAGGGTGGATTCCTGGATGGGTATGGACTCCTCTGCTCTTGTCTCTGGTTTTCTTTCTTTTCCTTTACTTGCCTTTTCTATTTCTCTACTCTGGTGCAATATTGGTCCTCTAGTCAGACCCTTCGTCTCAACTCAAGGTTTTTGTCTAGGCTTTAGATGTGACAATTTACCTTAAAGGATATGATACTGATATATTTGATTTTTAAGTCTATTGTTAGGCGCATAGTGGTTACTATATTTGCTTTAGCTACATTATTATGGCTATCGTCTGCCCTGGTGGCAGAGTGAGTGGGTGTAGTCCTGCCTGACCCCTCCACCGGGCCTACATTGTTGGACTGAAGTAAGGCCCATCCATTGTTTGGCCTCTTCTTGGAATAAAGCAGAATATGTATTGCTATACATGACCCCTCATGGTTGACCACACTGGTGCAGTTTCATGTACCTTCTGACAGACTTTTCATGGGCTCCTGGAAGGATTTACCCCCTTAATGACCAGGCCATTTATTGTGATACGGCACTGCGTTACTTAAACTAACAATTTCCCAGTCGTGCTTCGCTGTACCCAAAAAAACATTGATGTCCTTTATTTTGACACAAATAGAGCTTTCTTTTGGTGATATTTCATCACCTCTGCGGTTTTTATATTTTGCGCTAAAAACAAAAACAGAGCGTCAACAAAAAAAACCCAATATTTTTTACTTTCTGCTATAATACTGCTATAATACATATCCAATAAAAAAAAGTATCAATTTAGGCCAATATGTATTCTATATGTATTTTGGTTTGCGCAAAAGTTATAGCGTCTACAAACTGTGGGATATTTTTATGGAATTTGGTATTTTTTTTATTTCATAGTAATGGCAGCGATCAGCGATTTTTAGGAGGGACTGCAACATTGTGGCAGACAAATTGGACACCTGACACTTTTTTGGGAACCAGTGACATTATTACAGTGATCAGTGCTAAAAATATGCACTGTTACTGTACAATGACACTACCAGGGCGATTAAAGGGTTAAGTCTGTCCCTAGGGGATACTTTCTTAATGTGTGGGGGATGGACTGACTGTATGAACAGAGAGATCCGTGTTCCTGCTTAACCATCTTCCTTGTTTTCTTAGGCAGACCACCATCCTGTCTCTTTGGGGAGCGATCACGGGTGGCCGGCGGACATCTCATCCGCTGGACCCGCTGATTGGCTTCCCTGTTGACCAATCGCTGCACGTGTGCCCACACGGGCTAGTTCACAAAACGACGTGCAAGTACGTAGTTTTGCGCAGCCGTGCCACCTAGTTAAATATGTTATTGTTGCCATCTTTTTGTTTACGGACTATGATGACAGCGCCATCCTGCACTCGCTTTTGTTACATTATAATGTTTTTATTGTTATTTAAAAACGGAATAAAAAAAATTAAAACAGAAATCTGTTTGGTCTCACATCACTCTTTTTTGTAGTTACTATGGAGGACAGTGAGTGATTGGAGAACAGGGAGGGATTGTAAAACACCTGCCTGCCTTTACCACAGCAGAAAGATCGTCTTGTCGAAAGGGCCTACTCACTTTACAGAACATTCAGCAGAGATTTGATCAGCTACGATAGGTATTTGGAAAGATTCATATGTCTACAGGAACTTTCTCAACCCTGGAAGTGTGCTGCTCACTCTTTCCTATTCACAACATGCAAGCTCACCCAATGCAAACTACATCTGGGCACACACGCTTAGATTTCCCTTCTCTAGCCTGCAGCCAGGAATCTCATATTTGTAGGAAGATCTTCTGTTGAAAAAGATTGTTCTTAACCACTTGACAACTGGGCACTAAATCCCCTTCGTGCCCGGACCAATTTTCAGCTTTCAGTGCTCTCACATTTTGAATGACAATTACTCAGTCATGTAATACTGTAACCTAATGATTTTTTTGTCCTTTTTTTCATACAAATAGAGCTTTCTTTTGATGGTATTTGATCACCTCTGGGTTTTTTATTTTTTGCGCTATAAATGAAAAAATACGGAAAATTTCGAAAAAAAAAACGTTTTTTTTTAGTTTATGTGATAAAATTTTGCAAATTATTAATTTTTCTTTATAAAATTTGGCCACAATTTATACTGCTACATATCTTTGGTAAAAATAACCCAAATTAGTGGATATTATTTGGTCTTTGTGAAAGTTATAGAGTCTACAAGCTGTGGTGCGGATCATAAACAATTGATCACACCTAATGTACTGGTGGCCTATCTCATTTCTTACGACCCGAACAAGCCAGCAAAGCACAAATACCCCCCAAATGACCCCTTTTTTTAAATTAGACATTCCAAGGTATTTAGTAAGATGCATCGTGAGGTTTTTGATGTTGTAATTTTTTCACACAATTCTTTGCAAAATGAAGATTTTTTTTTTATTTTTTAATTTTTTCCACAAAATTGTCATTATAATAGGTTATTTCTCTCACATGGCATGTGTATACCACAAATGACGCCCCAAAATACATTCTGCTACTCCTCTTGAGTATGGCAATACCAAATGTGTGAGACTTTTATACAGCCTGCCCACATAGAGAGGCCCAATATTGAAATGGCACCTTCAGGCATTCTAGGAGCATAAATTACACATCTCATTTCTCAACCACCTATTACACTTTTGAAGGCCCTGGAGCACCAGGACAATGGAAACGCCCACAAAGTGACCCCATTTTGGAAAGCTAACACTCCAACGTATAATCTATGAGGCATAATGAGTCTTTTGAACGGTTCATTTTTTTCCTGAAGTTTTTGGAAAATGCGGGAAAAAAATGAAAACGCAATTTTTTTTACGCAAAGTTGTCCATTTATAAGATATTGCCAACACATAGCATGTACATAGCAAAAATGATACCCCAAAATACATTCTGCTACTCCTCCTGAGTATGGTGATACCAAATGTATGAGACTTTTATACAGCCTGCCCACATAGAGAGGCCCAATATTGAAATGGCACCTTCAGGCATTCTAGGAGCATAAATTTACACATCTCATTTCTCAACCACCTATTACACTTTTGAAGGCCCTGGAGCACCAGGACAATGGAAACGCCCACAAAGTGACCCTATTTTGGAAAGCTAACACCCCAACGTATAATCTATGAGGCATAATGAGTCTTTTGAACGGTTCATTTTTTTCCTGAAGTTTTTGGAAATTGCGGGAAAAAAATGAAAACGCAATTTTTTACGCAAAGTTGTCCATTTATAAGATATTGCCAACACATAGCATGTACATAGCAAAAATTACACCTCAAAATACATTCTGCTACTCCTCCTGAGTATGGCGATACCAAATGTGTGAGACTTTTATACAACCTGGCCACATACAGAGGCCCAACATGCAAGGTACACCATCAGGTGTTCTAGGGACACATAGCATGAACATACCAAGAATTACACCCCAAAATACATTCTGCTGAGCAAATGGTAAACAAAAGATTACCTGTGGTTTTAGTAGCGCAGTTTTCCACAGTAGGATAGCACTGGTCCAGGCAAGAGGCAGGGACTTGGTCAGCAAAAGCGGTGTGGTCAGTTCATCCGACAGGCAGAGGCATGATGGCATAGGTCCTACAGGCAGTTGGCAGAAGTAGGGCCTCGTTCAGGACTGAATGGGGACAGGGGTAGAGGCTTCTCCCACCCAAATCTCTTTGAAGCCTCCGAGTCTCCAGACCCTAATCTGGGAATGAGAAAAACAAAAACAATTGTTTTCTTCATCCAGAAAAACAATTCTGGAGCCCCTCACATATGTGAGACCCCTGTGTTATGAATCCCACTAGTCCACTGGCAGGGTACAAGATCAGTCCAAGAGGCAGGCAAAAAGCATGGTCAAACAGTCCAGGGTCAGTTCCAGATCAGGCAGAGGTATGTACAGAATCGGTAGGCAGAAGCGTGGTCAAATAACAGTCCAGGGTCAGTTCCAGATCAGGCAGAGGTATAAACAGAATCGTTAGGCAGAAGTGTGGTCAAATAACAGTCCAGGGTCAGTTCCAGATCAGGCAGAGGTATAAACAGAATCATTAGGCAGAAGCGTGGTCAAATAACAGTCCAGGGTCAGTTACAGAGAAAGCAGAGGCATAAGGGGTGTGAACATAAATGGCAGGAAGTGAACTAATAATTTATTTTGGTATGGTAATGGCGGAAGCAGTTGCCTATGCAGAGGCCTGGTTCTGAAGGACATTGGGCACAATGATAAATGGTGTCTCTTCTCTCTCCTCTTTTGGAGCACACCCGGCATTTTTTCTGGCGTTTTTGGCCTGTTGGTCTGGGAGGGATTTTATCTGGGAAGTGGCGCTCGGAGAGTCGGCTAACGACATCGGATCTAATGTTAACTGGTGGGCTGTTCGGGTATAAAAGGGCAGTGGTGATTTCCTCCTGGAAGAAAAGGAAGGATTTGGGTCTTCTAGTGGATTTTCGATATATTACATATGAGTTGTACATGGCCAAATTGAACAAATAAATTGAAACTTTCTTATACCACTGGTATGATCTTCTTGTGGAAAGGTAGGGTTCGAGCATCTGGTCGTTGAAGTCGACACCCCCCATGAACTTATTGTAATCGTAGATGCATTTGGGTTTTTGGATCCGGCCATTCCTCCTGGTGACTTCAACAAATTCATTGTTGTGGATGGAAGAAAGCAAGTACACATCTCTCCTGTCCCTCCACTTCACAGCCAAAATCTCCTCATTACGCAAACTCGCCGTCTCCCCTCTTCTCAATTTTTTGGTGACCAGGCTTTGAGGAAAGCCCTTCCGGTTCGTCCGTACGGTGCCGCATGCTGGAGTCTTCATTCTGTGCAAATTTCGGAACAGGGGCAAACTGGTATAAAAATTGTCCACATACAAGTGGTATCCTTTCTCTAGGAGTGGGTTTATGAGTTCCCAAACTACTTTCCCACTGGTTCCAATGTAGATTGGGCAATTAGGGGGGTTCAGTTCGGTGTCCTTCCCTTCATATATGATGAAGCCATACACATACCCAGTTTCTCTGTCGCACAATTTATACAGCTTCACCCCATAGCGGGCCCTTTTGCTGGGTATAAATTGTTTTATGCCCAGCCTGCCAGAAAATTTGATAAGGGACTCATCTATGCATATGTGTTGGTCTGGGGTAAACAACTGGGGGAAGGTTTCAGAAAAATAATTTAGTAGCGGCCGAATTTTATAAAGTTTATCAAAATTTGGGTCATTTCCGGGAGGGCACTGGGTATTATCATTGAAGTGTAGGAATCTCATAATCATTAGATATCTGGACCTGGGCATTACTGAGGAAAAGATGGGCATGTGATATATGGGGCGGGATGACCAATATGAACGTAATTGATTTTTTCCATTTAGTCCTATGCAGAATGTGAGGCCCAAAAAATTCCTAAACTCCTCCACTGTAAGGGCTTTCCACACGTAGGGACGGGCATAAGAGGACGTTGGGTTGCTGGTTATAAACTGTTGGGCATATAAGTTGCACTGGGCCACAATTGTTGCCAGCATGTCGTTAGTAAAAATTAAATTAAAAAAATCTATTGGGGAAAAGTTTTCTGTATCCACCTGGACTCCTGGCTGGGCAGTGAAAGGGGGAAGGTTGGCTTCTCCTGAATTTGGAGGAAGCCACAAGGGGTACTGAAGGGAATAGGGAAGGCTGGCATGGGACCTAACCCTTTGGGGCTGAGGTGACACCCCACTGGTACGTGGCCTTGCTTCTCGAGGTACTGCGGTGCTGGTGGATGGCACTGCCTCCTCAGCAGAACGCCTTCGTCTGGCGGGCGGGCCCTCCTCCTCTTCTTTTTCTTCTTCCTCCTCCGACGTCTCCGTCTCCTCCGTCACTGATCCACTGCTTATGACAGGCTCGTAGTCCACATCAGAGTCATCTGAATATGCGGAGGAATCCGAATCGGAGCGCTCCCCGTTGCTCCCGTCGGCCGCAAGAATTTCATACGCCTCCTCGGCTGAGAATACTCTTTTAGCCATTTGATGAGATGGCACTGACAGGTGGCAGATGGTACTGGTGGCACAGATGGCACTGGCAGGTGGCACAGATGGCACTGGCAGGTGGCACAGATGGCACTGGCAGGTGGCACTGGCAGGTGGCACAGATGGCACTGACTGGTGGCACTGGTGGCAGATGGGACTGGTGGCACAGATGGCACTGGCAGGTGGCACAGATGGCACTGGCAGGTGGCACAGATGGCACTGGCAGGTGGCACTGGCAGGTGGCACAGATGGCACTGACTGGTGGCACTGGTGGCAGATGGGACTGGTGGCAGATGGCGGTGGCAGATGGCACTGGCAGGTGGCACTGGCAGATGGCACTGGCAGATGGTCCTGGCAGCAGATGGCACTGGCAGGGACTGTGGGCACTGTTTTTTACTTGTGTGTGTGTGTATTTTATCACTCACTATGACAAGCTGCAGCACAGATCTCTCTCTCTCTCCTCACACACTGTCTCTGTGTGAGGAGAGAAAGCCGGCAATGAGAGATGATCTCATATGTTTACATTTGAGATCATCTCTCATTGGATAGTGAGATCGAGTGCTGAATGGCCTCTGTGATTGGCCATTCAGCACGATATGTGATTGGCTGTGTCCAAGGGACACGGCCAACACAGATTTTCCCCGATGCGCGCTCGCGGGGGCGCGCGGGGGGGGGGGGGGGGGGAGGAAGAGGAGGACGTCCATGGACGTCCAGTCAGCACTTCGGCGCCACAATGCAGACGTCTTTTGAGCATTGCCCGGGCGCAAAGTGGTTAATGTCTGTAGGCAGCTTAAGGCCTCGTACACACAGTACGAAAATCAGAAGGGAAAAGTCTGAAGATGAGCTGTCTGCGGATTTTCGGATCGTCAGTACGGTAGATTCAACAGACAATTTTGACTTTTGCATCAGACAAAAGCTGGATGTGCAGGCTATAAAATTTTTGTCTGATAGGAACCCAACGTATGATTTTCGGATGGTCAGTACCGAAATCCGTCACACAAAAGTCGAAAGTACAAACACGCATGCTCAGAATCAAGGAACGACTGGGAAGAGTTTGGTCTTGTAAACTACTGTTCGTAATCTAGAATTAACATTCGTGACGCGGCAATTGATGAAATGTCAAAATTCTCATCTTTTTTAATGGGATAATAATGAAGCTGCTTTGCATGTAGTTATGCCAAACATATTTTAAAAGGTATTTGTTTTGTACGATCTGAAAATCACGAATCAACGCTCACCAAACTTCTACTAACATGAAATTAGCAGAAGGGGCCCAAAGGGTGGTACTTGAGAAATTAACTTCCTCTTTATACTCTCATAGTATGTCAATACGTTCGCGTTTGTCAGGCGACAATTTGCAGATAGTATGCTAGACAAAATCCTGCACACGCCCTTTTGACATAAATCAGACGCTCGGTCGTCCAACAATCAGACCGTGTGTACGAGGCTTAAGAGTTGTAATGTGCCTTACCATGCAGGAGAGGAAAGCAATCAGGCACCTGGTGAGAGGTTTGATTTGAAATAGCAAAGTGAAGGAGCAAGCAGAGTGTGATCTGAACAGAGCAGGGAAGATTAGGATGCCCCGTTCAGAACAGACATTGCATAGAAAAAGACAAAGTCTCCCAAGGGACACATGAAATCAGAAGTCGAGTGGTTACAAAAACACGATGTCCTTCAGATGTCTCACTAGCATGGCTCAGTAGCATCTCTTATACTGTAAAACATTTTACTCCTAAAGTGTATGCAGAGCGAAAACTTATTTTGGAGTGGGGAAGGATTAAAACCTCTACCAATTTTTTGTTATCTGGGGCTCTGCCATGTACATTTACTGAGACAGAAAGTGATCAACTTGTCAGCAGAACTGGAATAGAGGGTACATCTTCCAGGTGACAACTAAGATGGGAATCCCTCTCACTTCATGTTACATCTCTGGGACAGGAAATTAAGGGAACTCTCCCCAAACGGCACGCAATCTACTCTATTAAAAGCTAGCTATTCATTTAGTTTAAATCTAAAAATGTAAAATTTTGTAGCATTTTGCATTGTTCATCTCAAACTTCTGTACTTGTTCGATTTGCAATATTTCTTGAAAATTATTTGAGAAAGATTATATTTCATAACCCATTGTGGATACTGTGAATTGAATGTTGAACTGTAGAATGTAGAATTAGTCACGTGTTGGCCACATCTGCCAGTGTATGGTCATCACATACTTGCTTCTGCGGTGTGCCTCCCAACTACCCCAGCTCTTGTTTATTTGCAATATTAGTGTTTCAGAAAGGATATCTAGAAGATAACGGTGTTGATTTGTCACATTGTTTAAAGTAAACTTATCAACCTTTTTAAATCAAAGTAATCCTAAATATTTAGACATGTAAATGTAAAAGATAAGCTTGATGTAAATTTTATCATAATAAGGTTTGAAAACTCGTTTGTACATTTAGTTTATAAAATGTAGGTAAAAAAGGGCAAACACATTTGTTCATTATATACACAGGCTCCGCTTCCTGCTATACAACAGCTGTGCTTTACTGCCCCTTCTCACAATGCAAGCCTGTGAGCCAGCCGAGTCACAAAAAACAATGCACTGAATGTGTGGCTGATATATTATCTCAACAGTTGTCAAGTGGAGTCCAAGGGATTTCATGGAACCACTAAGAGAGCTCCCTCTAGTGGCCAATCTGCAAATGTAAAATTAAAACAATACCAAAGTTACATCAGCAATGTATAAAGACATTTTTCAAAATGTATTGAACAGAGTAGGAAAAAATTAAGATCCCTGTCAGTTTGTGTCCTTTTTGAGAAATTTCTCTACAATTCCTGTCTCAGAGACACAACAGAAACGAAGATGAAATCTCTTCAAAGCAAGGGTTTAAAGTATGTGTAAACCCTCACCTTGTAAAACAACCCATTCAGTGTAAAATAGAAATGAAAGGCAAAGCATTTGTGTGTGTGTATATATAACTGTATGCATATTATTATATTTTGCCCTTTTTTATAAGTGATCACATACCCTCTCTTCTCAGCTTCATACAGAGCTCGGAGAGCTGGAGGAATAGAAACAGCAGCACACTAGTCTTTCCAGTGAATGGCTGTGCGGGGGGGGGGGGGGTCAGGACAAGTTTGCTCATTAGAGGAGAGCAGGCTGAGTTCCCAGCACAGCTAGAAAACTGAACATGCTGTACTCTGACATCTAGCATGGTCAGTTTTTGAAAGGAAAGCTGAGGGACTGTCAAGAACACCAGGGATTTCACACAAAGGAAGCAAGAGAACAATACTTTTTAATACAAGTAAATGGTACAGCAGGCAGATATCAAGAATATGACATTTTGGGTTTATTTTTTTTTTAATGGAGTTGGTGATAGAACAGATATTTGCAGCATTGGAAGATTTCCAATCACCTTCTGTTCTAGAGACAATATCAAATTATGGAGCAATCAGCACAAACAAAAATATAAAAATAAAAATAAAAAACGTTAAGCAGCTAAACACATTAGGGTCATCACAAACCTATAAGATAATAGCAAAAACAGGGGTATGTGCAGCGCATAAGAACAATATATAAAACACCATCAAATATGTGGTCGGCAATATAAGATCTAATACAATTCTATCACTGAGAGAGAAAAGTCCTCTTAAGTTCCCAGAATGGTATAGCAGGAAAAAGGGATGAGATTCCTCATGTGATGAAAGGAGGGGGATGCAATCTTCTGCCCAAATTGTGCTGATACAATCCTCCACCGTAAATATATTAAGTTTACCAGATACGATGGACCTCTCCGCTAAGAGAAGGTCATACAGGCATGTATCCACCCTGGGATAATGGAATCGAGTCACTGCAGCACGAATCCTTCCACAGATAGCCAGACTTGGTGGCCAAAAGGTGGTATAGATATCCTCCTAAGAATGGTGCTGGATGCAATGATATAGTATCCAATGGTCCCAAAAAAAGGAAGAAGGGAGACAGCCTAAGTGCACTCCGCAAAAATTTATTAAAAGTCAATGTAAATAAAACAACATTGGCGCTCTGCGCCTAGATAAAAAGCCGGTATACAGCCGGAACTGACAATATGAATGAACGCTTGTGGACATCTGTCCAGCATGGAGATGGCAGCGGGTGACGTCCGTGCATGAGCTCCTCCCCCCGTACGCGGCGTTACGTCCAGCAGGACTTCGTCAGCGAGGGTGGAGCTATGGTGCCACCCAGCTGATAGAAATAGCAGGGCGGTCGTCATGGTGACAGGGAAGCCAAGCGCAAACACCGGAAGTCAGAGACACTCGCCGGCTGCTCTCCCTAAAAGTGTCACCTACTTACCAGCCCTTGCTAATGATATAAAACAGGTTGAAAACACTGTCAAAGTGATCAACTTATCCCCATGGTTGGAAATATACCTGAAAGTTTAATACAAAACATAGATCGTTAAAAAATTACCCGCGGCCATCTCCTATTTGAAAAATACAATAAAACTAATAATAGAACCTCCATTTTGGATTTCCTATAACTTTCTGTATTGAAGACAAAGTAGGACAGATATAGATGGCAAATCCCTCTAAGTGGGGGTCATAAAGAGCTATAAAACCAGACAGAATTTTTACTACTTCCTCACTCTATGCAAAACCAAGAAAACATTTGCTCTACATACACTTCAAGGTACATAATGCAATAATAATTTTAAATACCTGCTCACTGAAAATGCACTATATGTTAAATATTTGTAAAGTTCCATCCAACCTATGATCTGGCTGGGTCACTAGATATTCTGATTTAATGGCACAATAAGAATATAGAGCACCCAATAGGGTTTTTAAGATATGTTGGATTTATGTGTACAGAGTGACTTAAACCTCCCAAAAGAACCAGAAAGGAAAATCTAGGCATACATCCAATCAGCATATTGCTACATGTTAAATCACAACACGAAAACTGTATCTGCTGTTGCTATCTGGTATCGTCGAAGGCCAATAAACTCAGTTCAACCATTGAGCTGAAAAAGACCTGATATTTACATTGCATTCTTCGAGTTTAAAACCCAATAACCAATAAGCATTGATGAGAAAAGCACAAGTGTTGGGGAAATAAGGGAGATAAGATAAGCATTACTCAAGCAACACAACACTATCTTGGTTTGCACATTGGTTTTCCCTTCTGCAAACCCTCAAGACTGCATTTCTAACTAAAGTTGAGCTTTATCACATTTTTCTTAAATGGATAAGCACGAGTAACAAACTGGCTAATGAAACTTTTCAATTAAAACAAAATGTCACACTTTGTTGAAAGTGTGCTTAGAATAAACAAACAGTTCCCACATTACGCCTTTCTCATTAGGTGCAATAATAGATCAGTTTCTCACAGTGAGGTCACCCACAAAACACTGAAAGACGCTGGATTGAGACACATCACTTATGGTATTTGAAAGTGTAAATGATGCTTGGTTAGATTCTTGTTAGCAATGTGTATTGTCATAGACATTGGCACCAGGCTTACTGGGTTATAATGCTGAACTCAAGGGAAAGTAAAAATCTGCTCCCGCATTGCTAGGTATAAAGCGGTAGTAAAGTCTGTTTTGTGTGTTTTTACCTACAGGTAAGCCTTATCTCCTAAACATGCATCGTTTTAGGAGATATTCACCCTGGAATCTCATCTCAAGTTATAGGGCACTTTACAGCACCATTTACAGTGCCTTAAAAAAAGTATTCAAACCCCTTGAAATTCTCCAGATGTTGTCATGTTACAAAAACGTAAAGTGCCACATAACTGTGAAGTGAAATGAAAACGATAAATGGTTTTCAATATTTTTTACAAATAAATATGTGAAAAGTGTGGTGTGCATTTGTATTCAGCCCCACTGAGTCAATACTTTGTAGAACCGCCTTTCGCTTCAATTACAGCTACAAGTCTTTTGGGGGATGTCTCTACCAGCTTTGCACATCTAGAGAGTGACATTTTTGCCCATTCTTCTTTGCAAAATAGCTTAAGCTCTATCAGGCTGGATGGAGAGCATCTGCAAACAGCAATTTTCAAGTCTTGCCACAGATTCTCAACTAGATTTAGGTCTGGATTTTGACTGGGCAATTCTGACACATGAATATGCTTTGATCTAAACTATTATATTGTAGGTCTGGCTGTATGTTTAGGGTCCTTGTCCTGCTGGAAGGTGAACCTCCGTCCCGGTCTCAAGTCTTTTGCAAGCTCTAACAGTTTTTTTTTCTAAGATTGCCCTATATTTGGCTCCATCCATCTTTCCATCAACTCTGACCGGCTTCCCTGTCCCTGCTGAAGAAAAGCATCCCAACAACATGATGCTGCCACCACCATGTTTTACGGTGGGGATAGTGTGTTCAGAGTGATTTGCAGAGTTCATTTTCTGCCACACATAGCGCTTTGCTTTTAGGCCAAACAGTCCAACTTTGGTCTCATCTGACCAGAGCACCTTCTTCCACATGTTTGCTCTCCCCCCCCCCCCACATGGCTTTTCATAAACTGTGAACGGGACTTTTTATGGGTTTTTTTCAACAATGGCTTTCTTCTTGCCACTCTTCCATAAAGGCCAGATTTGTGAAGTGCATGACTTAAGCCCTGTACACATGATCGGATTTCCTATGGATTCTAATCCAATGGATTTTTCCATTGGAAATCCGATGAAGCTGACTTCCATCAGTCTTGCCTACACATCATCAGCCAAAAATCCGACCGTCCCAAACGCCGTGACGTAAAACATTGCGACGAGCCGAGAAAAATTAAGTTCAATGCTTCTGAGCATGCGTCGACTTGATTCTGAGCATGCGTGGGTTTTTTCTCTGATGGAGTTCCACACAGACGATCGGAATTTTCTATCGTTTTTTTTTCCCATCGGATAAATTTAAAACATGTTCTATTTTTTCTCACCGATGGAAAAAAGACCGATGGGGCTCATACACGATCGGTTTGTCCGATGAGAAAAGTCCATCGGACTGTTTTCATCGGTAAAACCAATCGTGTGTACACGGCATAATAGTTGTCATGTGAACAGATTCTCCTACCTGAGCTGTGGATCTCTGCAGCTCCTCCAGAGTTACCATGGGCCTTTTTGGCTGCTTCTCTGATTAATGCTCTCCTTGCCTGGCCTGTCAGTCTAGGTGGACAGCCATGTCTTGGTAGGTTTTCAGTTGTGCCATAGGCCTCGTACACACGGCCGATTTTCTCGGCAAGAACCAGCAAGAAACTTGCTGGCAGAGAGGTCTTGCCGAGTAAATCGGTCGTGTGTACGCGGCTATCGGGTTTCTCGTCGAGAAAACCGACAAGAAACCTCGACGAGAAAATAGAGAACCTGCTCTCTATTTTGTCGTCGAGATTCTCCTCGGCATGTTTCTCGACGAGAAAAGTGAGTGTGTGTACACTTACCTGTCCTCCCGGAAGCCCGCGCATGGTCGAAATGAATTCGACGCATGCGCGGTAGCTTCCTAGGCATACGTAGGGTATACCAAGATGGCGGCGACGGCATCAAATGTGACGAGCACATGCTCGTCGTAGTCGATGACGTCACCGCGTACGCTCCATTCAAAGAACCGCGGGTTCGTTGAAACGAGCGTGTGTACACTCGGCGGGACAAGTTTCTTGTCCAAGAATCTCGTCGAAAAAAAACTACATGTTTTTTTCAACGAGAATCTCGGCCGTGTGTACGAGGCCTCACTCTTAAAACTTTCAGATGATGGATTGAACATTGCTCTGTGAGATGTTCAAAGCTTGGGATATTTTTTTTAATAACCTAACCCAGCTTTAAATTTCTCCACAACTTTATCCCTGACTTGTCTGCTGTGTTCCTTGGCCTTCACGATGCTGTTCACTAAGGTTTTCTAACAAACCTCTAAGGGCTTCACAGAACAGCTGTATTTATACTGACATTAAATTACACACAGGTGGACCCTATTTACTAATTAGGTGACTTCTGAAGGCAATTGGCTCCACTAGATTTTAGTTAGGGGTATCAGAGTAAAGGGGGCACAAAGAGTACAAATGCATGCCACACTTTTCAGATATTTCTTTGTAAAAAATTGTAAAAACCATTTACCGGTATCATTTTCCTTCCACTTCACAATTGTGTGCCACTCTGTGTTGGTCTATCACATAAGATCCCAATAAAAAACATTTACGTTTTTGGTTGTAACATGACAAAATGTGCAAAATTTCAAGCGGTATGAATACTTTTTCAAGGCACTATAGATTTCCTGCCCTGAGGGAAAATAGTCACCACTGTCCTGTATTACCTATGGAGACCTATGGCAGACACAGTGGAAAGGTAATGAATACAGGGAAGTCAATCGGATAGAAATTTGATGGTCATATTTACTGTATGATTTGCAAACTATTACAATAGGCCCTTTTATTTCTTAGTTGAGATGCAAAATAGTCAAACATTTTAAAACTGTTTGACCTCTTCATATGATTTCACCTTCACGGTATCAAATACCCAACAGTTTTATTAATATCTCCTCATTTGCATAATACTTTTTCCACATTAAAGCAGGTTTTTTCTTCAATAAACTGTTTATGTTAAATAATGCCATGAATACATCTGTGTTTCTATTCCAGTTACAGGCAGTATGTAGGTTATAAGCAAATCTGGAATGACGACAAAATGTTATTCAAGAAGCTCTCATATCTTAGAACGTATACAAATGCTATGCTTTGGAAATATACGTTTGTTAATATAAAATGTATAAAACATTTTAAAAACACTTTTCTGACAGAATCAGTGCATGAGCATATGATTAGCTCCTATGTTTCATCTTGCATAATGCCTTATCCCTTTAGGGTTGTGGCCATTCCTAGTTTTAGCAATAGGGCAACAAAGCAGTGATGAACTTTGCTTTTTTTTCCTTTTTCCATAGCAGGAGGCAACTAAAGCCCTGTACACACGATCGGATTGCCTATGGATTCAAATCCGATGGATTTTTCCATCGGAATTCCGATGAAGCTGACTTCCATCAGTCTTGCCTACACACCATCAGTCAAAAATCCGACCGTCCCAAACGCTGTGACGTAAAACACTCAGACGAGCCGAGAAAAATTAAGTTCAAAGCTTCTGAGCATGCGTCGACTTGATTCTGAGCATGCGTGGGTTTTTTCTCCGATGGAGTTCCACACAGACGATCGGAATTTGCTATTGTTTTTTTTTCCATCGGATAAATTTAAAACATGTTCTATTTTTTCTCACCAATGGAAAAAAGACCGATGGGGCCCATGCACGATCGGTTTGTCCGATGAAAAAAGTCCATCAGACTGTTTCCTCTGTAAAACCGATCGTGTGTACAGGGCATAAGAGCCCAGAAATGGCAGTGAACCATAGCCTGTGCCTCTTGCTAACATCAGGGAGGTAAGGCTTGAGACCAAATTCCCAAGATGCATTATGGCAGGAACAGAAATAGGGTTGTCTGGAAACTTATGGTCACTCTAGATTGTCCTTTGACTGGCTAAAGAGCCAAGCTTGGAGGAGTTACACCGAAATCCCTTTGAAAAGGAATATATTTTTGCTCCAGCTTGCCAATGGTCTTCTTCCAGAATTATTGGCAAAGTTCCAGCAGGAGCCTCAAACCCATATTAGTTGTCAAACAATAGATATGAACTGCCCTTATTTTTCCAGGTTACTACTGTATCTTAAACTATGATAAACAAATTGGTGACTTTGGGCTTTCCAATTGTGTAACCATTGTGACCGGCTGTCACATGATCGGAAAACTCCAGGATTGCAAGTGTGCATCTGGAGCTGCCGGTGACAGATTTAAAGCCCACCTGCCAAATATATGTATACGGCCGGTGGGAACGGATTAAGAAAAGCAAGACAGTGAATTATAAATTTACACTGCAAAGCTAGCCATAAACATTAGGTTGTGATCAGAAGTGTATTCTCAATTCCTTGAATTTGACTTTTTTTTTTAACTAGCACATGAACAATTCTATCACATGGGCATGGGTATGTAAGGAATGTTTGTTTCTATGTCGGTTTTATCAATTTTTTGTCCAAGAATTACTAGCGGCAGGGGTATCTGGTCTAATATGGACATAATACTATTGTTGTTCAGTTCTTAAGGCTGGGTTCACATCTCCGACGGATGCGGCTCGCAGCAGGGGTCCGGTGCATCCCTGTTCTCCGTTTCAGGGACAAATCAGGGCTGAATTTGGCTCTGAAACTGAGCCAAAGTCACACAGGACCCCTGTGCAATCCCCCCCGGAGCTGCACCGGAGATATGTGAACCGGCTCCATAGAGAGCCAGTCACAATCCCCTATCATGTGAATTGGATGGGAGAAAACCCGCATCCAATTCGCACTAGTGTGAACCCAGATTCAAGAACTAAAATATGCTAATTCTGCAAAGCACATTTTCACTAAGCTTAGTGAATGGGGTGAAGCTGTGCTAATTCAATCATCCAATCATAGGCAAGCAAACATCCTGAATTTTTTATTTTGCTTACACATGATTGAGTATTTTTACAAATGTGAACTTTCACCTAGTTTCATTGCATTCACTAAGATAGGTGAATGCTAAACTTTGCAAAGTAAACGTATACTTGTTTAGCAAATTATCCCCATAGGCCACAGGCCAAAACTACCTTGATTATGTGAATGATCCTCTTATCCTCCAAAACTACCTTAAAGTTTATCTCCAGGAACAAAATCTATCATGATTTCTATACATTTTTGAGTATGAAAAAAACAATATTCTCTTTAGCCTGTTCAGTAGAAAAGCTAACAGTTATGATCTGAGGTTATGAAGACACAATCAAACAGCAGTGATTGTGCCTCAGCTTGTCACCACTCATAGGAGTCTGCACCACTGGGGATTGAAAGTTACATGCCAGTTATCTTAACCAACACAGCAATCCCTCTTCCTCCCTGCCATTTTTATTTTCTAAATTGAAAGATGTCAAAAACTATTAACCATTACTTTTTAGGCATTTTTCTTTTGTTCAAGAATGTTTCTTTCATTCTATCTCATGAAAGAGAAAAAATGAAAAGATTACCCAATACCGTACACCCTCCCCACCCTCCTGTCCCCACTTGACTTACCTTTAGGGATGTTGAGCTGTCAGTGCCCAGCCAGCCGGTCCAGCTGTTCTCCCTTTTGGTGCAGCAGGTGCTGACCAATCAGCGCTCTAGTCTGTCTTGGAAGCGCTGCACAGAGAAGAGGGAGAAGAGCTGAGATTTCAGATCACTTTCCCGGCTGTGCAGGCCCTGACAGCCCAGCATCCCTGGAGGTAGGTACAATGGGAACTGGGGGTTGGAGGGTGTGTAAGGTGTTAGCTAAATGTTACATTTTTTCTTTAAAGGTGAACACTTTAATGAAAAGAATGTACAGTTCCACTTATTAGCTATATACTATGAGGTTAGAATTCTGTTTTAAGGCATATGTCCACTTTTTAAAATGGCAGAGAACTAAAAGAGAGCCTGTACATCTATTTAGAAAAGTACACATACTCCTCTTCAGTCCCATGTATTACTCATCTCAGCGATACACAATCACTACCATGTAGAAATGCCAAAGTGCAATTTTCACTCCCCCTTGAATAATGAATAAACCTTTTACTGATAGCTTGTGCTAAATTATTGTTTACTAAATATTTAATTACTAAATGCGTCCAATGAAGAGGACAATTTGAATATATTTCAAGATCTATTCAGCAAGAGCATGCATTTGGGCAACGGCCATCCCTCTTCATCCACTGGCTCTGCCATGTTCATTTGAGTGCTTATGACAAAATGTAGGCTGTAAAATCCCACTGGAACAATTACAGTCATATCTGGAACTGCTTTTATGAGACAGGCACAATCTTCAAAGGACAAGGAGGTGGGAGGATAGAGGCCACAGAGCAACCTCTCCCTGTGCATCAAGGCCTGAGCCTTTCTCCTGGGGAAGACTTGAAAGGCAGTGTGCTGGGAACTGGTTATACCAGCAATTGGAGGGACGATGAGGAAGAGGAGTATTCTGTGTAAAATATGAAAAGGTCAACATGAATTGTGCATGAGGCAGAGGTGTCAGTTTCCATGGAAACTATACTGGGCCCTGGATCCTGCACTGACAATCAGGCAGCCTGTAAATTAACTGTATGCCCCCTATAAAATGGTGATGTTTGCATCACCCACTATGTATTGCTGATTCCTATTATTATAGAACATTGCCATAAATAGAAATTCTTGGTGGTGCTCAAATGGTCACATCTCAGAATAGATGAACCGGTTTTAATTTATAATCATTAGACTCAGTCTTCTTCTGGTTCAAGTGTTCCCTTTTTTCACCCTCATATAAAATCTGATTACAGCCATAAATAAATACATTTCTCCTAGAAACAGAAACAAAATTAGTTATCTTTATTTTTCTGCAGAAATGTACACAAGGGTAAAGGGTCACAGCAAACATCAGGTAAGGTTTAATAAGGTTATACAATATACTGTATTTATTGGCGTATAACACTCACTTTTTTACCCTGAAAATAGAGGGTAAACTGTGCCTGCGTGTTATACGCAGGGGGCTGTGGAAAGTTTTTTTTCCTGAAACTTCCCTCTTAAAGTTAGGGTGCGTGTTATACGCCTGTGCGTGTCATACGCCGATGAATACGGTAATTTTATTCTATAGATACTTTATTGTAAATGTTCATTGTATGCTTTATTCTTAGTCATCGGCATAATCTTTAGTAGTCAAAAAGTAAACTTATGTCAGAAATATAATTCAATTTGTGCTTAGTGATACAGACAGTCTATAAATATATTCATGATTATGTATATTAGGGTTATAGAAGAGCTGGGACAAGGGCAGTAACACCAAAGAGCTGGAGTGGCTGAGCGGAAAGACTTCTGACAATGTAGATATTGGTGTCATGTGCTTTCCTGTCCTGGTGACAACCTAATCCCTTTTTTTCTTGTTTGGATATCAAAGGGACAGGAGGTGAGGAAATGCCACAGACCGATAAAAAAACAATTGAGTATTTGTCCATGATACTTTTATAACTTTGCACTAACATCCAATTTTTCCAGAGAAGCTTTCGGGATATGCCCCCTTCTTCAAGGTCTAACTAGTATTGCTTGGACCTTAAAGAAGGGGTTACACCAGGGGTCGGCAACCTACGGCCCCGCGGGCCACACCCCGCCACTAAATGTCCGGCCTGTCAGTGCACGTGATGAATTTACGTGCACCCGGCCTGTGGACATTTTAACCCCTTCACGCCGACCTACGCAAATATGCAGCCTTGGCTTGTAGGGGTTGTACCGGGGTGATGCCTGCAGCTGTCATTCAATTCAGATGACTAAAATATGACAAAAACTACCTGTTACCCAATTTGTTACATTGTTGTATTGTTATATTGTTTTTTGAAATATGTAATAAAATCTTTATGGAAAAAAATATATATATATGACAAAAACTAACATGGCATTTTAGTCAATAGGCTATGACTAAAAATAAATCGAAACTTGATGTCAAAATGAACACTGCTTGCAGGGTACTAAGGAGTCGCTCTTTTGGCAACTCCTTGGCATATAAGCACATTATGCCTTTGCCTTGTAGGTAAGAGAAAAAAAAAATGTGCAGCAGTTTACAACTGATTTAAGTATTTTTTTTGCAGGACAGCAGTTTAAAAGAACACAAATGGATACCAAGGCACATGGGGCATGCATGTAAGGACACACAGGGGTGGATTTACTAAAGGCAAATAGACTGAGCACTTTGCAAGAGCAGTTGCTCCAGAGCTTAGTAAATGAGGTAAAGCTTCATTCTGCAAAGAATACCCAATCACATGCAAGGAACATAAACTTTTGGATGAGGAAAGTCAACAGAGCATTACCTCATTTTCTAAGCTCTGACGCAATTGCACTTGCAGAGGTGCTACTGCAAAGTGCGCAGTCTATTTGTCTTTAGTAAATCTACACCATAGAGATACTTCGGCACACAGGGCATGCATACAAGGATGCACAGGAATACTGAAACACACAGGGGCACGCATTTAAGGATACTTATTGCTTATACTTATTAGATACTTACCACTTATTAGATACTTATTAGAACAAAACATTTATTGTCCTGTAAACTATACCAACATCTTACTGATAAAAAAAAAAAAAAAAAAGGCTTTAGTACTACTTTAAAGTAGGGCACTTGCAGATACTAAATACTTCAGGGGAATACTAGCTGCACCTACCTACTGACTTCAAATAATAAAATGAAACTGTTAATAGCTTACGATAAGAGATCAAAAGAATACGGTCATTAAAAAACTTGAATTTATTTTTTGTTTAGCAAGCTATTTGACACAGATGGCATAAATTAGCCTAAAATGCTGCTAGTTTCATTAAAATAGCTGTTGTGACAGCCGCTATGTGAACAGTCCCATTGGGCCTAGTTCATTCCATTTGTTACGACTGTAACCATAATGAACCATAACAGAAATAAGCTGAAGGACACAAACGCAATCACAAAATGAAACTTCAATCAATACGTGTTCCCTGTAGGAAATCAGTGAGCTGTGTTATTGTGACATGGATCTAGACAATCCATGGAAAATCCCATCCTGCTCCATAAGACAGGCTGTCTATTTTCCCTTTCTCTTGATTAGAATAGGATAATGTCATGTCAGTAGAAAGCCATAAACTTCATGAACCTTTGACTTCAGTTGCTTTTAATTGTGCATGTGCAGTTCTATTCAAATTAGGTGTCTGTAAAGACAGTCGACATTAAAGGTTAGAGTTATTAGACATATTGTAGATCGTGAAAATGTCTAAAACAAGTCTTGCTTCTGCATCAGACTCTTTGCATGAATTGATTTACAAAAACTGGAGGAAAGAAGGTGTTATCCGAGACCTCATGTACACTGCGTCTGCTAAACGGAAGAGCAGTTGGGAGTTTTTTCCATCTGCCCCTGAACTCTCCTCTATGTTATCTTATCTGTCCATGTACACAGGGTCGTTTATAGTCGTTTCTAGGCAGTTGAGTTTAGAGGCATTTTTTGGAACGCAAAAAAATGGGTTCGGAAGCTGAGTTTACAGGCATATCAAGCGCAAAGCGCTTCTAAACGTTGCTAAACACGGTAACTCGCGTTTAGCCGAATTTCGTTTACAGGCGTTTTTCATTTTTGGCTATTTAAAAAAAATAAAAATAACTCCTGGAAAGGCTAGATACCTTGTCAAATTTGGTTTCATTACTGAATTTCTGACCTATCACATGTGTACAGACCTCTAAACTTTCTGAAATGATAAAGAGGGACACCTTTGAGCACACAGTATGTAGGCAAAAGAACACATGCCTGCCACAGTCTCAGTTATGCAGATCTAATATTCAGCAAATTATTGTCTAAACCACACAAGTGCTATTTTCACCACTGTTTTTCCATTATAGTGGCTTTTTTTTTCCGAAAATAACAACATACAGTAATATGGAGGTTGAATAAAAAGTTCCAACGGCATAACACTTTTGGTGGTAAAATGGTAAATTTTGTATAGAGATGTACACATCTGACCAAAAAGAGGGACAACTGAGCCTGCCTGAGGGACAGAGCCCCCAAATGAAGGACAGATGGGAGCTATGCATACTTGTTTAAGGTGGCTCACACATTACTGAAGCCAGAGACAGCATGACAAATTACCTTTTCAGGATCTATCTCACTATTCCCTCAACTCACCAGCCCTAGTGGGACCAGGGCAATGAAACCATCCATTGGAGCATGGAAACTGATGCTATGTGCTTGGTTCAGAGCATTCAGCTCTTGGAGAGTAGTGATGAGCCGAACACCCCCGGGTTCGGTTCGCACCAGAACCCGCGAACGGACCGAAAGTTCGTACGAACATTAGAACCCTATTAAATACAATGGATGCGAACGTTCGAATTCTAAAGTGCTAATTATAACAACTATTATGCATGTTATTGTCCTAAAAAGGGTTTGGGAACCCGGGTTGTGCACCAGGGGACATGTATCAATGCAAAAAGAAGTTTTAAAAACGGTCGTTTTTCGGGAGCAGTGATTTTAATGATGCATAAAGTGAAAAAAAAAAGTCAAATATTCCTTTAAATATCGTACCTGGGGGGTGTCTAAAGTATGCCTGTGAAGTGCCACGTGTTTCCCGTGTTTAGAACTGTCCCTGCACAAAATCACACTTCTAAAGGAAAAAAAAGCCATTTAAAACTGCTTGCGGCTTTAATGTAATGTCTGGTCCCGGTAATATGGATGAAAATCTTTAAGAAAAATGGCATAGCTACCCCATGACCCCCCCCCTACCCCAGCCCATTACCAGCCCCTTTGGGTCTTGTATGGATATTAAGGGGAACCCCGCACATAAAATAAAAAAGGCCCTATATACTCTGAACAGCCGTATACAGGCGGTGCATACAAGACAGGGACTGTAGGTTTGTTCTTATGTAGAATCTGTTTGTAATTTTGAACAGGTACATTGTTGAAGTGTAGCTCCAGCCCAAAAATCTATTTTTAAACTTTTTGGAAAACATAGGTAAGGGTTATCACCCCTGTAACATTTGTTTTGCTGCCTGTGCCCCTGTTCAGAACATTTCACCTCACTTTCCGTCCCAATGACAACTGTTTTTGAAATGTGGTGTTTTTCTTGAAACAAGGATTGCTGATAAAGCATCAGTACAGAGGAGACACCTTTCTCCCATATTTATTCTTACAGGAGAGAATTTTCCTTCCTAGTGGTAGATTTCCTCTCACTTCCTGTTGTCTTCTTGCGTTTGCAAGTAGGAGTCGTTTGTAAGTTGGATGTTTGAAAGTAGGGACCTGCCGTATATACTCTGCAGAAATAGGCCCCTTAGTTGTTGGTGTTGGCACAACACTGTAAGCACTCACAGTTACTCTTGGTTGGTGCTGGAACGCCCTGCTGTCAACTATTATATCAGGAATTTTAATTACATATAATTGTTGAACAGTGGTAGTAAAAATTGGGCCTTTGATGGTGGTGCTGGTGCCACAACACTGTAAGCCCTGACAGTTACTCTTGGTGGGTGCAGCAATGGGCCCTGCTGTGAATTATTAGATCAAGAATTGTAATTGCATGCCCCTGTTGAACAGGGGCTGAAAAATTGGGCCTTTCGTGGTGGTGGTGGTGGTGTTGCCACAACACTGTAAGCCCTCAGAGTTACTCTTGGTGGGTGCAGGAATGGGCCCTGCTGTGAATTATTAGATCAAGAATTGTAATTGCATGCCCCTGTTGAACAGGGGCTGAAAAATTGGGCCTTTCGTGGTGGTGGTGGTGTTGCCACAACACTGTAAGCCCTCAGAGTTACTCTTGGTGGGTGCAGGAATGGGCCCTGCTGTGAATTATTAGATCAAGAATTGTAATTACATGCCCCTTTTGAACAGGGGCTGAAAAATTGGGCCTTTCGTGGTGGTGGTGGTGGTGGTGGCGTTGCCACAACACTGTAAGCCCTCAGAGTTACTCTTGGTGGGTGCAGGAATGGGCCCTGCTGTGAATTATTAGATCAAGAATTGTAATTACATGCCCCTTTTGAACAGGGGCTGAAAAATTGGGCCTTTCGTGGTGGTGGTGGTGGTGGCGTTGCCACAACACTGTAAGCCCTCAGAGTTACTCTTGGTGGGTGCAGCAATGGGCCCTGCTGTGAATTATTAGATCAAGAATTGTAATTGCATGCCCCTGTTGAACAGGGGCTGAAAAATTGGGCCTTAGGCACTGGTGGCACAACACTACAACCCCTCACAGATACTGTACTTGGAGCACAGCAATGAGCCCTGTTGCAAAGTATTGCTTCAAAAATTGTAATGAAACGCCCCTGTTAAACAGGGGCTGAAAAATTGGGCCTTAGGCACTGGTGCCACAACACTCCAACCCCTCACAGATACTGTACTTGGAGCACAGCAATGAGCCCTATGGCAAATTATTGCTAAAAAAATTGTAATTACACGCCCCTGTAAAACAGGGGCTGAAAAATTGGGCCTTAGCCACTGGTGGCGGCACCCATAAACAAAAATGATCTTCCAAGCTATCATCATCAATCGTATCATTGAGGACTCGGAGGAGGAGGATAGCCAGTCAACATAACAGCACAGGCACTCAGCATCAGCATCAGTCTTGAAGGGATGTGACATGTTAAAATCAATTAGTCTGTTATATCAGCATCAGGTGTGTGGTAGCTGGTGGTGATCCAAGACTGGTTCATCTTGATGAAAGTCAGTCGATCAACCGAGTCGGTGGACAGGCGCACCCTGTGATCCGTGACAAATCCTCCAGCAGCACTGAATGTGCGTTCCGAAAGAACGCTGGATGCAGGACAGGCCAGTAGCTCAATTGCATACTGTGCAAGCTCTGGCCAGTGATCCATCCTCAAGACCCAGTAAGCCAGAGGATTTTCGGTGGGGAAGGTGTCCAAGTCTGACCTTGCCCCTAGATATTCCTGCACCATGTTTATCAGACGCTGGCGATGGTTGCTGGAACCGATCATACTTTGGGGCTGCGGACTAAAGAATTGTCTGAACGCATCGGTCAGACGGCCACCTTCCCCACCGCTCCTTCTTTGACTGGCCGAAGCCTCAGCAACTCGTTGTCCAGGACCAGGAGTTTGTAACCTCCCAGTCTCTGGGAACGCGTTGCACAGACCTTTCTGCAAGGCCTCCCGGAGTTGTCTCATCCTCTGCTCCCTCTGCGACGGTAACATAAGGTCCGCAACCTTACCCTTGTACCGTGGATCAAGGAGAGTGGCCAGCCAGTAATGGTCCCTCTCCTTGATCCGAAGAATACGAGGATCCTTCCGCAGACTTTGCAGGATCAGGGAGGCCATGCAGCGTAGGTTTGCTGAGGCATTTGCTCCGGAGTCCTCTGGGTCACTAAGGACGACATGATCCGCAGCCACCTCCTCCCAGCCACGTACAAGTCCACTGGTTTCTTGGGACTGTAAATCATCCCTAAAAGACTTCTGCTGATGATGCTGAGTGCCAGCCTCCACCTCCATGCTGACACAATCCTCCTCCTCCTCCTCCTCCTCCTCCTCTTCCTGTGCGATGGGTGGGACAGAAGGAACACTGTCTGGGTAAAGGGGGCCTTGAGAGGCAAGGAAGTCCTCCTCTTCCTGCCTCTGTTCTGCCTCAAGTGCCCTGTCCATTATTCCACGCAGCGTGTGCTCCAACAGGTGGACAAGAGGTACAGTGTCACTGATGCATGCACTGTCACTGCTCACCATCCTCGTGGCCTCCTCAAATGGTGCCAGGACAGTGCATGCATCCCTGATCATGCCCCACTGGCGTGGAGAAAAAAAACCAAGCTCCCCTGACCCTGTCCTGGTGCCGTAGTCGCACAGGTACTCATTGATGGCCCTCTGCTGCGTGTGCAGCCGCTGCAGCATGGCCAACGTTGAGTTCCACCTGGTGGGCATGTCACATATAAGGCGGTTCTTGGGCAGGTTCAACTCCTTTTGCAGCTCAGCCAGGCGAGCACTGGCATTATAAGATCTGCGGAAATGCACACAGACTTTCCTGGCCTGCCTCAGGACATCCTGTAAGCCCGGGTACCTGCCCAAGAACCGCTGCACCACCAGGTTAAGGACGTGAGCCACACAGGGCACATGGGTCAGTTGTCCCTGTCGGAGGGCGGAGAGGAGGTTGGTGCCATTGTCGCAAACCACCATTCCTGGCTTAAGCTGGCGTGGCGTCAACCACCTCTCGGCCTGGCCCTGCAGAGCAGACAGGACCTCTGCCCCAGTGTGGCCTCTGTCCCCCAAACACACCAGCGCAAGCACGGAATGGCATCTTTTTGCCTGCGTACTTGCGTAGCCCCTTGAACGCCTACGGAGCACCGCTGGTTCCGAGGACAAACCACAGGAAGAGGCCATGGAGGAAGAAGAAGAGGAGGGGGTGGAGGAGAGAGGTGTGTCACAACCAGTAGTAGCATTTTGGAGGCGTGGCGGTGGAACAACCTCCAACACTACTGCACCTTGTCCTGTATCCTTCCCAGCTGCCAAAAGAGTGACCCAATGGGCCGTGAAAGAAAGGTAACGTCCCTGTCCATGCCTGCTGGACCATGAGTCAGCGGTAATATGCACCTTACCGCTGACCGCCCTGTCCAGCGAGGCCAAGACATTGCCTTCCACATGCCGGTAGAGAGCCGGAATAGCCTTCCGTGAGAAAAAGTGGCGTTTGGGAACCTGCCACTGAGGAACCGCACATTGCACAAACTCACGGAAGGGGGCCGAGTCTACCAACTGAAAAGGCAGCAGTTGAAGCGCTAGCAATTTAGCCAAGCTAGCATTCAACCGCTGGGCATGTGGATGGTTCGGAGTGAACTTCTTTCGACGGTCCAGCAGCTGGGGCAGGGAAATTTGCCTGCTAGAATCGGACGTCGGTGTACTGCTAGCAGAGTGGCCGCAAGTACTTGGCTATGACACACCTAATTCTACACCTTCATTCCTCTCAGTGCATGTTTCAGAGAGGACTGAAGTTATAGTGGGGTTGGAGATCCCAGCTGATGCGGTGCAAGGAGAGGTCCGCTTTGTTCTTTGGTGTGGGTCTTTGAGGTAGGCTTGCCAACGAGCTGCATGGCAGGTCAACATATGTCTGGTCAGGCATGTGGTACCCAAGCGGCTGATGTTTTGGCCACGCGATATACGCTTGAGACATATGTTGCAAACAGCAGCTGTGCGATCTGATGCACTAGCCTCAAAAAAGGCCCACACCAAAGAACTTTTTGAATGACGGGCAGAGGCAGCGCCCTGCACAGGCGGAGCTCTGCGGTGTGATTCCGTCGGTGTACTGCCCTTACGCTGGCCACCAAAGGGCATCCTGCCTCGTTGGAGATGTGCCTCCTCCTCATCCTCCTCCTCCTCCTCTCTCCTATTAGGCACCCACGTGGAGTCAGTGACCTCATCATCCCCTCCCTCCTCATCACTGGAGCCAATCTGGCAGTATGCTGCAGCTGCTGGAACATGACTGCCAGATTGGTGTCCTTCTTGAGCATCCCCTCTGTCTGCTCTCACGCTACTGCCTTCCTGTAGCTGGGTTTCATCATCAGACCCTTCGAAACGCTGGGCATCCTCCTGGAGCATGTACCCAACACTGTGCTCAAACAGTTCGGGGGACTCCTCAGGAGGAGGACATGGTGGGTCTAGGGAAGGAGTGACTGATGATGAGTCTGACATTGATACCAGGGAAGAGGACGCTTTGGCAGCTGCTTTTCCAGTACCCTGAGCCTGGGTGAGAGAGGATGAGGAGGAGGAGGAGGGCTTGGTCATCCACTCTACCAAATCTTCGGCATGATGTGGCTCAACATGTCCAGCTGCCGAAAAGAAGGACAAGCGTGTCCCATGGCCATGTGCTGATGACAATGCACCGCGTCCACGACCAGCACTGTTGCCCCCAGACACAGAGCCTGCTTGCCCTCTTTTATTGCCTCCTGACTGTCTGCCTCTCCTTGTTTGCCTTCCAGACATTGTAATAGATGGCCTGCAGGGAGATGGGAAAAAAGCAATAAGGGCTACCTTCAGGTGTCCTTCTCTGTCCCTTTACTTAAGGATTTCTAAATATGGTTGAGGATGATTGCTTTTGCACAGAATAGCACAACGACAATTTCCCTGACTGTCCAAAAAAACAAGGATTTCAAAGATGGTTGATGAGGAATGCTTTAGCACACTATAGCACAAGGAGAATTTCCCTCACTGTCCTTCCCTGTCCCTAGAAACAAGGATTATCACAGTGAAAGAAACTGACACTCTCCCTACCTATAGTTTTCTGTCCCTAGGAAAAATGTTTTTTTAAAGCACACTATAGCACAAGGAGAATTTACCTCACTTTCCTTCCCTGTCCCTAGAAACAAGGATTATCACAGTGAAAGAAACTGACACTCTTCCTACCTATAGTTTTCTGTCCCTAGAAAAAATGTTTTTTTAAAGCACACTATAGCACAAGGAGAATTCCCTCACTGTCCTTCCCTGTCCCTAGAAACAAGGATTCGCACAGTAAAACACACTGACACTCTCCCTACCTATAGTTTTCTGTCCCTAGAAAAAATGTTTTTTTAAAGCACACTATAGCACAAGGAGAATTCCCTCACTGTCCTTCCCTGTCCCTAGAAACAAGGATTCGCACAGTAAAACACACTGACACTCTCCCTACCTATAGTTTTCTGTCCCTAGAAAAAATGTTTTTTTAAAGCACACTATAGCACAAGGAGAATTCCCTCACTGTCCTTCCCTGTCCCTAGAAACAAGGATTCGCACAGTAAAACACACTGACACTCTCCCTACCTATAGTTTTCTGTCCCTAGAAAAAATGTTTTTTTAAAGCACACTATAGCACAAGGAGAATTCCCTCACTGTCCTTCCCTGTCCCTAGAAACAAGGATTCGCACAGTAAAACACACTGACACTCTCCCTACCTATAGTTTTCTGTCCCTAGAAAAAATGTTTTTTTAAAGCACACTATAGCACAAGGAGAATTCCCTCACTGTCCTTCCCTGTCCCTAGAAACAAGGATTCGCACAGTAAAACACACTGACACTCTCCCTACCTATAGTTTTCTGTCCCTAGAAAAAATGTTTTTTTAAAGCACACTATAGCACAAGGAGAATTCCCTCACTGTCCTTCCCTGTCCCTAGAAACAAGGATTCGCACAGTAAAACACACTGACACTCTCCCTACCTATAGTTTTCTGTCCCTAGAAAAAATGTTTTTTTAAAGCACACTATAGCACAAGGAGAATTCCCTCACTGTCCTTCCCTGTCCCTAGAAACAAGGATTCGCACAGTAAAACACACTGACACTCTCCCTACCTATAGTTTTCTGTCCCTAGAAAAAATGTTTTTTTAAAGCACACTATAGCACAAGGAGAATTCCCTCACTGTCCTTCCCTGTCCCTAGAAACAAGGATTCGCACAGTAAAACACACTGACACTCTCCCTACCTATCCTTCTCTTTCCCTAAACTAAAGGAATCCAGGTTAAGCAAAAAAAATTTAATGTCACTGTCCCTGCCTATGCTTCTCTTTCCCTGCTCCGGAACACACTACACTAGGCCGCCGTGCTGGCGGCCTTTTATAGTGTGGGGCGTGTACTAAACACCCTCAGCTATAATTGGCCACAGGCATCCTGCCTGTGGCCAATCATTGCTCTCCTCGCTGCCGGCGCTGTGATTGGCCAAGCATGCGGGGTCACAGTGCATGCTTGGCCAATCACAGCGCCTGGATGACACTGCGATGGCGTAGTGCATTGTGGGCCGTTCGCGTCACTCGAATTTGGCGCGAACGGCCCAAATCGTTCGATCTTCGTCGAACGTATGTTCGACTCGAACACCGAGCTCATCCCTATTGGAGAGTAGTGGTCACATGAAGAACATGTATTCTAAGATTTATATCTGTGCAATTTGGGTATGCTGCATTAATAAAAGTCTTACATATTTGATTTAGTAACACCTTTGGTTAAGGTAAGTAACAGAGTTAAAATGTGCCTGTTTAAAAGGACCTAGTCACCAATGAGCTAATATATTTTCTGCACTCTCCATATCTCCAATAATGTATATTAAAAATGTTAACTTTGTTACCTTTATGCATCACCCACATCAAATCTATCACTTTTTGGCTTGAGTCCCGACACTAAGAATATCCCCAGCAGCATTCCCTTCCACCCTTTTCATCAGCAACAGGAAGCTGCACAAGGTCCAACTAAAGGTTTCGTTAGGAGGGCACAAAGTAAAAGACAAACCTTAGTACTTGCATTTCCTCACCCTCACCCCAAGCTACAACAGGCAGACTATTATAAATATCAATACCTTTGCCTAGCAGCTTTCCTCTACTGTGCATTTGCAGGCTCTGTCCAGTGGTGTGGCCAGGGCAAACCAACATGGCAGCATTTAGGAAGGGGAAGCAATATGTACAGTTGTTGTTTAGTCGTTTAGTTGTGTCCGACTCTTCGTGACCTCATGGACCATAGCGCGCCAGGCTTTTCTGTTCTCTACTGCCTCCCGGAGCTTGCTTAACCTCATGTTCGTTGTTTCGGTGATGCTATATGTACAGTCATGCTCTATCTTTAGGAGAATGGTGAAAGACACCAATACATTTATTTATTTATATGAGTAATGAGTTTATTTTAGGTCTTTTCAAGGGAAAAGTGAATAATTATTTGGAACTCTATTGGAAAGTCTGTAAACTATATTCAACATTTGTGAAATTGAAAGGTCTTGGTAACTACTTTACTTCTCTCTAGATGTAACTTTTCCAAATAAACAATAAGTAATTGAAATGCAAAAATATGCGCTTATTTACAAAAAAGGTAGTGAAGCACAATTGGAAAATCTGTTCTCTTCCCTTGCCATATGACAAGCGAGAAAGGTTTATTTGATGACCAGGATTCCAAACAAAATAAAGATTTATATTTTCCCTTGACTCGGAATTTAAAAAGAAATCCTTTCCTTTCTGGGCTGGGGACCCGAGGAATCTTAATAAACATCTAACACCCAGTTACACAACTCCTTACGTTTCATAATAAAAATAAAAGACATCTAAGGCCCTGCCCCAAGCAGCTCAAGCAGGACAAATTTCACTTATTTTGGGAACCAAAAATCTGCACTGAATGCAAGAAGCAAGTTTATCGAGAGCAGAGCCGGATTTTCATCACTGGAATTTTTATATACAGTGTACATTGCTTTTATACATACATTCATACATAGGTGTGCGCAGCCTATTGCATTAGGGTGTGCACCCCAAAGCTCAGACACACACGCTTTTCTCTGCAGCCTCAGCTGCACTGGACAGTTAATGAATGGGAAGTGCTCTGTGCTGAGCGGCTTTCTGTTCATTCACAGACTAAAACATAGTAAACAGTTTACTATGCTTTAGTTATGATTGTACACAGTGAGAGTGTGTTCACTGTGTTCATTTAAAAGGAAGAGGCTGATAAATGACATATTGATTATCCCCTTCCCCCACTCTCAATCCTGAAACATCCCCTGCAGCAGCCAGGGGGAAGGAGGGAAGCCAGCAGCATTATGTTGGGGGGGGGGCACAACATGGGGGAAGCCCGGGCAGTAGGAGAATTCGGCACCACACAGAGTGATTTGGGTGTGCCTAGGCACACCTGGCACACCCCCTGCGCACGCCTATGCATTCATATATACATGGCCTTTTACAAGAATTACATTGTTTCAGATTTATTTTTCTTTTAAAGTAGAACAATAGACAGAATAACAATTAAAGCATCTTATATCTTCATCAATTCCTGTTTTATTTAATAAAAATCTATTTATTTTGCAAGTGCGAAGTACTGTACCTACTCCAAGATGACAATACCGATTCCCTTGTAGTAACATCACTGCAGCGTTGTCGTTCTGCACAGCCACTGTAGCCGCTGGGTCTACAGGGCTGAGAGCTTGTGAAGTTTGAGGAGGAGGGTTATCATCACCATCACCGCGGATAACCCTCCTCCTCATTGGCAGTCACTGAAAGACATGACCAGCTTCACCACTAAGCACTGTAACTGACAGCATAATGCTGCCTACATCATCTGGTATACAGAATTAGTTTGAGTCTTCGGGCCACCTTTCGTCAGTAGGATCAAGGTCTAGGATCCTTTCTCCGGAGCGGAGAAGACTTCTTTAGAGCCTATGATGCCATCACAGGGATCACTTCTGAGCTCCTGAGTAAGGGCCTGTGTCAACAGACAAATGCAACTTGCTTTCATGACATTCTGCTTCCATTCAAGATCAGTTTTGAGTTATTCACAGTTCATGAACAGGTTCAACTGCCCTGCAGCTGACCTCATTCTGACCCGCACTGGACCTCCATCTAAGCTGCATTGACCACTTCAGGCTGCTTTTGCATTTCTTTTGACCTATATGACAGTCCTAAGGTGGTAGGCAGAAAGTTCAGGAGGAAGGGAAGGTTAAAAAGGAAAAAATTAACCCATAGAGCAGTCTTTCTAAACTAGGGTTACCCCAGAGGTTGCTACGGGTTCCTTGACGAATGAACAATCTATTGGGGTTATTTACTAAAGCTGGAGAGTGCAAAATCTGGTGAAACTCTGCATAGAAACCAATCAGCTTCTAGGTTTTATTGCCAAAGCTTAATTGAACAAGCTAAAATTAGAAGCTGATTGGCTACCATGCACAGTTACACCAGATTCTGAGAGCACCAGCATTAGTAAATCTCCCCCACGTCTGACTTCAATAATCTTTTCAGGTATCTGTAAGGGAGACATTCTCTTTACAGGTAACCAATGTAAGGAGCATTCTTTACACTAACTACCAGTGTACAAGGGCTCTTCATTGACACCCAGAGTACAAGGGCCCTTCCCTGACTATCAGTATGAAGGGGTACCTCCCCACTTACCACCAATGAGAGGGGTTACTTTTTCACTGAACTCACTGAATGGGCGAGAGCCCTTGTCACCATTATCAGAGAAGCCTTGGGTATCAAATGCACCAAGAACACTACATTGCTTATTATTTTATTTATTCTTATAGCTACAACTTACTGTTCATACTAATGAACTGTAAATATAATTATTAGCAGGGGTTCCTTCCCTGAGACCTGAAAGTTAATTAAAGTGTTCCTCCATGTTGAAAGGGTTGGGAAATGCTGCAATTGAAGGACTTTATATGAATGATGATATAGGAACTAATCTTTTCCAGGGTGATCAAACTGTAGCCTTGTCAGCATACTCCTAGCAAAGCAAACTGTAAACATGCTAAATAACCTCAGCTGAATCTAATAGAAAAATGCATAAAAGGATAGAACTGACAGGATTTTAACTGTATTACATGTATGCTGATCATAAACAAAAAAGTTGTTCAGTTGATATAGAACTTTTCTTTCTCCTCCGAACATCATTAGAGCTCAGGAATCCCGGTTTGAAGAAAACAGGCCAATGCTGGCATTATACTGTGTCAAACAGTTTGAAAGGATTGCAGGTATATTAATATTTCATAGCTGGAGTCCCACTCTGCTCTCTGACTGTTCCTTCACTATTTAAGTTAAAGGCACAGCCCTTGACAGGCCCCCTCGTTCAAACGCTCTCAAACCAGCAAGCGCATACATTTAATTAGACTCTCTATTAGCTGCTTCCGTAAAAGTTTCCACGCCGAAATCAATAATTTAATTAGAAAACTAGGCTTATAAAAATCATTGCCGACGCAGGCAGTTTCATTTGTGAAGGGGTGCGCACGCGCCGGCACGATTCCATTAGCACCCTGTTGTGAGATCACCCAACCTGAACCCGCCTCCTTTTTTCCTTTCACAAAGTCTAATCTCAGGACAGATTTCAAACTAAGAGAAAAAGATACTGGAGTTAGGAGATAAAAACATATTGACAAGCCGAGTCCTACGAGGCGGCACTGTCTGCCAGCATGCTTTGACTGAAAGATATGCGTCCTTCCTTTAATGCATTGTAGGACAGAAGAGTGAGCCCTACTGAATAGCCCAACTGACTAATGACAGTGATTAATGCTTTCTTTAAAATGTACAATACAGAGAAGGCAATTTGCCAGAGAGAAATTGAATTTTTTCAGCCTCTACAGGAGCAGGAAACCTGTGGATCTCAGGCTGTTGCTGAAGAGTACCTGTCACTTACTCCCCAGTGAAAATTACCCTTTTGGAAGGGAACTGACCACCTTATTATTTGCAGACCAAAAGAGAGATTGACATTTAGGGATGCAGGTAACAAATATATTTTGGAAAGTTAGACTGGTCATAATCAACCCAAGGCCAACTCAATTTAATGGTTCAGTAGAACCTTTGGACAATAATTGGAACATTTACAAATGGCAATAAAGAGCTATCCAATGATGAAAACACTCAGATTTTAAGTGGTGCATGTGTGTTTAACCCTTTCCCTCTCTCTTCTCAGTGAAATCATGCAGTCGTGGGGCTGATGCCTCTGGCCTTCTTCAGCTAGCATAAAGGCTAAGTTCACCTTTGTACTTATTTTGCAAAAATAAAACAGCTTTCCATTAATTCTACACACACTTACTTCACTCTCTTCATAGCTGTTTAAACACACTGCTCAAGTACTTCTGCCTTACTTCCTGGAGAGACTTTAGTTCATGACACAGGAAGGAGTTGACCAGCTGATCTCATGACACAGGAAGGAGTTGACCAGCTGATTTCATTAACACACACTCTGCATCATCTACTCTCAGCTGGTCAACTCCTTCTTGTGTGATGACCTAAAGTCTCTCCAGGAAGTAAGGTGTTATATCTCCTCGTCACTGCTTGATTTAACCCTATAATGTCCTTCTACTGCCGTGCAATCCCATGCATTCCACATGGTTGCAGCATGCCCCCACTGAACTCAATGTGTGAGCATGGCAAAGTGGTGATGCTTGTCATATGCTGCACCCCGAGTTAAAAATTCCACATCTGCGAACTAAAGAATTGCACCCACGGCACCTGAACAGCCCAGGCCAACTGTTATTTTACAGTTCGGGTGGCCGGCTGGGAGGCAGTAAAACCGTGGCTCAGCCGCCCATTTATACCATCTTCTGACTAACCATCTGAAAGGGACCTATTTCATGAGCAGTTGTAACTGTTATTTTTAGTGCCAGGTGTTTGTTTTTCATATATTTACTTACTTATCAACCTTCCTAGGTCCAAAACTATTATAAAGCATAATTAAGTTCGGCTCTCCACAACAGGTCCATTTTCTCATGTGACCCCTAGGGAAAATGATTTGCTTACCCCCGCTCTAAATGATTCAATTTGTTATTTTCAAACACTAGTATAAGGCTATGCTTTCACTATTGCGACCCCAAAGTTGCACGATTTCGAGTTAGACTTTAAGTGCAACTTTGATCCAACTTTACAGTCTCTGAATCAAAGTTGCATCAAAGTAGTGCAGGAACCTTTTCAAAGTCGCTGCAACTTTAAGTCACATAGATTGGAACGGGTGCCATTAAAATCAATAGGCTGTGACTTGACATGTGACTTTATGTGTCTAAAGACGAATAACAAGTTGCAATAGTGGAAACGTAGCCTAAAGGAAAAGTGGTGGTGAAATAAAAGCACCAGTAGAATTAATAATTTCTTGAGCACGATTTCTTCATTGGCCTTGTATCTGAGGGTATGATAAGAGGTGTAATTTCCTTTATTCTTTGTGCTAGAGGGTGTCCTCCTTCCCCATCTCAGAACCGTTGGGGAGGTTATCATTGCCAATAAGGAAGCAATGCTGTATTGTCACCTAAAGAAAATAACCTTAGAAAACTCATTGTAAGCTTCATATTTTTCATTCTGAATCTTTGTGTAACGCTCAGTCATCACAGAAAATATTATTCTTTCTGTAAAGCGCAAGAATGCTTTTGATGATGTTGCAGGGGAGCAGACCCTGAGTGACAATATTTAACCCATAGGATTCTGTGCCCGGAACTAGCAGAGTGTTTGCCTTATAAAATAATAACAAGCTTCCTTTCACTGCAGCTATCCAACACAGAATGAGATAAACTGACTTCAATTCAGTATTCTGCTCTGTATCACAGTGGCGTGCATGCATGACATCTCTGTTGCATGCAATATTTAAATGTCTTTGTTATAAAGAGAATACAGCCACAAAACATTTTACTGGAGAAAGCAGAATGGCTGAGCTGATGGAAAAATACCTGCATAATGTAGGTAAGGGATTCATTTACAAGTCAATTTAAACAACAAACTTTGCTTCAATCCTACATGCTTAAATAGACAGAATTGTACATCTGGGTCTGCATGCAAAATATTCTTAAAACAGGTCTTCCATGAAAATAGAAGCTACCTTCACCCCTTAAAATACATATTGCTTAGAGCTAGACTGTATCTGAGCACCACAAAGTTAAAGTGTTACTAAACCCAGGACCTTGCATTCACTATACCTGGTCTCCCACAGTATACAGAACATGAAAATGCAATTATTTTAGTAAATATAAACTGCTAAATACATTTCTTATCAGCAGTATATAGCAATCTTGTGACTTCTACCAGTGTCCACTGGTTAAAGCTTGTAGGAGGAATTTTTATTCTCTTCTGACTGTCCTATGAGGCTGCATGACCCCCTGACCCTCGGTCTGGAGAGTGCTGATTGGCCCTGTGTCAGTCACATGCACCCTTCCCAATAAAAAATAAAAAAACTCTCTAGCAACACACACCAAACTAAGCATGTGCAGGGTGCCCCCAAGACTCTGTACCATCAGGAGATGGATTGGGGACTGTGAAAGAAGGGGAGGCTAAGAAGACAGGATCAAACAGCCTTTTTGCACAATGCAGAGGATTAACCCCTTAGGTTCCACAGTACATATAACAAGCATGCTTTACTGAATATACAGACTGATTTTACTGTTTTGGGTTTAGTAACACTTTAATTTTAATAGGGATACACTAATCCAAGTTTTTTCAGAGTGAGTACGAGTACCGATATTTTTCCTCAAGTACTTGCTGATACCAATTACCGATACCTATTTTTTATTTTTATTTTTTGGGGCAGTGCAGTGTGAATGAAGCCCATACAAAATGAATGGGCTCAAATTGCACTGCAAAGAATCGCATGTGATTTGAACAGGAATGCATCACCGGTCTTGTGTGAACCCAGGCTGAAGTCAGTATGACAAGCCTGGGTAGACCCAGGAGCGGTGTGGAAAACCGCATTTGATTCAGACAAGAATTGCACACCACATTCCTGTTCAAATCACATGCGATTCTTTGCAGTGCAATTTGAGCTCATTCATTTTGTATGGACTCAAATCGCACCACATGAAAAAGGTATCAGTTTTAGGTATTAGAGCATTTGCACAAGTATAAGTACTCCTGCAAAGACTAAGGCCGCGTACACACGACCGGTTTTCTCGGCAAAAAACGACAAGAAAACTGCCGGGAGAGTTTTCTTGCCGAGAAAACTGGCTGTGTGTACGTGTGTTTCAGTTTTCTCGTCGAGAAAATTGGCCAGATTCCCAGACGAGAAAAAAGACGACCTGCGGCCTTTTTTCTCGTCGAGAATCTCGTCGGCCTGTTTCTCGACGAGAAACCCGAGCGTGTGTACACTTACCTGTCGCCGTGGAAACCCGCGCATGCTCAAAATGACTGACGCATGTGCGGTAGCTTCCTAGGCATAGGCATAGGGTGCAGCAAGATGGCGGCGACAGTATCGAATGTGACGAGCGCACGCTCGTTGTAGTCGATGACGTCACCGCGTGCGTGCCATTCAAAAGAATGGCGGGGACAAGTGTACACTCGGCCGGGACAAGTTTCTTGTCAAGATTCTCGTCAGGAAAAACGACGTTTTTTTCCTGACGAGAATCTCGGCCGTGTGTACAGGGCTTTAGTATCGGCACAGATACCGGTATTGGTGCAGCACTCATTTTTAATATTCAAAGCAAACACACTCAGCAATTCAGGTCTCCATGCTTTTTTTTTGCTGAAAAATCACTTTGAAAAACACCCCATAGCATTCCTAGCCTTGGTCATCTTGAGTAAGGGCAGATAATTCATGTAGCCTTTACTTCCTGGAATCAATCTGCCCTTGAAACAGGCATTCAGGCAGGAGGGCATGCTTATCTGAGAAAGCCCCTCCTCCAGATGAAAGAAAAAAAAAAGCCCATGAAGACTAATGAGATGTATGACATCACTTTGGTCTAGGGCAGAAACCAGGAAGAAACTTAGGAAATGTAAATAAATATATAAAACAAATAAATATGATATTCCTTTGTGTCTAATTACTAATGCTAACAGCATAACAATTACAAATAGGTATTGTTAACTGGTTAACGACCAGCTCCTGTACATATACGTCGGCAGAATGGCACGGCTGGACAGAGTAACGTATATTTATGTCACTTTAAAAGTCCCTGCCGCGAGCTCCGTGACCGTGCCCGCAGGACCCGCGGACTCGATGTCTGCCGGTGTCCAGCGATCGGGTCACAGAGCTGCAGAATGGGGAGAGGCAAGTGTAAACCCTGGCTGTGGTTTGGGAAACACGAACAGGAGTTGTATTGTCTGCTCTGCAGAGTGCAGGTGGAAAAGTATCAGGAGCACACACGGGTTCCTTCTTCTGACCAGCATCAACAATGTTTTCCAAACTATTTGAAAGTCCTCCACCGTACATGCCCGATGAGTAGCTATGTGAATGATTCCACGGACCGCATGTTGTGTTGAGGGAGCCTAAGGTACGCTGAAGTTCATCCCTAGTGAGAGTCTGCTTCCTGTTATCATCACTCTCCTGGAAGTTAAAGGCCGTGGCTGGGTTATAGCCGAATGTGTATTCGTGCTTGCCCTCTGGTAAGCGGCCATTTGTATACGGTGGTGGGCACTTCATTCATTTCATAATCATTGGTGCATTGTTCTGGAGGTTATCCATTGCTTACATATAATCCTTACGTCATCTGAGGACTATTGTGGACTTTTCCTTATTATTGGCGCAGTGTAATTTTTTTGCAAGTGTAAACAAGCATCTCCCCGTTCTGCCTAGTGACACTGTCACTGATCGTCTGGTCCTTCTCATCAGGAGCAGCGATCAGTGACGTTTCACTCATAGCCACGCCCCCAACAGTTAGAATCACTCCCTAGGACACACTTAACCCCTTCAGCACAACCTACAGGTTAACCCCTTCACTGCCAGTGTCATTTTTACAGTAATCAGTGCATTTTTATAGCACTGGTCGCTGTAAAAATGGCAACGGTCCCAAAAAGGTGTAAAAAGTGTCCGATGTGTCCACCATAATGTCGCAGTCACGATAAAAATCGCTGATCGCCGCCATTACTATTAAAAAAAAAATTATTAATAAAAATGCCATAAAACTATCCCCTATTTTGTAGACGCTATAACTTTTGCGCAAACCAATCAATAAACGCTTATTGCAATTTTTTTACCAAAAATATGTAGAAGAATAAGTATCGGCCTAAAAAGAGAAAAAAAATGTTTTTTATATATTTTTGGGGATATTTATTATAGCAAAAAGTAAAAAATAATGTTGTTGCTCTTTTTTTGTTTATAGTGCAAAAAATTTAAACCGCAGAGGTGATCAAATACCACCAAAAGAAATCTCTATTTGTGGGGAAAAAAATACGTAAATTTTGTTTGGGAGCCATGTCGCATGACCGCGCAATTGTTAGTTAAAGCGACGCAGTGCCAAATCGCAAAATGTCCTCTGGTCTTTGGCCATCCAAATGGTCCGGGGCTTAAGTGGTTAATTCAAAGCGTTAAGTGCCACTGAAAAAAATCTCCCATAACAGTTTGCTTAGAAACATTTGGGGATTTCTCAGGTGAGCTTCCATCTCAACTTCCATGGTGATTATTTGAGAATTTCACTTTTATTGGAAAAGAAGCCCAGTTTATTGTTAGCTCAGGGTTTTTTTTAAAGAGAAGGGCCAGTCTACCTAAAACCAATATTTTATCATAGGTGGAAAAATTCAATGCTGGCAATGAGTCTCCTTTATGATATCAGAGATTGGTGGGTGGAAATGGAAAATCAGATATGGAGATTTCAGCTTGTAGTCCCTGAGATGACGAATAACATCTATCCAACACTGAAATAACAGTTTGATGTTGTATACAAATATAATTAAATATTCATAAGATGAGGGGCTACAATAACATACATCTTCTTTTAATCTAGCCATACCCTTTCAGTGCCGCAGGCTGAATGAGAGAAATATGTTGATTCCCTCATCAACACTAAACAGCATGGCTGGAGGAATCTCTACTTCTGGCTTCTCCACTTGTATTGACATCCAGCACCTGCAAATGTCAGAATAACTGAGCAATGGCTGCATCTGATTGGATGCGGCCACTGTCCAGTTGACAATTTTCCACCTAGCTCCTTCAGTCTTCAGACCAAAAGATGCTATGTTGACAGAGTCGATTTTCTGCTGGTCATCAGGAACAGGCTGAAATTTGCCCTATATATGGCCAGCTTTGTATTCTTCTACTTATAATGGAACTCCACCAACTTGTTTTGCATGCAGAAGCATTCAACTTTCTTATAGTTTTACTGCTTTCAAAACATCAGGGAGATCTGCTCTTAAAGTCGGTCTTTTAGAGAGCATTATTTATATATGCCTAAGAAGAATCTTGAAGGTACCCAGCCTCACCATAAAGTGATTGTCCTCAGCCTCCGGTGGAGTCTCAATAGGCAAGTCATGAGACTGATTTCCCTGCTAAGATTACAGAAATGCATTGTAGCCAATAAATCTGACACTACTACTTCACTGCCCAAAATAAAAACAAAAAAACGAAAAAAGTTTGCATTTTCGTCTTACTAACAAACTTCTTCATAGTTACAACCCCCCATCTTCTACTGAAGGATGTTGCCTTTCACACATGCAGTTGGGCCAGATTAAAGAAGAAATGTACTTTGTGAATGGGATATTATTACAGATCGTGCAGCCTTCTCCAAGTAGCCATCTCTAATCCCCTGAGGACACAGAATTGTGCAGCTTCGCTGAATACTTTCCCTGGTACTTGTCAATGCTGATCTGCTACTTGTCTGATCTAGAGAGCCGCGGCACGCTCATTTTCTATTAGGCAAGCTGTCAGACAGAAATTAATGACAAAAAACTGAAATGTTTCCTGAAGTTTTCCTTCATCATTCTGTGTCTAATCCACATGCCTTTTCTCGCAAAAAAACGAGAACATCTACAAACTAGAAATTCAGCAGCCTAATTGATTCCGCGTCCATTTATCTCAAAGGGTCTATTTATAGCTGAGCATCAGATCAGCAGAAGGTATGTGTTGTATTCCTAGTCACACATATAGATAGGTAGCAATTTAGTCTCCTGCAGTTAATTATTGATAAACAGTAAGCACAGATATCCTATTTTTAACACTGCAGAGCTTGGTGGGATTTGTTTACCCACAAGAGTAAAAATTTAAAGGGTCCACCCAGAAGCAGTACTTAAAATGGATCTGAACACAAAAAGTGAACATTTAGAAATGTTAATTGTTTAAATTGGTTCTAAAGGCTCAAGTTTTCTTAAAAACCTTCTCTGTACAGCAGCCCCCCCAGCCCCCCCTAATACTTAGCTGATCCACATCGCGATCCAGCTGCTCTCCGAGGAACCTCCCTCCACATTAGTTGTTGATAATAGCCAGTGAGCCAATAAGGAGAGAGAGGGGGCAGGGCTGAGCTGCGACTCTGTGTGTGAATAGACATGCAGAGCAGCGTCTCAGGAGCGAACCTGCTTGGGTGCCCCCATTGCAAGCTGCTTGATCTGAAAGCACTCATTACATACCCTTTATTATAAAGTGATTAACGTTTGTACCCAGATGGATGTTTCGCCATTGCAAAGCAATTTGAAACTTATACTGTACATGTACGGAATATGTCAATCCACATATAATGGATATTTTGCATATATGACATGTAAGCTTAATGTGTATGCACTGTTCGCTTAATAAAAACCTTTGTTCAACGTTTAAAAAAAAAGATTAATTGATGATGATTGTGCTATTAAAATTTTAGGTTTGATTTCAGCCCTGATGAAGGAGGTGAAGTTGGCTTCTATATACAATTTACATTTGAAACAAAACTATCTTTTGGACTTGAATCTGTCGCAACAACCACTCAAGATAATTGTGGCAATCCTTTGTGCAGAAGCAGCCAGCTCAATCTTCACATTTTCCATAGTTAGACAACCATCATACTGTTGGATGACATCATTCAACTAACGTCAGGGTTTCAGTGTCTTTTACCCACTCCTTAGTGATTGTAAAGTCTTGCTTAACCACTTAAGCCCCGGACCATTTTGTAGCTAAAGGACCAGGCCACTCTTTGCGATTTGGCACTGCGTCGCTTTAACTGACAATTGCACGGTCGTGCGACGTGGCTCCCAAACAAAATTGGCGTCCTTTTTTTCCCACAAATAGAGATTTCTTTTGGTGGTATTTGATCACCTCTGCGGTTTTTATTTTTTGCGCTATAAACAAAAATAGAGCGACAATTTTGAAAAAAATGAATTTTTTTACTTTTTGCTATAATAAATATCCCCAAAAAATATATAAAAAAACTATTTTTTTCCTCAGTTTAGGCCGATATGTATTCTTCTACATATTTTTGGTAAAAAATAAATAAATTGCAATACGCGTTTATTGATTGGTTTGCACAAAAGTTATAGCGTCTACAAAATAGGGGGTAGTTTTATGGCATTTTTATTAATAATTTTTTTTACTAGTAATGGCGGCGATTAGCGATTTTTATCATGACTGCGACATTATGGCAGACACATCGGACACTTTTGACACCATTTTGGGACCATTGTCATTTTTACAGCGAGCAGTGCTATAAATATGCACTGATTACTGTAAAAATGACACTGGCAGTGAAGGGGTTAACCTGTAGGGGGGGGCTGAAGGGGCTAAGTGTGACCTAATGAGTGATTCTTACTGTGGGGGGGGCGTGGCTTGGCGTGTGAAGTCACTGATCGTCGTTCCCTATGACAGGGAACAGATGATCACTGACACTGCCACTAGGAAGAACTAGGAAAGGTTTGTTTACACTTACCTCTCCCCGTTATTCAGCTCTGTGACCCAATCGCTGGACACCGGCGGTGATCAGGCCCGCAGGTCCCGCGGGCGCGGTCACGGAGCTCAGGACCGTGTCGCGAGCGCGCCGCCGGCGGTGCGTGCGCGACTCACAGCTGGGATCTTAAAGGGGACGTACCTGTATGCCCTTGTGCCCAGCCGTGCCATTCTGTCGACGTACATCGTCGTGCGGCGGTCCTTAAGTGGTTAAAAAAAAAAAAAACATGTTATACTTACCTGCTCTGTTGCAGTGGTTTTGCACAAAGCAGCCCAGATGCTCCTCTTCTCTGGTCCCTCTTCTGTGCTTCTGGCCCCTCCCTCCGGTCAAGTGCCCCCACAGCAAGCAGATTGCAATGGGGGCATCCAAGCCGAGCTGCAGCTCTGTGTGTCCATTCAGACATGGAGCTGCCATTTGGCCCCGCCTCCTGTCTCTCCCAATAGGCTAACTGACTTTGATGGACAGCTGCGGGAGCCAATGGCGATGCAGCCGTGTCTCAGCCAATCAGGAGGGAGAGACAGGGGTGGCCAGGGGACTCGTGGACGTCGCTGGACAGAGAGGGGGCTCAGGTAAGCATTAGGGGGTGCTGGGGCGGCTGCTGCACACAGAAGGCTTTTTATCTTAATGCATTAAGATTAAAAACCTTCTGCCTTTACAACTCCTTTAATGTTATTCCAAACCTGTGCTTTGCTTTTGTGTTTCTGTAGATTCATAGCACTCGGTGTCACCTGCCTGCTCATTATACAGAGGTGAATATGGTGATCTACTGTTCAATGGGCTGAACTGAGGTGAGGAGGTGACATAGGAATCAGCAAAACTGAATCCTGAAATAAATGTGTGACTTGTCTGTCTATGCTGGGCTGAGAGAATTAATTTAAATACAAGCCTGACTGAACAGAGTTTAAAATTCCTTGGCAGGGAGAACAGTTCATTGTTTTTTTAAAGTGATTGTAAAGTCTCATTTTTTTCCCCCTTAAAAATAACAAACATGTTATACTTACCTGCTCTGTTGCAGTGGATTTGCACAGAGCAGCCCAGATCCTCCTCTTCTGGGGTCCCTCTTCTGTGATCCTGGCCCCTCACTCCTGTTCAGTGCCAACATAGCAAGCAGCTTGCTATGGGGGCACCCGAGCCGAGTCACAGCTCCCTGTGTCCATTCAGACATGGAGTCCCACCCCGGCCCCGCCCCTTCTCTTCCCCCTGATTGGCTAGCTGACTTTGATTGACAGCAGTGACAGCCAATTGCGCCGCTGCTGTGTCTCAGCCAATCAATAGGGAGAATCTTGGACGGCTGAGACACTCGTGGACATTGCTGGACAGAGATGGGGCTCAGGTAAGTATTAGGGGTGTTGCTGCACACAGAAGGCTTTTTATCTTAATGCATAGAATGCATTAAGACAAAAAACCTTCTACCTTTGCAACCACTTTAACAGTGTATCCGTTTGCCTAGATTTTTGTTTTAATATGTTAACTGATCATTTTTGTTAGCTCCGGCTTATAATTCTGTGTATAAAAATGTAGTTTTGGAATCATTTGCAGAAATATTTAAAGAAAAAAGACTTAAGAAGGTATTCAAGGCATCCCTAAGGACTGCATATTTAATTATTTAAGTTAGCCAGTAAAGGGGATCACCTAAATGCCAATCTCTCTGCACTAAAGTGTTACTAAACCCACAACAGTAAAATCAGTCTGTATATGCAGTAAAGTGTGCTCGCTATACTCACTGTAGAAGGGGTTAATCCTCTGCATTGTGTAAAAAGGCTGTTTGATCCTGTCTTCTCTGATCCTCTCCTGCTTCCACAGTCCCCAATCTATCTGCTGATAGAACCGAGCCTTGGGGGAAAACTGCACATGCTCAGTTTGGTGTGTATTGCTAGAGTTTTTTTTTCTTGGGAGGGTGCATGTGATCACCACAGGGCCAATCAGCACTGTCCAGACAGGGGTCCTGCAGCCTAATAGGACAATCAGGGGTAATGAAAACTCCTTCTACAAGCTTTAACCAGACACTGATAGAAGTCACAAGACTGCTCTAACTTCTGACGAGAAAGTGTATTTAGTAGGGGTGCAACGGATCAAAAAACTCACAGATCGGATCGATCCTCGGATCAGAGTCACGGATTGGATAATTTTTCAGATCAGCAAAAAAAAAAAAGACAAATAACATAAGTTTTGTCTTTTTGTTTATCCCCACTGTAATATCCACAATCTCCCCCACTGCTGTAATATCCACGTCATCTCCCCCACTGTAATATCCACGTCATCTCCCCCACTGTAATAGACATCTCCCCCACTCACTGTAATATCCACAATCTCCCCCACTCACTGTAATATCCACGTCATCGTCTCCACTGTAATATCCACGTCATCTCCCCCACTGTAATAGACATCTCCCCCACTCACTGTAATATCCACAATCTCCCCCACTCACTGTAATATCCACGTCATCGCCTCCACTGTAATATCCACGTCATCTCCCCCACTGTAATAGACATCTCCCCCACTCACTGTAATATCCACAATCTCCCCCACTCACTGTAATATCCACGTCATCTCCTCCACTGTAATATCCACGTCATCTCCCCCACTGTAATAGACATCTCCCCCACTCACTGTAATATCCACAATCTCCCCCACTCACTGTAATATCCACAATCTCTCCCACAGAAATTAAGCCGGCCAGATCAGATCCACGAGCAGTGAGGGGGGTGAGGGGTGATTACGTCAGCACGCACCTAGGCAGCCACCACCCGGGTGTACCAAGATGGCCGCCGCTCCGGAGCTAGGCCGAAGCCGCGGCCTTTCCTAAGGCTGAGGCAGCGGAGAGCTCCGCGGATTGCGTGGTGTGCCGATCCGAACAGGGTGACCCGTTCGGATCACGGATCGTCACTGATCCCTTGCACCACCACTAGTATTTAGCAGTTTTATATTTACTAAATTAATAGCATTTCCATGTTCTTGCTACTGTGGGAGACCAGATATGGTGAATGCAGGGTCCTGGGTTTAGTAACACTTTAATTGATGGCTAAAACAGTACAAGACCCTATACTACTGTTCTGACCAGAAGTTCTCTTTTAAGTCATATAAAATAAAAATAAAAGAAGGTGAACACTGATAAAGTAGGCTTTATAGGAAGCACAATCCTGGGATTCAGTTTGGAATTAGGGTGAACTCTCTATGCTGTAAGTGTTTTGTAATTTTAAGATGTGGGATAGGGTTGCTACGTTTATTAAAAGTGGAGACAGGTATGCTTGTTATAATTGAGGTTAGCCTTGCTCTGTTTTAATATGCAAACGAGAGAATGGCTGCAACATGGATTTAGCGCATCACTGGTAGGATTTAAGCAAACTTTCTAAGCTTCATCCATCGAACGCACCATATTCAATCAATTAACGAAGTATACCTAGTGTAGCTTGCATATCGGTGGGTGCCTGTAGCTAGCATTAAATCTGAAATGGGTTATTTAAACCTCTATCCTCCAGTGATTTCAAAATTAACATTTGAACACATTCAGTCCTGCATACAGGCTTTAAATCTGAAGGCCTACAAAAAAAAAAACTGTCCCCGGTTATGGGAGATAATGAGGAGCCCTATGAATGGGGAGAGCACCAATCTCTTACTGTACAGTGATGGGAATCTGCTAATCCCCTGGGCTGTAACAGGCAGCAAATTCCTTTACAGTATCTCCCAGAAACATACATTATTATGGATCTGGGTTACAGCTCTGCCACTTTCCTTCTATGTGCACAACACTGCAAAATCCAAAAGAAAAAAAAAAAAAAAAAAGACTGTGAAATGAAAATAAATGATGAGGGAAAAACCATTTGCATAAATGTAAATTAACGAGTGAGACATGTGTCATGTCCTACTGGTAGAATAGCTGCTTATTAAGAGACAACACTAGGACATTAAATGAAGAGATCAAAGGAAAGTAGACAGAGTCTCATCACAGTAATGGAAGAGACATAAGGTACCCATATACGAGATAAACTGACTGTTTAACAACACAGCATGGTACAGTATAAAAACAACCAAATATGGCAATTAAAGGAAACCGGTACAGAGAGAAATATGTAGACTGATGTTGCTGATCATCTTCTGGATAATGATGGTTGCCTGGCTATCTCTGGCTATAATACTGTCTGAGTCAATGACCCAGATAAATGATGAATCGAGTAAAGGAGAAACTACATTTGGTTTGGGTCGGCGACTAAATGGTACTGAAGCAATGGATTTGATTGATAGCAAGGAAACTAGCATGTTCAAGAAGAGAGGTCACTGATCAGACCCCATGAATTTCACTGTAATGAATGGGAGTCCACTCACTGGGATTTGTAAATTCTTCTATTGAGAATCAAGTTCTTAAGACCTTCACCATTAAATAACAAGGAAAAAAAATCTGTGGGGGAGATTTACTAAAACTGGTGCAGCAATCCGCTTCTAGGTTGTATTATCAAAGCCTTAAGTGGTTGTAAAAGCAGAAGGCTTTTATCTTATTGCATTCTATGCATTAAGATAAAAAGCCTTTTTGTATGCAGCCCCCCGCCTAATACTTACCTGAGCCCCTTCTCTATCCAGCAATGTTGTAGGATGATCTCGGTTGCCCGAGACTCCCCTCCTCATTGGCTAAAACAGCAGCACGGCACCACTGGCTCCCGATGCTTTCATTTAAAGTCAGTCAGCCAATAAGGAGAGAAAAGGGGCGGGGCCAGGCCGAAGCTCCATTTCTGAATGGATACACGGAGCTGCAGCTCAGCTCGGGTGCCCCCATAGCAAGTTGTTTGCTGTGGAGGTACTCAACAGGAGGGAGGATCTGGGCTGCCCTGTGCAAAACCACTGCACAGGGAGGGTAAGTATAACATGTTTATTTTTTTTAACAAAAAAAAAAAAAAACGGAGACTTTACAATCACTTAAATTAACCACTTCGCGCCCGCCATACGACAAATGACGGCCGCAAAGTGGTTCTAAAATGCCGAGAGGCCGTCATTATCCGGCCTCCGCTACTCCGGCCACTGGGGGGGCGGCACTGAGATGCCGATGCGCGTGCCTGGCGGCCGTGATGTCCGCCAGGTACCCACGATTGGCCGGTACACAGACAAGGACATGGATCTGTGTGTGTAAATACACAGATCCATGTCCTGTCAGGGAGAGAGGAGACCGATGCTGTGTCCCTTGTACATAGGGACACAGATCGGTCACCTCCCCCAGTCAGTCCCCTCCCCCCACAGTAGCAATCACTCATAGGGCACACATTTAACCCCTTCCTCGCCCCCTAGTGTTAACCCCTTCCCTGCCAGTCACATTTATACAGTAATCAGTGCATATTTATAGCACTAATCGCTGTATAAATGTGACTGGTCCCAAAAATGTGTCAAAAGTGTCCGATATGTCAGACGCAATATCGCAGTCCTGACAAAAATCGCAAAAATTGCCGCCATTACTAGTTAAAAAAAAATAATAAAAAAAATGTCAGAATTCTATCCCCTATTTTGTAGGCGCTATAACTTTTGCGCAAACCAATCACTATACGCTTATTGGGATTTTTTTTTTAAACCAAAAATATGTAGAAGAATACGTATCGGCCTAAACTGAGAAAAAAAATAGTTTAAAAAAAAAAAAAATGGGGATATTTATAATAGCAAAAATCAAAAAATATTGTGTTTTTTTTCAAAATTGTCGCTCTTTTTTGGTTTATATCACAAAAAATAAAAACCGCAGAGGTGATCAAATACCACCAAAAGAAAGCTCTATTTGTGGGAAAAAAAGGACGTCAATTTTGTTTGGGAAACACGTCGCACGACCGCGCAGTTGTCATTTAAAGCGTGACAGTGCCGAAAGCTGAAATTTCGCCTGGGCAGGAAGGGGGTTTATGTGCCCAGTAAGCAAGTGGTTAAACAAGCTGAAGTTAGAAGCTGATTGATTACTATGCACAGCTGCACCAGATTCTGTGTGCTCCAGTTTTAGTAAACTTCCCCCTATCTGTTTACCTATATGTTGCATTACAGCATTATAGCTAAAACATGCTGCAAAAATCTTATACCACATGACCACCAACCAGCAACATTTTACCGCTTGATGACCGCATCACGAGGACATACGAAGGCAAAGCGGCTCTTCTGTGCCAGATCACCTACCTACTAGGTTATCTGTCACTTCCGGGTGATTTGTCACAGCAGAAGCCGATCAGAGGGTGGCAGCAAATGGATGTCTGCTGGCACCCGCCGACCCCCTGGAAGACACACTGAACTGAGCTCTGCCTGTGTAAACAAGGCAGAGCTTTATTCCGACAGGGAGTAAAAGAGATGGATTTTCTTTCCCTGCAAAGCAGGGAAAGAAAATCAATCCCTTCCCTTACTGAAAGCACCTCACATAGTACACACAAACACTGGCTAGGGACACATTTAACACTTTTATTGTGCTAGCGGTTTAACCCCTTTCCAGCCAGTGTCATTAGGACAGTGACAGTGCATATTTTTACCACTGATCACTGTATTAGTGTCGCTAGTTCCCACAAAGTGTCAATTAGTGTAAGAATGTCTGCCACAATATCGCAGTCCCGCTACAAGTCGCCGATCGCTGTCATTACTAGTATAAAAAAATAAATCCATTATATATCCCATAGTTTGTAGATGCTATGAATTTTGTGCAAACCAATCAATATACAGTTAGGGCTCTTTCACACGGGGCGGATCCGTGCAGATCCGCCCCGTGAAGCTCCGCTTGCTCAGCGGGGATCGCTCCGTTGATCCCCGCTGAGCCGACGGATGACTGGGCGGTCCCCGCACACTGTGCAGGGACCGCCCTGTCAGAGCGCCGCTCTCCCCTATGGGGAATCGGATGACGACGGACCGTAGAGTCCGTTGTCATCCGATCCGCTCCGCCGACGGAAGGAAAAATAGGGTTTTCCTCCGTCACACTTTGGCGGAGCGGATGTCAGCGAACATGTCTCCGCTGACATCCGTGCCTCCATAGGGCTACATGGAGGATCCGTTTCAGGTCCGCCTAAAAAACTGACAGGCAGACCTGAACGGACCTCCGTGTGAAAGGGGCCTTAATGAGATTTTTTTTAACTAAACACTTGTAGCAGAATACACATTAGCCTAAATTTATGAAGAAATTCAATTTTATTTAATTATTGAAGGGCAGGTAAGTGTCCTTATATTAAAAATCAGCAGCTATAGTATTTGTAGCTGCTGACTTAATTTTTTTTTTGGGGGGGGGGCGGGGGACTGCAGCTCCTCTTTAAGCCCACCTATATCAAATATGTTGACCACCGCTGCTCTTAACACATGCAAACAATTATTATATTAGATAGGAAAAGGATAACATTTCAAGTAGCCAGATTTTCTTTTTCTTCTACGGAAACTAATTTTGTTTCCACCTTTGTAGCACTGTAAACACTGTGATATTATGCAAAGGAAAGGGGGGAAGAAAAAAAACGGTTGTGCTATTTAAAAATTGAAATGCCACCATCTGACAGCAGAAGCTTGGAGAGTTCTAAGTGCGGAGCAAACTTCATATCAGTAAAAACTTTCCCCACAAACTAAACTTCACTGCTCTCCATGTTGCATCTGTTCTTTTTCCTGCTCCTGAGCTGAAGCGGATCACAGAGCACGAGGAGACTCTGTATCCGTGACCCGCTCCATCTGTGATAAGGTTCTTGTAGGGCACCGGGAAAAGACTCAATGGCCCGGGGCCATGAACAGGATGGATTAAAGCTGTGAATGGATCAATGCTCCACTCCAGCTGCGAAAATAAAATCAATTTCTAAATGTTTGCCTCTGTGTGCACAGGATAAGGCAGTTGGGAGAGGGGAGGGCGAGTGACAAGGTATATTACAAGCATTCAGATAACCATGCTTATGATCCTTTGCCTAAGAATAAGGCATCCATTCTTTAGCAGCATCAGACTGCTGCAAGTGAGGCCAGAAAGAATAGAGAACATCTGAAAACAAAGAAACTGTCAGGAAGAACAAGTCCTTCAGCATTTTAGCCACACATACTGGCTCTACTTATCGACAGAAAAGATCAACATCAGATGGCTGCCAGTCTTACAACTGGTGGCAAAATGTACCAGTGCAAATTAGAGTATGTAATACTATTTACTTCTGTTCCGTTTTTCAATATAAGCCTTGTTTAGGTCTGAATCCAGGCACCTAATTTCAATATTGCTAGAGCTACACTATATTACCAAAAGTATTGGGACACCTGCCTTTACACGCAAATGAACTTTAATGGCATTCCAGTCTTAGTCCGTAGGGTTCAATATTGAATTGGCTCACCCTTTACAGCTATAACAGCTTTAACTCTTCTGGGAAGGCTGTCCACAAGGTTTAGGAGTGTGTCTATGGGAATGTTTGACCATTCTTCCAGAAGCGCATTTGTGAGGTCAGGCACTGATGTGGATGGGAAGGCCTGGCTCGCAGTCTCCGCTCTAATTTATCCCAAAGGTGTTCTATCGGGTTGAAGTCAGTCAAGTTCCTCCAGTAAGGAGCCAGGAGTGCTACAAGATATCTCTAGCAGTTTTTAATGGAAGTTATTCCTTCTCAAAGATCACAATAAATGCTGTGAAGTTGGGATTTCAGTCGGATTTCCAATAGTTTAGAAACACCTGCTGTATGTTTACATTAAAAGGCTGCCAGGCTGCTTAGATCTGCTCACAATGATAAATAAAATAAAAAACTAAAATTTCAATGTGTTGTGAATTTTAACAATGAATGTCTCAAAAATGCTTATAGACACAGATATGAATAAGAGCTTGCTGTATACAGTACTTTTTTTTTTTTTAACGGCTTCTTCAGTATATGTAAATATTTTATTATGCATGATCTGGGCACAGGTTCACTTTGAATGATAGGATTTTGTTACTGGAGTTCCCAAAAGATAGAGGATAACTCAGACCACCATGCTTCACTAAAAAAGAAAAACACATTTTGGGTGGACTGACATTACTATAGCATTACTAAATGATTATATCTAGTGTTAAAGTCACATTTTCTTTTTATTCAGTTGTGGGTTTTTTTCTTTAGGGAGGGGTAATAGTGTCCTGAATTATTTCATGTTATTGTAAAATGTCAAGTAAAATGGAGAAGTACAGGCTAATAATGCACTAAGTGTAGTAGAATTGTACAGTGATCATGCCTAGTGCCCCAGTCATGTTAGGATCTGTGATATTTTATTATATAAAATGCAATATATTTGTGTTGTGATGCCCAAGGTGCCATAGCCTATGTCTGTAAAAGATATAATAAATGAGTTTCACTATTTCTAGTGGAAGCATTAGGCTGCTATAAATCTGTAAGGCATACAACAAAATTATATTTCAGTCTTGTGGTTGGGTCATATTGGGCAGGTGCAATTTTTTATTTTTTTTATCTGTTTATAGCTTTACAAACTGCTATTATAATTATGCTCAATAGCCAGGTCATGTTTATTTGTAACAAAATGGCATTATAATCATATAAAAGATTGAAGTTATGACGTACGCTTGTAATTAGTCCTCCGAATATAAAGTGTTTTAATTCTGGATGGTGATTATGTCCAGTGGTCAGGTTATGTTGGAGAAGTGTAGAGCGTCCTTCTGTCTGTTATAAATGTCACACACACTTGTATAATAATCATGCCCAGTGGTCAGGCCATGTTATGTGTATTCCGGTCACGTACATTGGTCATTTTGCAGCTCTCTCTGTGTATGAAGTGCTACATTTCTGCTACATGATAACAATCAGTGGTCATGTTATCCTGTGTACTTGTAGTGTTTTCTCTCTGCATTCCGCGCTTCTGACAACACACACAGAATTACTTGCTCAGTAACAATATCCTCGGGAACTGTTTTGAAAGGTTAAGGAAAGACATTTTATAACTGTCCATTTAACAATATCATAGCAAAAATAAAACGTACCATTACAAAGGAAAATGACTGAACAGTTTTAGTGGTACTTCATAGCCACTGATCATGAAATACTTTGAATCCACTTTGTTAATATAAACTTTACAAATCTGATTAGGAAATTAAACTTTATAGGACATTTCCAATTCTCAAGATACAACACTTCTCTTTCCTCTGTCAGAAGCCTATAAAGAAAGACGACGTAACATATACGTATACATAGGCTCAGTAATGTCATTCCAATTTACCTCGATAGCCACAATAACTTTATTTAATAGGAAGTGCCATCTCCTGAGACTAGGTCATAAACCATTGGATTGTTATTAACCATTTGTACATGACTCTTGTTGAAACAGCAACAGACCTATGTTAATTAAAATGAGGACCGTGTTGCGATGTAAAAAACTCATTCAATTTTTGCTTCATGTAGCTTTAATTAACAAAATAATCTGATTCTTCCCTAAGGCATTCTGGAGTATGTTGCTGTGCAACTTTTCATTATGCGCCTTGTATGTCATTTTAAGCTCTTGTTTGTTATTTCAGCCAAGACGCATGCAAAGAGTACAAGACCATACAATTTTAGACTCTGCTTTCCATAGAAACATAATGAATGCATATAAACATAAGATGTTTTCTAACTAGAATATGAATCCAGGGTTATGTCACTGACGTTTGTCACACACCCAGTTAAAGTGAGATGACCCAAGTGTGTTCACCTCTTTAAAGATGACGGTTTTTGAGGGCCAGAGATCACTGATCCCCCCCCCCCCCGATTACAGCTATTAACAGTCCACAGCTGTACATTTGCTGACTGAACCATAAATGAACCATAAATGAACCATAAATGCTGCATGTACAATAGTTGGAGCATACACGGCGCACAATCCTGCCACAACATGTACTAACAGATACAATGAGAGGAGACATCAGCAGTCACTCTCCTATGATTGAGTTGCAGTAGGTACAGGCCACCCAGACAAGGGCAAACATGCTGGTTACATCTACGTTGGAGAATGTGCAAGGCCATAAGGTAGCCGGAGGCACCTAGATCACGTGACACCCTTAAGCGGTTCACCCAATTGCATTTTTTGCCTCAAGATACACAGGAGATAAAGATTTCGGACTTGTTTACAATTTTGGTAAAGTCTGGCAGGGTCTACTTGTACCTACACATTCTGATGATCTCCTAATCCAGTTTTATTTTTTTTCCCCAAACTAAAACAAAATGCTTAAACTGGAATCCGGACAGATACAAATACCATGTAAAGCAGAATTTTTGTTTTCATTTTGGATAGAGTAAGAGAGTTTTAACCCCTGTCAGTTTTTTGTCTTTTTGCCATCTGTACCCCATTGGGGAGATTTCCCTTCACTTCTTGTCCCATAGCCAAAACAGGAACTGGGACAAAACTTTTAAACTCCTGGTACTTACGAGGGTCACAAGAACTACTGTCCCGAAAGTTTTCTCTTCTATTCTTGTTCTGATGACAACCACGACACTACTTGCCTGGAGTTTGCATGTTCTCCCTGTGCCTGTGTGGGTTTCCTCACACACTCCAAAGACATGCTGGCAGGTTAATTGCCTGCTGTCTAAATTGGTCCATGTACAGTATATGTATGTATGAATGTGAGTTAGGGACATTAGATTGTAAGCTCCTTGAGGGCAGGGACTGATGTGAATATACAATATATGTGTAAAGAACTGAGTAAATTGGCAGCACTATATAAGTACCTGTAATGAATAAATAAAATAAATAAATAAACCCAAAATCTTTCACTTTCACTCTCAGTGCCAGTTCACACAGGGGCAACCCGACTTACAGCGCAACTTTGCAAGGCGATTTGGAGGCGACTTCAGCGTGACTTGAGCAACTTACAACGCGACTTAAAGTTGCCTCCAGGACAGGCGACTTTGGCTGTGACCAATCACAGAATAATCAGCTCTGTGGGAGGGAGGGGTTTGCCTGGGTAAATGTTCTTTTCCTGTAAAGTTGCTTTAGTTAAGATGGAGATGCGACTTGGAGACAACTTCTATTGAAATCAATGGGTACAAGTTGCCTAGAAGTCGCCTTGAAGTAGTACAGGAACCTTTTCTGAAGTCGGAGCAACTTTAGTAGTGTACATTAAGACAGCTCTCATTCACTTCAATGGAATTTCTTATGTCTGGCGACTTGGGGCAACTTGAGGTCTGACAAGTCGGATCCCAAGTCGCTGTAGTGTGAACCGGCACTTAGGTATAATGGTAACAGAACTGATAGAGAGGTTGAATCTTACCGACAGGTGTTGTAATCCACCTTCGCTAGATCCAAAATGAAAATGTTCTCCTTTGGTTATATTTTATTGGAATTATATATGAATCAAAACATCTGGAGGTTGCAACATAGCAAGTTTAAGTTAAATAAAAAATAAATAAAACTGGTCATGGGATTAAGGAATAGAATGTGTAGGTACAAGTAGACCATTTCCGACTTTACCAAAATAGAAAATAAGTCAGAAAAAAAATTGTGGTTGTATTAGGTGGGAAACAATTGAAATTGGGTGAACAGCATGTCAGGGTTTATGATGCTCCTTCCTAATCAGGGTTTATGATGCTCCTTCCTAATCAGGGTTTATGATGCTCCTTCCTAATCAGGGTGGTGATGCTCCTTCCTAATCAGGGTGGTGTTGCTCCTTCCTAATCAGGGTGGTGATGCTCCTTCCTAATCAGGGTGGTGATGCTCCTTCCTAATCAGGGTGGTGATGCTCCTTCCTAATCAGGGTGGTGATGCTCCTTCCTAATCAGGGTGGTGATGCTCCTTCCTAATCAGGGTTTATGATGCTCCTTCCTAATCAGGGTGGCGATGCTCCTTCCTAATCAGGGTGGTGATGTTCCTTCTCCTAATCAGGGTGGTGATGTTCCTTCTCCTAATCAGGGTGGTGATGCTCCTTCCTAATCAGGGTGGTGATGCTCCTTCCTAATCAGGGTGGTGATGTTCCTTCTCCTAATCAGGGTGGTGATGCTCCTTCCTAATCAGGGTGGTGATGCTCCTTCCTAATCAGGGTTTATGATGCTCCTTCTTAATCAGGGTTTATGATGCTCCTTCCTAATCAGGGTGGTGATGCTCCTTCCTAATCAGGGTGGTGATGCTCCTTCCTAATCAGGGTGGTGATGCTCCTTCCTAATCAGGGTGGTGATGCTCCTTCACTGTTCAATTCACATATTCAGGTCAGCAACAAAGCTATACTGTATGCCTGGAGTGCTTCAGTCAAAATAGGTAAAACGAAATCCAAGGATTTGAACAGTCGCAAATATATATCTGCTAATATCTGAATTTAAAGCATAAAATCCACTTTTTTGACAAACTTAACATTATAAGTCAGGGCAGAGAAATTATCAACTTTTCTTTTTACCAATCTTTTTTCCTTATGCTTGAATTACACTGTTCAAATCTTGCGTGTTGCCATGGGGAAACTGTGGAGACGACTATCTCCAAGGAATGCAGCAAAGTCTACATAATGCTCTGCCTATGCATACTGACATCCAGGGTATAATTTTTTTTTCCACAAAAGTTGGCGATTTCAATGTACTGCTTTACAATATATAACTTGTCAGGAAAGTGAATTTATCTTAAAATAGACGGAGAACTTTGCTGTCAAACAGAAATTGAGTTCTGTCACTTGTTATGAACAACGCCTGATAACGCTCTGAGATGACATACTATCAAAAAAGTAGCAGCTGACACCGCCCAAAACTGATATTCTCTTTATTAATAGGGGAGCGCTGGGTTCAATCTCCCACTGAATTCTATTTCATGGGCATCTTGCAGTGAATTTGCACTTTTGGAGTCCCTCAAATAATGGCCACAACAGGTAGGCTTGAGTTCTGGTTCAGAAATATTCCACCAATGCATCCAATGATACTAGAAGCCGGAGGGCGATTCAATCCAACAGCATATACCCAAAACTGAAATTATTAGTTGGTCTGAAATAAAAAGTTCCCTTGAGGCTGGAGCCTTATGCCGCGTACACACGATCAGAATTTCCGACAACAAATGTTCGATGTGAACTTTTGGTCGGATATTCTGACCATGTGTAGGCTCCATCGGACATTTGCGGTCGGAATTTCAGACAACAAATGATTGAGAGCTGGTTCTCAATTTTTCCGACAACAAAAGTTGTGGTCGGAAATTCCGATCGTGTGTATCCAATTCCGAAGCACAAAAATCCTACGCATGCTCGGAATCAATTTGACGCATGCTCTGAATCATTGTACTTAATTTTTCTCAGCTCGTCGTAGTGTTTTACGTCCCCGCGTTCTTGACGTTCGGAATTTCCGAGCAACATTTGTGTGACCGTGTTTATGCAAGACAAGTTTGAGCCAACATCCGTCTGAAAAATTATCAACGGTTTTGTTGTCGGAATGTCCGATCCTGTGTACGTGGCATTAGTACGGGTTCAGGCCCTGGACTGCCCAGCATCATTGTTTGATTTGGTGCAGGAGATCAATGGCATCCTAGCGAGGAAGACCCATAAGGTGACCTCTTCCCATGGTATAAACCCTGAGCAGCAGCACATCAGATTATGTCATCTCACTGTCAGCTCTTCACTCTCTTTCTATCATGTTGTCTGTCAACAAATCTGCATGCAGCTCAGCCAGTCCTGACCATCCCTCTCCCAGTTTGAGGGCTACCATATAGTAGATTGCAAAAGGCTGACAGCAAGTCATCGTCGGGTACGAAGAATGATTGCAATTTAAATAGCAGATCATGATTTATCAATGGATACAGAGCTGCATTCATTTGTGTTTTTTATATATGTCTGGAGTTCTGTCCTCTGAATAATAATAGACACTAACATCCTCAAGCTGACTTAAAAGAGCCTATCTGCTATAAACACACAACCGGCCCCGGTGTTGTGAAAAGGGAATCCCTGCATCTTGGCATACCTTTTGGTAAATATTTACCCAAAGATAAACAAACCTAAGGACTCATTTACACTTGCTTTGGCTTCGAAACACATTAACGGCTAGTTTACACTTTCTTTAAAGGAGTTGTAAAGGTACAATTTTTTTTCCTAAATAGCTTCCTTTACCTTAGTGCAGTCCTCCTTCACTTACCTCATCCTTAAATTTTGCTTTTAAATGTCCTTATTTCTTCTGAGAAATCCTCACTTCCTGTTCTTCTGTCTGTAACTCCACACAGTAATGCAAGGCTTTCTTCCTGGTGTGGAGTGTCGTGCTCGCCCCCTCCCTTGGACTACAGGAGAGTCAGGATGCCCACCAACACACAGCTCCTTTCTCTATCTGCAACTTAGAGAGCGTCCTGACTCTCCTGTAGTCCAAGGGAGGGGGCGAGCACGACACTCCACACCAGGAAGAAAGCCTCGCATTACTGTGTGGAGTTACAGACAGAAGAACAGGGAAGTGAGGATTTCTCAGAAGAAATAAGGACATTTAAAAGCAAAATCAAAGGATGAGGTAAGTGAAGGAGCACTGCACTAAGGTAAAGGAAGCTATTTAGGGGAAAAAAAATTGTACCTTTACAACCCCTTTATCCACTTGCCGCCCGCCCTATTGCAAAATGACGGCGGCAAAGTGGTTTCAATATCCTGACTGGACGTCATATGACGTCTTCAGGATATTGAGCCGCTGCGCGCCCCCGGTGGCGCGCATCGCGGCGATCGTTGTTGCGGGATGTCAGTCTGACACCCCGCAACACCGATCTAGGTAAAGAGTCTCCGACGGAGACTCTTTACCACGTGATCAGCCATGTCCAATCACGGCTGATCACGATGTAAACAGGAAAAGCCGGTGATCGTCTTTTCCTCACTCGCGTCTGTCAGACGCGAGTAGAGGAGAGCCGATCGGCTGCTCCTCTGACAGGGAGGGTTTGTGCTGATCGATTATCAGCGCAGCCCCCCCGAGGATGCCCACACTGGACCACCAGGGATGCCACCAGACCACCAGGGATGCCCACCATGAGGTATGCCACCCTAGACCACCAGGGATGCCAATTAGAAATGCCTAATGAATGCCAATCAGTGCCCACAATGGATGCCAATCAGTGCCCACAATGGGCACCACTGATTGGCAGGCATTGTTTGGCACTGATTGGCATCCATTAGTACAACACATTACAGTACAGTGCCACCTATCAGTGCCCATCCATGCCACCTATCAGTGCCCATCCATGCCACCTATCAGTGCCCATCCATGCCGCCTATCATTTCCCATCCGTGTCGCCTATCCGTGCCGCCTATCCGTGCCCATCCATGCCGCCTATCCGTGCCCATCCGTGCCACCTATCTGTGCCCATCCGCACCGCCTATCGGTGCCCATCCGCGCCGCCTATCGGTCGGTGACCATCCGTGCCGCCTATCGTGCCCATCAGTGCCGCCTCATTAGTGCTCGTCAGTGCAGCCCCATCAGTTCCCATCAGTGAAGGAGAAAACATACTTATTTACAAAGTGTTGTAACTGAAACAAAAAAAAAAATTTTTTTCAAAATTTTCAGTCTTTTTAAAAAAAAAATGCAGAAAATAAAAAATCGCAGAGGTGATCAAATACCATCAAAAGAAAGCTCTATTTGTGGGGAAAAAAGGATAAAAATTTTGTTTGGGTACAGTGTAGCATGACCGCGCAATTGTCATTTAAAGTGCAACAGCGCAGAAAGCTGAAAATTGGTCTAGGCAGGAAGGTGTATAAGTGCCCTGTATGAAACTGGTTAAAACTAGGCGTCGAACACACTTTGTTAAAGCTCTCTGAACACTAGTCAAAGTCCCTGTCACTAAATAAAATGGTCCTGTTTACACCTGCTTTTGCTTTGCTCCGCTTCAAAAATAATACCCCATGTAGCTTTAGTGGTGCTTCAAAGCATCTTCAAAGCCTCCATAGAAGTCTATGGAAAAGCTCACTTGAAGCCCCACTGAAGCCCCACCGAAGCCTCATCGAAGCACCAAGCAAAAGCAGGTATAAACAGGACTGGAAGCGAACCATTTTATTTAGTGACAGGAGCTTTGACTGGCGTTCAGAGAGCTTTAACAAAGCATGTCCGAGGCCATGTTTTGAAGCAAGTGTAAACTAGCCTTAACAATGATGCTACTGACATCTGCAAATGTTATTCATGCTCCATGCACACTGCCAACAAAAGCTGTGAGCCAATCACATGAGCTAAAAAAGTTATTTTTGAGATTACTCTTTTTTTTATTTATTTTTCAAAATGGTATTCTCCCCTAACAGGTTTTCAAAATGCTCTTGTCCAACGCTAGGTTCACACCTACGTGCAAGGCTGCGGGTATCGCTGCGATTCCCTCATCCGCAACCACCCGCAGTAAAAATGTGCTGCTGTGAGAAAACGCGTGGGGCTGCCATTAATTCTGAATGGCACCCCCACACATGTAAAAACGCAGAGCGTTTGTGGGTGCAGGAATCGCAGGGAAAGTGTATGATCAAAATTATCATGTAATTTCCCTGCGAGGTGCGCCTTGAAAAAAGGTGCATGTACCTTTTTCTGCAGGAAATGCAGGCACAGCAGTCCATTCAAACACAGGCCTCAAAAATGCTAAGGTGTGAACCTAGCGTTAAAGCGGAACTACACTGCATCTGAGCACCACAAACCAAAATCGCCATTAAGTTCATTTTTTTTATTCAAGGCAAATTCCCTCACTGATCCATGTCTCCATGCTTTATTTTATTAAGAAAAAACACCCCCTAGCATTTCTGAGTAAGGGCAGATGATTCATGTAGCATTTACTTCCTGGAATCCAACTGCCCTTAGCTCATGCATGCAGACAGGAGGATGGGCTTAGCTGAGAAAACCCCTCCTCCCCTCCAGGAGACTCCTGGGATGTATGACAGCATTTGCCTAGATGTGGAAACCAGGAAAAAACTGAAATGCAAAAAAAAAAAAGTATAAAACAAACAAATATGATATAAATTCGACTTTCTTATCCATTTAGTAATGCTAGCAGCAAAAGGATTAAAAATAGTCAATGTTGATTGATCCACTTAAAGCCTAGTACACATGGACCGAATGTTGGGCGATATTGGCTGGTTTAATAAAAACTGTCCGACAATCGGCCTGTGTGTACAGCAACCGGTCCGACAGAAGTCCAACTTCTGTCAGACCTGCATGCTGGAAATCTCGGTCTTTCTAATTATTGCCAAACTTTCAAACACAAATGACAATCAACATATAGGAAACATCAATGTATATTATTCAGCCTTACCTTGCAGTTCCACTGCAGCATAATAAAACACAAAGTATAATAAATGATTAATACATACGTTAATGGCACTTGTGCATTATAAAACGTGCGTATGCAATCCAGTACAATCATGAACTTCATAATGTGGTGTAATGGTGAGTAATGATGCCGTGTAATTGGCATCCTTGAAATTTCTAAGATATTTATATTACATATAATTGGGATTTTATGTCCATATAAACAGAAGATTAGGAGGGACATTAACATGTCGCTGCAACAACCAGGTATCTCTGCAGAGAATCCGCGATGAAGAATGCAGGGAAAACCATATGAAGCAACATTTACGTTGAACACACGTAACCACTTTGCGAGAATAAGAAAAATACGCCAGAAAAAGAAAGCAAAATTTTTCAATATGTATAGTTACATTTAAAAAAAAAAAAAAATAACCACAACACAGACGCTAGTCAAAAATAGGTATTTACACATTAGCAGCATTAGGAAAAGTATATACATTTGCTATGAATCCATGTACAGTTCACTGATCTATGTTAATAACATTTTAGCAGCTGTGCTCACTTCTTGTCCTTGAGATAATTGTTGTTTTAAAACACGCAATGGGGTGTAGTTATATAAAAAATTAAATTGCAGAGCTATTTGTCCTGTGAAACCGCATATAAACTCATTCATTCGTGCATTAACAATTGTTACTAGGATAATTTCCTTCCAAGTTGAATGGTATTCTTCATACAGAATAGAGAATAAATCAGAAAAGGTCTGCATTATCGCCACGAGATGGCGCTGATGATTATAGGAAATACTTATTTCCCATGATCGTCAGCTCCATTTAGTGGCCATACTGAGGTTTTTTCCTTATTCACGCTATTCTGTAGGAGGAATACCATTCAACCTGGATAAACAGTAGTCTAATAACACTAGTTTTTGCCCCCATTCGTACAGAATTACTTTATATGGAGTTTCAGAGGACGATTAGCTCAGCAAATGTTTTATAAATACACCCCTTTGTCTTTGAATATATCCATGGACCAGCCTTTCTCAATCTTTTTGTCACAGAGGAATCCTTGAATAATTTTCAGGTCCCAGAGAACTACTGCCAAAATCAAGTCACTGGTGGCCAGCAATTAAAATGTCCTTCGGGCAGGCCATAGACTGTGCAAAAAAATTATCAGCGGGTTGCAGGAAAGAAATTTGCATAATTCCCCCATCAACACAGACAGTGTGGACAGGGGAATCCCTTCTGCCGATAGGGGAAGCCATCCCTGGCGGGAGAAGAACGTAACAGTGATTATCGCTAGTGGCTATAGCAGCCACTTAACATAATCGCAAGTGAATCCAGCAGGCAGGTTGTACAACTTGGTACATTCAGCCTGCCCATTGATGGTTCAAATCTCAGCCGGGTTCCTGCTGAATTCGAACTGTGTATGGCTGGCCTTACACTGGTGGTTAGTGGGATGAATACCCCCCCCCTATACAAACAGTTAGAAAAGATTATTGGTGCCATGCAGCTGGCTCTGCTGAGTGGTATTCGTCCCATATCTATGGAGGCAACACCAAATGTGGGTCAATCCGCCCAAGGAACCGCCCAAGGAACCCCTACCAGAATCCAGAGGAACCCTAGGGTTGAGAATGGCTGCCATAGACATTACACATTTCCATATAATTGTATCCCAAAGAGTGTAGACACTGCTTTGTTCTTATTCAGTTTGTTTGCAGTCTGCACAGGAACTGAATATGCTCCACATAGCAGTTTGAGTACATGAGAGAATCCATAAACTATGACTTCTATACTGCACTGCACCCACATGGTAGCACAGCCAGGTCAGCAACCTCACTTTTCTTCAGCTAGGTCACCTTCTCATCCCCAACCTAATATCTGGATGATAAACCAGCTTCATCATACTAAAGAATGCCATCAATCTGCTCACTCTGTTCTCTCCTCCTACCAATAAGCTCCCAGTGTTGAATAGACAGCCCAGTGTAATGCAATAGAATCGGCCTGCCTCACAGTTCTTCTCCACCCTCTCAAAGTTGCAGTCCTGCATTTAATTCTAATTTAATACATGTGAAATGTACTAACCCATCACAATCCGATTTGGCTTACTGCAGGTAAAATAATTCTCACTGGTTGCTATGGGTCATTGCGTTCTTTCCCCTGCTCCTTGCCTCCTAACTGTATAAACGCACTCAATTTATTATAATACAGCAATATATATTTAAAATATCTAATTGTTAAGAGAAACTCACTTTTTTTTTGGAAGAGGCAATAATTATATCTCTGCCACTCCACTAAAGTATACTAGGTGCTGTCCCTGCATTAAATATATCCACTGCAACTCCATAAATGATGGATATACGCCTGTCAAACTGACATCTTTTTAAGGCTCCTGTTCCCACGAACAATATAATAATAACAATAATAATAATACCAGAACGTGTTTTTCTTCCCATCTGTCATTTAATGAAACTGAACAGAACGGATAAGACAAAAGTGTGTAAGTAAAGCCCAAATGACACGAGGCGTCTTCGATACACAGTCGATATTCCACTGTGATATCTTTGTAATTACAATATTATATGGCACATTTCAACTTCTGAGTGCTTTACAATCATACTGCAGGAGCAATCATACAGCTTCTGCCAATTTAACAACACCTCCGATGGGAAACTGGGACAATGGAAAGTACAGCAAACTAGGAGATTAGAGATTAGAGGCACGTGGAGCAATGTACGGTACTTTCCAGTTCTAGGATATTTATAGTATAGGTCAGCATGGACTTGAGGTCAGGGAATGTACCCAAAGTGCAACAGTAGGAAAAGTCGCGTTCCATGCCCGTTTCCTGCACTACGTTTAAACCACACTGCCTTTGCGATCTGCTGTGGGTGCCAGTACAATGTTACAGCACCCCAAACACAGACCATAAACTAAGTGTGTGACTTATCGGAATCTGGAAGCCCCCTTTAACAAGTGAATGGGTATGGGGTACATTGGACCCTTACTCATTTACCAAAAAAGTGTCAAAAAGTAAATAAAAATGCACACAGTTCTTGCCAAATCCTTTATTAAAAACAAAACCAAAAAAACGATGTCCTCCGGTGTTGATCCATCATCAATCATGAGGAACGCTTGCCGCCAAGCCCAAAAAAAAAGACCACACCCAACGAAGGCTCCCGCTGTCTGACAGCTCTGCCGTCTTCTGCTAAATAAAGTCTTCTGCTAAATAAATTAAGAGGCATGCCCCAGTCGATGACGTCACTCGGTTGTTCCGCTCCTTCGTTTATTTATCGGCGGGAGCCAGCAGAGCTGTCAGACGGCGGGAGCCTTCATTGGGTGCGGACTTATTTTTTTGAGTTAGCAGCCAGAATTCCTTGTGATTGATAACTGATCTGCACCGGGGGGGGACTTTTTATTTATTTTTTCCAATAAAGGAATTGTCAAAAACTGTGTGTGTGTTTTTATTTACTTTTTGACACTTTTTTGGTGAATGAGTACCCCATAATCATTCACATAGGGGGGTCAGGATCTGGGGGCCCCTTGTTAAAGGTGGCTTAAAGATTCCGATAAGTCACCCCCCTCCCCCCGCATCCCCACAATCACTGGGCCATGGTTGTGGAGAAGGTCCTTGTCCTCATCAACATGGGGAAAAGGTGCTTTGGGGGGATGCCCCCCAACCCCAAAGCACCCTCCATGTTGAGGGCATGTGTCCTGGTATGGTTCAGGAGGGAGGGGGGGTGCTCACTTGTCCCTCCTCTTTCTCTGACTCCCAGGCTGCATGCTCAGATAAGGGTCCGGAATGCATTTTGGGGGGGGGGCACAAGTTTTTTTTATTTTGGTGTTGGGTTTCCATGAAAATTCACACCAGACCCTAAAAGGGGGGGGGGGGAGGGGGTTTCTCAATTTTTTATTGCCGGTAATAATTATTTTTTTACATTCAGCTGTCAGCGGGAACCCCGCCGGCAGCTGATGAATCATCTGTTGAGAACGCGGCAGTCAGCTTGCTGGCCCGCCACTTAACAACCAGCTATTCACTGGTTGTTAAGGATGGGGGTGGCCCTGCTCCTTAACGCTATTGCTACTAAACGTAGCTTACACACTGCTAAACGCTGGCAAAAAACGTTAAAATATTAGAGTTTTTTATCCAGCTTTTTTTTCTTTGCAGTTTCTAGCATTTTAGTGTGCGTGAAGAAACCTTTTTGTCTTTAGAACCACTTTAAACTCTGGTTTTAAAAAAAAATCTACTCAAGTATTTACTCCTAACTCTGTAGTAACCTTTTATTGCTTTCAGCCTCCTATGAATCTCCAAATGTATTTTTATTTTTTTACTGTGATATGACTTTCTGTACAGGGTGGATAAATTTGTTCTACATGGCCCCACTGTATGTAATAATGTAGCCGCTAGATCCCAAGATGGACTAGGGACTACAGAATGTGTGCTGTGCATAGACTGCAACTAACTTGCACTGTTAGTTCCAAACAAATGGAAGTGAGGAGGGGAGAAGGGGTTCAGGAATTCAAGAAAGGGGAAAAAACACCGTAAGAAACACAATTTACCGTATTTACTTGAGTATAAGCCGACCTGAGTATAAGCCGAGGTACCTAATGGTACCACAAAAAACTGGGAAAACTTACTGACTCGAGTATAAGCCGAGGGTGAGAATGCAGCAGCTACTGTAAGTGGAAGAGGGTCAACAATGCCCATTTGCATGCCTCACTGTGCCCATTGCAACCTCACTAAGCCAATTGTCACTGTGCCCAACCTCACTCTGCCCATTGCCACCTTACTGTGCCCATCCTTACTGTGCCCATCCTTACTGTGCCCATCCTCACTGTGCCCCTAAAATTGAAATTGTACCTGAAATTGAGAGGCTGCGGGCGTCCATTCTTTGTTTAAAACTTGCGGTCTCTTCCTGTTCCCTTCCGTGATAGGCGTTTCTAAGCAGACACAGTTCCGCCTATCACGAACGTTCTCTCATCCTCAGTTTCCCAGCAGACACTGTGTTCAGTGTTCCGCCAATCACGGGCGTCCTCTTGTCCGAGGATGAAAAGGTGTCAGTTATTGGTGGAACACTGAACACAGTGTCTGCTGGGATGGGTGAGGATGAGAGAACGTTCGTGATAGGCGATTCTCAGCAGACACAGTTCCGCCTATCATGGAACGGACTAGGAGGAGACCGCGAGATTTAAACGATGGACGCCCGCAGCCTCTCAATATTTTTAAGGTACACTGACTCGAGTATAAGCCGAGGGGGGCACTTTCAGCCCCAAAAAAAGGGCTGAAAATCTCGGCTTATACTCGAGTATATACGGTAATAAAAAATAAGAATACAGGACCCTTGGACGTGTATGGATTTGAATAATAGGGACATTGTTTGGTGTCCCTTTAAATGTATGATTTTAAAAGAATTGCTGCCTTGGATTTGGTTGTAAGAAGACGCAGGCGCTCTTTTCCTGAAAACTAGTGCAGGGCAAATAGGTCTGTTGAATATGAAAACTACTGTATATACTCGAGTATAAGCCGAGTTTTTCAGCACATTTTTTTTGTGCTGAAAATGTCCCCCTTGGCTTATACTCGAGTCACCTTTTTGTGCCTGATCTCCCGGATTTTGGGGACCCCAAACTTCGCACACACGTAGCCCCACTCTTCCTCTACAAGTATGCAAAGTTTGTTGTCCGGGGGACCTACGGCCGGGGAGCACCGATTTTTCAAATCCGGGCCCCCCTTCCATAGACTCCCATGTTAAATGGTAATTTCTCTGGTGATTTTGGGGACCCGGAACCGGCCGGTCATAGGTCCCCTGTACCCAAATCTTGTCACACATGTAACCCCATTTCTCCCTTATAAGTGTGCAAAGTTTTTTTGTCTGGGGGACCTATGGCCGGGGAGCAACAATTTTTCAAAGCCGGGCACCCCTTCCATAGACTCCCATATTAAACGTCAGTCTAGGCATGGGCACAGTGAGGCATGGAGATGGACACCCTAGGCTTATACTCGAGTCAATACACTTTCCCATTTTTTTGTGGTAAAATTAGGTGCCTCAGCTTATATTTCGGGTCGGCTTATACTCAAGTATATATGGTAATTAGATTCCAGCTTTCTCTCCCCAGCTCAGAAAAATAGGATTTTTATAACAGCTTACCTGTAAAATCCTTTTCTTGGAGTACATCACGGGACACAGAGCGACATAGTCATTACTAATGGGTTATATAGATACCGTCAGGTGCTGGCACTGGCAACTTCCAAAACCGGAAGTACCCTCCCCTATATAAGCCCCTCCCATCCGGGAGCACCTCAGTTTTGTAGCAAAGCAATAAGTGTCCCCAAAGAGGGGCGGGAGCTCTGTGTCCCGTGATGTACTCCAAGAAAAGGATTTTACAGGTAAGCTGTTATAAAAATCCTATTTTCTTTCTCGTACATCACGGGACACAGAGCGACATAGTCATTACTAATGGGATGTCCTAAAGCAATGCCCAATGAGGGGGGGGATACACCATATATAAGCTGAGCGCTATCAGACATGAGGATCTTTTGCGGCCTGCAACACACTGCGCCCAAAGGCGACATCCTCCTGACTTCTAACGTCCACCTGGTAGAACCTAGTAAACGTGTGAACTGAAGACCATGTTGCGGCCTTACAGATTTGAGCCAGGGAGGCCTGGTGATGCACTGCCCATGAAGTTCCAACTGATCTCGTGGAGTGCGCTCTAACTTTGAACGGAGGCGGTCTCCTTCTCAAGCCATAGGCTTGTATTATGACCTGTCGAATCCACTTGGCTAAAGTAGATTTTGACGCTGCCTGACCCTTTCTGGGGCCTTCCGGCAGAATAAACAAAGTATCCGTTCTGCGAATCTGAGCAGTGGCTTTTAGATAAGCTTTAACTGCTCTTACTACATCCAAAGAATGCAATAACTTTTCCTCTACCGAAGTAGGTTTGGGGAAAAAAGAAGGAAGAACCACATCTTGGTTCAAATGAAACCTTGGTACCACCCTAGGAAGAAAGGCTGGATGAGGACGTAATACTACTCTATCCTTATGGATAACCAGATATGGCTCCTTACAGGACATAGCTGCTAATTCCGACACTCTTTTAGCCGAACAAATGGCTACTAGAAAAATCAATTTCCTGGTGAGAAGCACCAAAGAAATATGCTGTAATGGTTCAAATGGTTGTGTCTGTAGAACCGACAGAACCAAGTTTAGATCCCATGGACATATGGGAATATTAACCGGAGGACTAATACGCATCACTCCTTGTATAAAGGCTTTGACTAGTGAATGCGAAGCCAAGGGCCTTTGAAAAAATATTGACAAGGCCGAAATCTGACCCTTGATAGTACTCAAGGCAAGCTTCCTATCTACAGCCCATTGTAGGAAGTCCAGAATCCTACCTATTACGTACTTATGTGGATGCCATTTCTTGGCCTCACACCACGCGATGTACGCCTTCCAGATTCTATATTAGATCTGCCTGGATACCGGCTTCCTGGCATTGATCATGGTAGATACCACAGGATTAGAGAGCCCTCTCTTTTTTAGAATGTGGGCTTCCATAGCCAGGCCGTCAAACCTAGGGCTGGTAAGGAAGGGTGGTATATCGGTCCTTGCGAAAGCAGGTCCGGACGACGTGGGAGAGTCCAAGGACTCCCCACTGAAATTTTACAATCTCCGCGTACCACGCTCTTCGGGGCCACGCTGGAGCCACCGGAATCACTGGTTTCTTTTCTACCCTGATTCTGCGGAGTAATCGAGGTAACCATTGTGGCGGTGTGAATGCATATATCAGCTTGAACTGATCCCAAGGGAACACTAGGGCATCCGAGCCGCAAGCTAGGGGATCCCTTGTCCGAGAGACAAACCTGTCCCCCTTTGCGTTGAATCTGGATGCTAGAAGATCTACATCCGATGTTCCCCACCGCTGACATATTGTCCAGAAAACCTCGGGGTGAAGGGACCCTTCCTCTGGGCCTAATTGCTGGCGACTTAGAAAGTCCGCCTTCCAATTCTCCACTCCTGGAATGAATACCGCAGATATGGCTGGGACATATTTTTCTGCCCATTTCAGGATGTAATTTACTTCCCTCTGGGCTGCACGACTCCTGGTGCCCCCCTGATGATTGATATATGCCACTGCTGTGGCATTGTCTGATTGAATTCTGACAGGGGACCCTTGGAGTTTGGATGTCCATGCTACTAGGGCATACCGGGCTGCTCGTATCTCTAAGAGATTGATGGGCAGGGCCTTTTCTGCATCCGACCATCTGCCCTGGAGAGACTATTGCTCCAGTACTGCTCCCCAGCCTATAAGGCTGGCATCTGTAGTGACCACCTTCCAAGAAATCAGACTGAAGGATTTCCCTTTTTCCAGATTCTGGGGAACCAACCACTAACGGAGGCTCTTGCGAACGGAAGGGGACAAGGACATTGTAAGTCTAGGGCCTGAACTTTTTTGTTCCAGGCTAACAGTATGGCCCCCTGCAAATTCCTTGAATGGAATTGACCGTAGGGTACTGCTTCGAATGATGCCACCCTTTTTCCCAGCAGCCTTATGCACAGGCGTATGGACGGCTGTCTTTTTTGTACCCACTAAGTGGATCAAATCTTTCAAAGACAACACCTTTCCTCGAGGCAAGAATATTTTTCTCTCGTCTGAATCCAACCTTAGCCCCAAGTATTCCAGACTTTTGACTGGTTTTTAGGGCTGACTTTTCACGGTTGATAATCCAACCGTGAGATTCCAGATACTTGATTGTCTTGTGAACGACCACGTCTAGTTTTTTCACTGAGTGGTCTATCAGCAACAAGTCATCTAGATATGCCATTATCATTACACCTTGTGTTCTTAGATTGGCCAATAAAGGGCCAGAATTTTTGTAAACACTCGTGGTGCTGTGGCCAAACCGAAGGGTAAGGCTCTGAACTGAAAATGGCGCCCTTCTACTGCAAAGCGTAGAAACTTTTGGTAGACTGGAAAGATGGGAATGTGCAGATAAGCATCTTCGATGTCGATCGCGGCTAACCAATCCTCCCCTTGTAGGGCAGTGGCCACCGATCGGATCGACTTCATCGGAAAGTCCTGATATACAGGAATTTGTATAGCCCTTTTAGAATTAATATGGGCCTCCCGTCCGCGTTTGCTTCGGGACTGTAGAGAGGTTTGAGTAAAACCCGAACCCTCATTCTTCCAGGGGAACCTCCATAATTACTCCTTGGAGCAATAGTTGTTCTAGTGCCAACAGGAGGGACTCTCTCTTCCGGGGATCCCTTGGCACGTTTTGACCTCAAAAATGGGAAGGAGGAGAGTCTCTTAACTCCAATCTGTATCCCCAACATACTGCGGAGAGCACCTATCTGTCTTGATCGCGTCCCGCCAGGTCTCTTGTGAACAACTGGAGTCCTCCCCCCACCCGACTGAGTGGGGGCAACCCTTCAATGAATTTAACTTTGGGGGAGGTTTTGTACCTCCCCTGACCCAGGGTTTCTCATTACCCTGCTATTGTCCCTGTTTTTTACCCCCGGGAATTGACCGAGGAGGCCGTCGGAACTGTTACACAGCCGATGCCCCAGGGACTGGAGAAGCAGGCCTCTTAAAGAGGGACCTCTAACTCTGTTTTTAACCGGCAAGAGCGTATTTTTACCGCTGGAAATTTTCTGGATATATTTGTCCAGGTTTTCCCTGAATAAGCGTTCACCATGAAATGGGACGCTAACCAGCCATTCCTTACAGGGAGCTTCAGCAGACCAGTTTTTGAGCCATAGAAGCCTAGGCATATGTACTCTAGACAGCGTAAGGCGGGAGGCCTGATGGACTGAATCCTTTATGGCGTCAACCGCAAAGCCTAAGGCTCTAGGTAGATCAGCTAGGGCAAGGCCTGCTGATCTGTCAAGTCCCTCAAGACCTGTTTTAACTGATCCTTCACTGCTTAGCAGACCCCAATAGCTGCTACTGCTGGTTGTGTCACCAAGCTTGCTGTAGAAAGAAGCAGACTTTCATAAGGACTCCAATCTTTTATCTATTGGGTTCTTGAACATTTGGACATTATCCACTGGACATGTCAGTGATTTATACATACAAGAGATGGCTGCGTCCACTGTAGGGACCTTCCATTTTTTTTTTTTTTTTGATGAACTTATCCTCCATGGGATAGACCACCGGAAATCTCTTGGGGGAATAATATTTTCTCAGGACGTTCCCAATCCTGGTAAATAAGCCCTTTCAGTAAAAGGGTGAAGTGAAAAAGAACAGACAGTCTGGGGGCTTCTAGTGACCCTAACGAGGATACAGTAGTGGTTGATGGTTCCGCAAGGTGCATTTTTAATGCCGATCGGACCATGTTAGTCAGAGACTGAACCCATAATCTTTCAGCTTGAGCTGCTGAGAAGGGTTCCTCCACTGTTGATTCCTCTATAACAGAATCAACCTCATCCTGATCCCCTTCAGGCAGGTCGATCCCTGTATGGGACTGTTGCTCTGCTAACAGGCACTCTGAAGGAGGAGACGGAGATCGGCGTGCTTTCCCTGACAGGGAGGCAGCGATCAATGTTGACCATCTCTCTCTAATCCTCCCAGAGCTGAGGAAAAAACCTCCTCTGTTACATACACAGGAGCAGGTGACTGAGGACAGCCACAGTACCAAGTACCCCTGCGGGGTCTCTATGGTCACTTACCTCTGAACTTCAGGGGAGACTGGTGCAGCAGAAGCATGCCCACCTCAGAGCCCGATGAGACCCCCTTCGCTTCCTGGAAGATTCAGTTCCGGAGCTTCTGGACGGCATATTCTTAAGCCTAAAGCTGAGGTATTCCAGCCATAATACACCACTTTTACTGAGAATAGTCTAGCACAATTGCTGCTATATCACAGTTGGTGTCTACTAAAGTGCCTTTCTAGGGGATGCCTGCATCAACCGCCTCTGTGTGCCTTTATCTGTTGCTAGCTCTGTCTGTGCATTCAATAGCCAGCTATCTTTAAAACACGCTGGACGCCCGCACATGCGCAGTAGCGCCGCGGCGCACACCTGAGCGTCATCCACCCGCTCCGCCCCTTTTTTCAGATCGCCTCTATGAATAGAGGCGCGTGCACGCGCGCGGGCACGTGCGCCTTCGGCGCCCTTTTTTAAAAACAATAAGGAGCTAGATGGGAGCCAGGGCCCCCTTTGCCGCAGGGCCCGGGGATGGATGAGCGCAGCAACAGGGCAGAGGAGACAGCTTCCCAGCAGAGAACATACCAACTGCCTGGATTTGATTCTGGAAGAAAAAAATCCACATTACAAGAAAAAGAACCATAGCGGCCTCTAGTGTCTAACACAGGTACCGCGGTCTTACATTTATTTTATTTTTTTCTTGCCTACTATTAAAATGTTTACATTTTCTCAGTAGTAACAGGCATACACAGAATATTAGCGGGAATACCTTAGGTAACAGGCAGAAAGACAAAATAGGCTTGGGGTCCCTCAATAGAACCAAGTTCCTGAGGGCCCCCACTTACCTTTTCCTCGCCGCAGGACTCTGTTTGGTCCACAGAAGCCCAAACTTCACCTATCACGGCAGGCATTGTAATCAAACCTTCAGGGACCGGGTTCCCAAGGATTCCACTCCCCTGGACCTGTATAGCACCCTGCACAGAAAACATCTTGGTCGTGGGTATGACCAGAGCTCTGGATCCCAGGGTCCAGCTCTCCTAAGAGAAGCATTACAGGCAAAACCTTGCTCTTCTCTGCAAGGCCCGGGTACCGACCGTTTAGCTATGAAGCTTTTTTGGTCGGATCCGGAATAGCTTACTGAGGCCCAAAAGAACCTGTACGCAAGCTCAGTGAAAAACACATGTTTCTTCTTGGCCAACACCTTAGACACTGGCAAAAAACTGAGGTGCTCCCGGATGGGAGGGGCTTATATAGGGGAGGGTACTTCCGGTTTTGGAAGTTGCCAGTGCCAGCACCTGACGGTATCTATATAACCCATTAGTAATGACTATGTCGCTCTGTGTCCCGTGATGTACGAGAAAGAAATAAAACACAAACATCTGATTGTCTGCTACAGGCTACACCACTATTAAATGGTTTTACTAGTTTTCAAAAATAACTGTTCATCTATTGAATAAAGTGCTAGAGTGCTATGTGCTGTACCCAATGCAAAAATTCCGTTAAATAATCAGGGGAGAAAAGGTGCTGTGGTATAGTAACCCATAGCAACGGAATAATTTCAACGCTTCAGGTCAGACAAAAAAGATGAATAACGATTGGGTACCATGGGTTACTGCGCATTGCACTGCACATTTCTTATATAACCCCAGTAAAGCTCCATTAACATTATAGTGTTTCATAAACGCACGCATATGTACTTTTTTGTCATTACTGTGGCATATGCATAGGGTAGCCTATTGATTTCAATGAGCTCCTTATTGTACGACAAACAGCAAAGCATGCACCTTTTTTTGAACTTGAAGCATTTTTTAACCATGCCTTTTGCCGCGCCTGCTTTGCTCAGTTTGAGGCATCATTAACAATGAGCGGCACCACAGGCGCATCATGATTTTTTGCACATTTCATAAATACATACACAATTTTGCACATGTTCACAAAATGCCATAGTGTGCATGCAGCCTAATGCACAGCATGGTACTTATATGTCATCAACCAGGACAGAGAGAAAAAGCACATCTAAAGCACAGATTCCATCACATATCAATGGACAAAAATGACCAAAATCATTCCTGTAACAAACCGCTACAAAGTAGGCTTATAAATTAGATAAAAATATATCTACTTTTATTATCATCTATTCTCTATCCAGGAAATAAAACAGCAAATTTTTAAAGGCTTTATGACAGGAGCAATTTGAATCATATTTCCAGGGTCTAAAAACAGGAAAGTGGTTGCGTTGCCCACAGCAACCACCTTCTGTGCAAAAAAAAAACACGTAGAATCTAATTGGTTACTAGCAATTTTTCCATCTTTCTTTTCTCTTGACTGTATACTCTGCCAGTGCCCAATACAGGATTAGCAGAAAGTCTAAAAGAAGTGATGCTTTCATACAGTTAAGGGGGAAGACTTATTGATCTGATATTCGGGAAAAAAAGCGCAAAACTAGAATTATTGATCATGGAAACCTACATTTCAGTTGACCTAAAAAATAAATAAAGGAGAACCATGAGAAGCTAAGTAACAACTCCAATTTTCAGTTAATATTCTTTTCTTCAGTTACGATGAATCAATTCCAGAAATCAGAAGATATGTACGGTACATAAAAAAAGTGTTTTAAAAATACCTGTGCTCTTTCCCAATGTTAAACTGACAGTACAGTCTGTATAGGCAATATGGGAGGTCGATATAAAGACTAGTATTATTATTTAATACAGGTATTTATATAGTGCGGTCAATTTTTATTTGCTGCTCTTAACATACTGTACATCCATTACTGCCCTCAAAAAACCTACAATCTAAGGTCTCTGACTTACATGCACACACATACTAGAGCCAATTTAGACACAAGCCAATGAACCTACCTGTCTTTGGAGTGTGGGAGAAGTTTTTGGCCATTCTTCTATGGATCACAGGAGTGCAGTTCGTCAAGGCTCTGAAAAGATCCCAACCATATGGTCGGTATCCACCAAGAAGCCTGGACGGCACCTGGCTCAGCCTCTTAGCGAGCTGCTGAGAGACTGAGCCAGCCCATCCCACCCCCTCCACAGCACAGAGCTCTAGTGAGCGCTGAAGGGGAAAGCAGAGAGCCGGAGACTGACAGTCACAGCTATCTGCTCAGAGTGGAAGGGGAGAATCTAAGCGATCAGCGGTGTTTGGTCGCTGAGTTCTCACTGCAGAGCCGTCGGGGGAAAGATGCAGCATCCAATTAATGCTGTATCTACCTAGGTCAGTATAATGGTTTATTTTATTTAGATCCTGAACTTCTCTTTTAAATCTTTTTTTACCCAGAGATTAATTTGAAAGGATAAGCACGAAAGAGCAGTTAGGCCCTTTCCACTGAGGCGCTTTGCAGGCGCTATTGCGCTAAAAATAGCGCCTGCAATGCGCCTCGAAAAAGCCACTCCATTGTATCCAGAGTGAAAGCCCGAGGGCTTTCACACTGGAGCGTTGCGCTTGCAGGAGGGTAAAAAAACTCCTGCAAGCCGCATCTTTGAGGCGCGATAGAAGCAGTAAAAATACCGCTCCTATAGCGCCGCTGCCAATTGAAATCAATGGGGTAGCGCCTCCAAAACGCCGCAAAAGAGGCGTTATTGCAGGCGTTTTTAACCCTTTTTCAGCCGCTAGCGGGGGTTAAAATCCCCCCGCTAACCCCCGCAAATCGCGGCAAAAACGACGGTATAGCGGCGCTAAAAATAGCCCAGCTATACCGCCAGCGCATCCAGCGCTTCAGTGTGAAAGTAGCCTTATGCTTTTTCTGCCCTAACCCCTCTAAGCTAAAAGAACCCCCATCCTTGCCCATATACTCACTACACATGTTGCAATACGTGCCAAGGAAATATCTGATGCAGGATCCAGTGACCAAAGCAAATATTACAGGCTGGCCCCACAAAGTGGGGTCCAGGCACAGTCTACAAGGTACACATGGAGGGTAACTGATCAAGGAAACTGCTAGATAGCCCAGGGAAATAAGCAGTCTGATCTTGATGGTAGCTTCAGAGAAAAATGAATGGATTAAAAAAGAAAATACTAGTCCAGAGCTTCTAACAAGAGGAGAACAGGTCTATTACCCAAGGACACCCGCAAAAAATTAAGCCTCAGACTTGGTGGGGCTATAGGCGTATGCTCTAGGGGCAGCCCTAGTAAATATGCCAGTGTCCAATCCCCTGTTCTCTCATAAAATACAGTTATCCTTAAATAATTGCAACAGCAGTAGTCAAAAGAATACAGGCATAATACGTCTCCCATAGTACCTACATTTATTTAATGACACATATATAAACTAGCATAGTCCAACAAGGCAGCAGTGGTCGTTGGCACAATAGAAGGAAAAATAAAAGCAATAGCTAGTCTTGCTGTAGTTCTGCACAATACAAAATGCAGCCCTGGTTTCACTAAAGGGCACATTATAGAAAAAGGATAGTTAGTTGTCATTAACTTCCAAATTACGGCAGACTATAAAGAGATTTAAGATTCCACGGGTACCTCGTATCTCCACCTGTGTCTACTTTTACTGTCATCTCATGTGAAGGTCAATGTAAAATGCATTACTAATGCATTAGAGAGCAGAATCAATGAGCGCAATGCCAGCAGTGAACCAGAAGAGAATGAAGTTCAAGGGCCTAAGACTCTGCTATAGAGGAAGGTAAACACAGATGATTCAGCTAAAGTGGAAATGTGAGAGGCTGGCGGTGTAGAAGATTTAGCGCAGCCAGATCGCCAAACTCCCACTGGAGACATGAGTAATGAAACAAGGAAATTATTTCAAAAGTTGAAATAATGTTTAAAAATGAATAAAATCTGGAGGGACAGAAATCTGTATTAAACATTTGATAATATAATGAGCAATTTATCATTTCTAGGAATAAAAAAATAGTTCTTTTGCATAGTTTTTTAAGCTGCCACTTCGGGACACCTTGGGAGAGTAGTGATGATCGATGCTCCAGCACACTTATCATGGGAGACACTTATGTTATTTTCTCTTGTGCCATTAATAGGAATTGAAAGTCTGGACATCCCAGTTACTGGCCTGAAGATTTTCTGGGTGTTTCAGGATCTTACAGGAGAATTAATTTTCCTTATGAACCACAAACAGCTCACTGATTCTGAAAGGTTATAGTAGTTTATGCCTCGTTTCCACTGAGCGGATCGGTTCGGTACACTATTTTGGGTGTTTCCATTATGAAAGCGTGCCATAAAACCGAACCGTACCGCACCATTCTGGGTCCTGCTTCAGATGTGGGGCCATAGAAAATGGAACAGTTCGGTTAGAGCGGAGCTACAATACATTCCACTGATTGGCGGACACGCTAGGCATTTTTTCTAAACCCTGAATGGTCCCTGACGGTCCGACTTGCAGTGGAAACGCTCACCAGAATAGATCGGACCATTCAAACCGTTCCAAACTGTACCGACCCGAACCGTTCCGTTCAGTGGAAACAAGGCATTAGTGTACCAGCTCTTTCTACATTGTTTAGGAATAGTGATTGTGACAACAGTCACATGTCTACAAATGAAAGGGCCCCACTATACATTTTGGATTCTTTCCACCCCTTCCTACATCCACCATCATCATCTTATTTAAAGCTGGATTCCATTCATTTAAATATATTCCTCAACGGTTACAAAATATATAAATCTACGTTATGTGTACCAAATGCCTTTAAAAACCCAGATAATTGGGCTGTTTGCCCAGAACATTTCATTAGTATTGTTTATTGTTTCATCACCGTAAAGAATTTGAACATAGGTTCTTCAGTCCCGAGTCCGTAAGGCTCGTGGATAAGTTAAAACACTGTAATGTATGATATTGTTTTTCTGTCATGCCTGTTGAAAACCAAATAAACATTTTGAAAGTAAAAAACCCAAATAATAATTTGTAAAAGTAGTAGTGACATCATCGCTGTGCTGTACATAACCTGTGCGGAGAGCACAGATGTGGAAGGAACCCAGCAGCTCCACCCACTACAGGCTGCCTGTAGAAAACGACAGGAGGGGGCGGAGACAAGACCAGTTACCCTGCATAAAGAGAGAGAGAGCAGCAGTGACTGGTCTTTATTACAGGAGGCTCCTGCACAGAGGCAAAGTGTCACACTGGATTACTGCACAGATCTGAAAGAAATGCACAAAACACTCCAAGATTCAAGTAAGAATTCACATACCTATTGTATTTAGACAATATCTGCTTATGCTAGAGTTCAGCTTTAGGCCCCTTTCACACTGGGGCGTTTTTCATGCGGTTTAGCGCTAATAATAGCGCTGTTATACCGCATGAAAAAATCCTGCCCTGTGTCTTCAATGTGAAAGCCCGAAGGCTTTCACACTGAAGCGGTGCGCTAGCAGGACCGCTCCAAAAGTCCTGCTAGCCGCTTCTTTACAGCGGTAAAGGAGCGGTGTGTTCACCGCTCCTTTACCGCGGTCTCCCATTGAAATCAATAGGACAGCGCGGTAATACCGCCCGCAAACCGCGGTTTGCGGGCGGTATTAACCCTTTTTCGGCCGCTAGCGGGGGTTAAATTAACCCCCCTAGCGACCGCATACCGCGGTAAGAACGACAGTATAGCAGCGCTGAAAATCACGCTGCTATACCGCCACCGCTCCTGCCCGCCCCAGTGTGAAAGGGGTCTAAATCTAATTCAGAGTGCACCAACCTGATGTACTGAATCCACAACTGCAGAGTTGTACGTGGAAGCTGGAGGATCCATGCTGGATACAGCAATGCTTGCCAAAATGTCCCCTACATTTGGTCACGTGATCTAGTGTCACAGTTCCAAGCACAGAGGACACTTGAGAAAGCAACACAACACTGGCCCAGCAGCTTTCTGCACAGTATGTAGTAAAGGACTGTTACTAAACAGTAGCAGTAGAGCTGCACGATTAATCGTTAAAAAAAAAATCACGATCTCGATTCAACCCCCCCAACAATCTTAATCCAGCATTTGCCCGATTCATACAGTGCAGAGCCGTTCTCTGCTCGCTCACTCACAGCTGTCAAAAAAAAATGTCAGGGCTGGGAGATAACTATAAACAAAGTATCACTTGGAGAAAGGAATGAACTTCGGTCTGTAAATGAGGTCAGTTTAACCACTTTTTCTGACACTTGTTGCTTACAAGTTAAAATCTGTATTTTTTGCTAGAAAATTACTTAGAATCTCCATATATTTTATATATATATATTGTTTATCAGAGACCCTAGAGAATAAAATGGCGGTTGTTGCAATATTTTATGTCACACTGTATTTGTGACAACACAATTTTTGGGGGAAAAAGTAAACATGAATTAAAAAAAAAAGAAACAGTAAAGTTAGCCCAATTGTTTTGTATAATGTGAAAGATGATGTTATGCTGCGAGAATCATGAGAGAATCGTCATCTTTATTTTAAGCAAAACATTTTTTTTTTGCCAGAATCGTGCACCTCTAATTATAGTGGAGACTATGCAATTGGTTCTCCCTAGGTCCTATGCCTCTGTGTGACAGCTACAATCTGCTGTAATTCAGACTCTGGTCAAGCTGTTCAACTCCAGCCAAAACTAAGATAACAATGAATAGCCTATTAAAAGATAACATACAAAACAGCTTTTGCTGCAAAATTCACCTTCAATCAGAGACTCCGCCCTCACTACCGATGGCTAGCATAATTCAACTCCTGTCCTCTGAGCCCATGGTGTCCCAGACTGTGACTGCCTGCCCGTGACTGAACAGTATGAAGCAGCAGAACAGAGATAAGCTCATCTCTGTTACTCTGCTTTCTCCTCCTATCAGCATGATTCTTGCCAGTATATGAATTTAATGGCTCCTTGTAATTCTCACACTCAGGTCCCACTGTACAAGGACTGCAAGAGCCTGGTACAAGGACTGCAAGAGGCTGGTACAAGGACTACAATGGGCTGGTACAAGGACTGCAAGCGGTGTTGCCAACCGCCCATATTTTTACGGGCAGCCCGTAAAAACAGGGCACTTTTCCCCCACCCGTAAATGTCCGTAGCATGGGAAAAGTGGCAGTAAAAAATAGGATTTTTATAACAGCTTACCTGTAAAATCCTTTTCTTGGAGTACATCACGGGACACAGAGTGACATAGTCATTACTATGTGGGTTATATAGATACCTTCAGGTGCTGGCACTGGCAACTTCCAAAACCGGAAGTACCCTCCCCTATATAAGCCCCTCCCATCCGGGAGTACCTCAGTTTTGTAGCAAAGCAATAAGTGTCCCCAAAAGAGGGGTGGGAGCTCTGTGTCCCGTGATGTACTCCAAGAAAAGGATTTTACAGGTAAGCTGTTATAAAAATCCTATTTTCTTTCTCGTACATCACGGGACACAGAGCGACATAGTCATTACTATGTGGGATGTCCTAAAGCAATGCCCAATGAGGGGGGGGATACACCATACATAAGCTGAGCGCTATCAGACATGAGGATCTTTTGTGGCCTGCAACACACTGCGCCCAAAGGCGACATCCTCCTGACTTCTAACGTCCACCTGGTAGAACCTAGTAAACGTGTGTACTGAAGACCATGTTGCGGCCTTACAGATTTGAGCCAGGGAGGCCTGGTGATGCACTGCCCATGAAGTTCCAACTGCTCTCGTGGAGTGCGCTCTAACTTTGAACGGAGGCGGTCTCCTTCTCAAGCCATAGGCTTGCATTATGACCTGTCGAATCCACTTGGCTAAAGTAGATTTTGACGCTGCCTGACCCTTTCTGGGGCCTTCCGGCAGAATAAACAAAGTATCCGTTCTGCGAATCTGAGCAGTGGCTTTTAGATACGCTTTAACTGCTCTTACTACATCCAAAGAATGTAATAACTTTTCCTCTACTGAACTAGGTTTGGGAAAAAACGAAGGAAGAACCACATCTTGGTTCAAATGAAACCTCGATACCACCTTAGGAAGAAAGGCTGGATGAGGACGTAACACTACTCTGTCCTTATGGATAACCAGATATGGCTCCTTACAGGACATAGCTGCTAATTCTGACACTCTTTTAGCCGAACAAATGGCTACTAGAAAAATCAATTTCCTGGTGAGAAGAACCAGGGAAATATGCTGTAATGGTTCAAATGGTTGTTTCTGTAGAACCGACAGAACCAGGTTTAAGTCCCATGGACATATGGGAATATTAACCGGAGGGCTAATACGCATCACTCCTTGTATAAAGGCTTTGACTAGTGAATGCGAAGCCAAGGGCCTCTGAAAAAATATTGACAAGGCCGAAATCTGACCCTTGATAGTACTCAAGGCAAGCTTCCTATCTACAGCCCACTGTAGGAAGTCCAGAATCCTACCTATTACGTACTTACAAGGATGCCATTTCTTGGCCTCACACCAGGCGATGTACGCCTTCCAGATTCTATAGTAGATCTGCCTGGATACCGGTTTCCTGGCATTGATCATGGTAGATACCACAGGATTAGAGAGACCTCTCTTCTTTAGAATGTGGGCCTCAATAGCCAGGCCGTCAAACCTAGGGCTGGTAAGGAAGGGTGGTATATCGGTCCTTGCGAAAGCAGGTCCGGACGATGTGGGAGGGTCCAAGGACTCCCCACAGACATTTTTACAATCTCCGCGTACCACGCTCTTCGGGGCCACGCTGGAGCCACCAGAATCACTGGTTTCTTTTCTACCCTGATTCTGCGGAGTAATCGAGGTAACAATTGTGGCGGTGGGAATGCATATATCAGCTTGAACTGATCCCAAGGGAACACTAGGGCATCCGAGCCGCAAGCTAGGGGATCCCTTGTCCAAGAGACAAACCTGTCCACCTTTGCGTTGAATCTGGATGCTAGCAGATCTACATCCGGAGTTCCCCACCGCTGACATATTGTCCGAAAAACCTCGGGGTGAAGGGACCATTCCCCTGGGCATAATTGTTGGCGACTTAGAAAGTCCGCCTTCCAATTCTCCACTCCTGGAATGAATACCGCGGATATGGCTGGGACATATCTTTCTGCCCATTTCAGGATGCAATTTACTTCCCTCTGGGCTGCACGACTCCTGGTGCCACCCTGATGATTGATATATGCCACTGCCGTGGCATTGTCTGATTGAATTCTGACAGGGAACCCTTGGAGTTTGGATGTCCATGCTACTAGGGCATACCGGGCTGCTCGTATCTCTAAGAGATTGATGGGCAGGGCCTTTTCCGCATCCGACCATCTGCCCTGGAGAGACCATTGCTCCAGTACTGCTCCCCAGCCTATAAGGCTGGCATCTGTAGTGACCACCTTCCAAGAAATCGGATTGAAGGATTTCCCTTTTTCCAGATTCTGGGGAACCAACCACCAACGGAGGCTTTTGCGAACGGAAGGGGACAAGGACATTGGTAAGTCTAGGGCCTGAACTTTCTTGTTCCAGGCTGACAGTACGGCCCTTTGCAAATTCCTTGAATGGAATTGACCGTAGGGTACTGCTTCGAATGATGCCACCATTTTTCCCAGCAGCCTCATGCACAGGCGTATGGACGGCTGTCTTTTTGTACCCACTAAGTGGATCAAATCTCTCAAAGACAACACCTTTTTTCGAGGCAAGAATATTTTCCTCTGGCCTGAATCTAGCCTTAGCCCCAAGTATTCCAGACTTTTGACTGGTTTTAGGGCTGACTTGTCTCGGTTGATAATCCAACCGTGAGATTCCAGATACTTGATTGTCTTGTGAACGACCACTTCTAGTTTTTTCACTGAGTGGTCTATCAGCAACAAGTCGTCTAGATATGCCATTATCGTTACACCTTGCGTTCTTAGATTGGCCAATAATGGGGCCAGAATTTTTGTGAACACTCGTGGTGCTGTGGCCAGACCGAAGGGTAAGGCTCTGAACTGAAAATGGCGCCCTTCTACTGCAAAGCGTAGAAATTTTTGGTGGACTGGAAAGATGGGAATGTGCAAATAAGCATCTTTGATGTCGATCGAAGCTAACCATTCCTCCCCTTGTAGGGCAGTGGCCACCGATCGGATCGACTCCATCCGGAAAGTCCTGATATGCAGGAATTTGTTTAGCCCTTTTAGATTTAATATGGGCCTCATGTCCCCGTTTGGCTTCGGGACTGTAAAGAGGTTTGAGTAAAACCCGAACCCCCTTTCTTCCAGGGGAACCTCCATAATTACTCCTTGGAGCAATAGTTGTTCTAGTGCCAACAGGAGGGACTCTCTCTTCCGGAGATCCCTTGGCACGTTTGACCTCATAAAATGGGAAGGAGGAGAGTCTTTTAACTCCAATCTGTATCCCAGACTTACTGCGGAGAGCACCCATCTGTCTCTGATCGTGTCCCGCCAGGTCTCTGCGAACAACTGGAGTCTTCCCCCCACCCGATTGAGTGGGGGCAACCCTTCATGCATTTGACTTTGGGGGAGGTTTTGTACCTCTCCTAACCCAGGGTTTTTTATTACCCTGCGATTGTCCCTGATTTTTACCCCCGGGATTTGACCGAGGAGGCCGTCGGAACTGTTTCACAGCCGATGCCCCAGGGACTGGAGAAGCAGGCCTCTTAAAAGAGGGACCTCTAACTCTGTTTTTAACCGGCAAGAGTGTACTTTTACCGTTGGAAATTTTCTGGATATATTTGTCCAGGTCTTCCCCAAATAAGCGTTCACCATGAAATGGGAAGCTAACCTGCAATTTTTTACAGGGAGCTTCAGCAGACCAGTTTTTGAGCCATAGAAGCCTGCGCATATGTACTACCGACAGCGTAAGGCGGGAGGCCTGATGGATTGAATCCTTTATGGCGTCAACCGCAAAGCATAAGGCTCTAGGTAGATCAGCTAGGGCAAGGGCCTGCTGATCTGGCAAGTCCCTTAAGACTTGTTTCAACTGATCCTTCACTGCTTGGCAGACCCCAATAGCTGCCACTGCTGGTTGTGTCACCAAGCCTGCTGTAGAAAAAGCAGATTTTAATAAGGACTCCAATTTTTTATCTACTGGGTCCTTGAACATTTGGACCTTATCCACTGGACAAGTCAGTGATTTATTCACACAAGAGATGGCTGCGTCCACTGTAGGGACCCTCCATTTTTTGATGAACTTATCCTCCATGGGATAGACCACCGGAAATCTCTTGGGGGGAGTAAATATTTTATCAGGATGTTCCCAATCCTGGTACATGAGCCCTTCCAATAAAGGATGAAGTGGAAAAGAACAGACAGTCTGGGGAGCTTTTAGCGACCCCGGCGAGGAGACAGTAGTGGCTGATGGTTCCGCAAGGTGCATTTTAAATGCTGATCGGACCATGTTAGTCAAAGACTGAACCCATAATCTTTCAGCTTGAGATGCTGAGAAAGGTTCCTCCACAGTTGATTCCTCTATAACAGAATCAACCTCCTCCTGATCCCCTTCAGGCAGGTCGATCCCTGTATGGGACTGTTGCTCCGCTAACAGGTACTCTGAAGGAGGAGACGGAGATCGGGCGTGCTTTCCCTGTGACAGGGAGGCAGCGATTAATGTTGACAATCTCTCTTCTAATCCTCCCAGAGCTGAGGAAAAAACCTCCTCTGTTACATACACAGGAGCAGGTGAACTGAGGACAGCCACAGTACCAGGTACTCCTGCAGGGTCTCTACGGTCACTAACCTCTGAATTTTCAGGGGAGACTGGTGCAGCAGAAGCATGCCCAAGATCCTCAGAGCCCGATGGAGACCCCTTTCGCTTCCTGGAAGATTTAGTTCCGGAGCTTCTGGACGGCATATTCCTAAGCCCAAAGCTGAGGTATTCCAGCCGTAATACACCCCTTTTACTGAGAATAGTCTAGCACAATTGCTGCTATATATCAGTTGGTGTCTACTAAAGTGCCTTTCTAGGGGATGTCTGCATCAACCGCCTCTGTGTGCCTTTTTACTGTTGCTAGCTCTGTTTGTGCACTTCAATAGCCAGCTTGATTGCCTTTAAACAAGCTGGACGCCCGCACATGCGCAGTAGCGCCGCGGCGCACACCGAGCGTCATCCACCCGCTCCGCCCCTTTTTCCAGATCGCCTCTATATAGAGAGGCGCGTGCACGCGCACGCGCCTTCGGCGCCTTTTTTGAAAAAACAAGGAGCTAGATGGGAGCCAGGGTCCCTGCCGCAGGGCCCGGGGATGGATGAGCGCAGCAACAGGGCAGAGGAGACAGCTTCCCAGCAGAGAACTTACCAACTGCCTGGATTTGACTTCGGAAGAAAAAAATCCACATTACAAGAAAAAAGAACCATAGCGGCCTCTAGTGTTTAACACAGGTACCGCGGTCTTACATTTATTTTTTTTTTATTTTTTTTCCTTGCCTACTATAATTTTTTTTACATTTTCTCAGTAGTAACAGGCATGCACAGAATATTTAGCGGGAATACCTTAGGTAACAGGCAGAAAGACAAAATAGGCTTGGGGGTCCCCCAATAGAACCAAGTTCCTGAGGGCCCCCACTTACCATTTCCTCGCCGCAGGACTCTGTTTGGTCCACAGAAGCCCAAACTTCACCTATCACGGCAGGCATTGTAATCAAACCTTCAGGGACCGGGTTCCCAAGGATTCCACTCCCCTGGACCTGTATAGCACCCTGCACAGAAAACATCTTGGTCGTGGGTATGACCAGAGCTCTGGATCCCAGGGTCCAGCCCTCCTAAGAGAGGCATTACAGGCAAAACCTTGCTCTTCTCTTGCAAGGCCCGGGTACCGACCGTTTAGCTATGAAGCTTTTTTGGTCGGATCCGGAATAGCTTACTGAGGCCCAAAAGAACCTGTACGCAAGCTCAGTGAAAAACACATGTTACTTCTTGGCCAACACCTTAGACACTGGCAAAAAACGGAGGTACTCCCGGATGGGAGGGGCTTATATAGGGGAGGGTACTTCCGGTTTTGGAAGTTGCCAGTGCCAGCACCTGAAGGTATCTATATAACCCACATAGTAATGACTATGTCGCTCTGTGTCCCGTGATGTACGAGAAAGAAATGGCTGTGACCAGTTCAGCTTGGAACTGCGCATGCGCAATTCCCGGAGATGCCCGAGAGCCAGCTGCCGAGAGGTTTCGATCTGCATCTCTGATAATTGCTCCGCCCACCACTGCCTCTCAGCCAATCAGCATTACTGTAACCCGCCCTCCTCCTGCAGCCCGCTACATTTGACAAGAAGATGCGGGCATACGAAAGTGTGTCTGTGTTGTATTGAGGCGGGCGGGAGTGTGCTCTGCTCAGCTCTGTTCCCTGCACTTACCATCACCCTTGCTTGTTCTCCTGGCCACACTGACAGAGGAGAGGCACGGCTGTGGGCTGCATGTTCTAGAGAGCCTGCTTCTCCTCTGTCAGGACCGGAGCTGCTGTGACTCTGTGACAAGAAGTGAGCCAGAGCAGGCTCTCTGTGATGTCCCCCCCCCTTCTCCGGTCAGCAGCACGAGCACGCCATAGAGATCAAAGACACAAAGACAGGGCTGTGTGCATTCTTCCTCACCCTTCTGCCAGCAGCGGGGGTGGTGATTAATAAAGCAGCGGCAGGACCGAGCAGTTTGCAGAGGGGGACTGAGTTGCAGGTAATCATTGTGCAGTAACCTCTAGCAACCGAATGATGGGCAGTAATTATAGTAACTGAATGGTGGGCAGTAATGTATAGTAACTGAATGGTGGGCAGTAATGTATAGTAACCGAATGGTGGGCAGTAATGTATAGTAACCGAATGGTGGGCAGTAATGTATAGTAACCGAATGGTGAGTGGTAATGTGTAGTAACCTCTAGCAACCAATCAGCAAGCAGTAATGTTTAGTAACCTCTAGCAACCAAATGGTGAGCCGTAATGTGTAGCAACACCTAGAGCACGTCTATGGTGCACAGATCAGCATGCCAGTACCAACATCATTTACAGAAGCCAGCTTGGGCTGTACACCCTGACCGTGTGCTGCCGGCCCAAAACTAGCCTGCCCAGCATCTATAAGGGAAAAAATGATTGGGGAAGAGGGGTGACACCAACCCTAGTGATGCCACTGCCAGTAAGTGCTAGCTATACTTTGTGATCTTGTCACATAACGGTGTGTGAAGTTGAATCAGGTAAACAGACTTGAAGCGCTGGGAATAGGAAGCAGCAGATTTTTTTTATTCTGTTTGCTCGGCAGGCTGAGGCTCTCTCTGTGAGGGCACGGCAGTCGGTCTGTCTCTCTGACTGTGCAAGGTAATGTGGCAGCAGTCTCTCTCGCTCTCTTTGGGGACAAAAATTAAGGGGAAATCTCTCCAGTTTGACATAGGTGACAAAATACTGATGAGTTACAACAATCTGCCTTTACTATACTGAAAATAAGAAATATGTTTTTTTGACTTAATATCTACCTTAAATCCCATTGCTAATTGCACATGTTACTTGTTTGTTGCCTAAATACTGAAATTCGCACATAAAACTGTACATTTTTTTTAACTTTTGAAAATGCCAGTAAAAACATGGCTGTGCCAGTAAATGTTGGGTGTCGTGCCAGAAAATTTCAATCTGGTAGGTTGGCAACACTGACTGCAAGAGGCTGGTATAGGGACTGCAAGAGACTGGTATAGGGACTGCAAGAGGCTGGTACAGGGACTGCAAGAGGCTGGTACAGGGACTGCAAGAGGCTGGTACAGGGACTGCAAGAGGCTGGTACAGGGACTGCAAGAGGCTGGTACAGGGACTGCAAGAGGCTGGTACAGGGACTGCAAGAGGCTGGTACAGGGACTGCAAGAGGCTGGTACAGGGTCTGCAAGAGGCTGGTACAGGGACTGCAAGAGGCTGGTACAAGGACTGCAAGAGGCTGGTACAAGGACTGCAAGAGGCTGGTACAAGGATTGCAAGAGGCTGGTACAGGGACTGCAAGAGGCTGGTACAAGGACTGCAAGAGGCTGGTACAAGGATTGCAAGAGGCTGGTACAAGGTGAAATTTAGGCAATTAAACTGCTTGCTTAAAAATACATTGAATGATGTATAAAGGATTATAAAGGTGAATTATTTGCATCTTTTATATTTACCTAGACTGCAGATGTACAGTATATAGGAAAGTGAGATAAGCATCACTACGTAAGCTTTGTAAGACTAGTGCTTTTAGCCCCTTATGCTGAACATACACATGGCAAAGTTCAGCAAATTTCAACTGGATTTAGATCTCAAAAGTGGATCAATGCAACCTACCCTAAACAATTCCTACTGAAACCAAAAAGCGATGGAAACTGCAGACAGTAGGCTGCCTCAATCTATTTGGTCATTCTAAATTTGGTTAAAAATTGTTGAAAACTGCCTCGTTTATGGCCACAGAATTGAACCGACGGAGAGAATCTGTGAAGCATAGTCAATGTTCAGCAGTGCTAAACAGGAAATGTATACAGTGAGCAAACATATATAGCCCCATACATATACATATAAACACACATAAGGATTGTATTTCATGTTTTTTCATTTCCACTGTTTGGACAAATGTTGGAATTCCTTGTTTTTGGTCTGTGTTGCTGCACGCATTCCGCATTGAAGAGATCTGTCAGCTGCTGCAGTTTAGAAGATCAGTTTAATCTCATCGGCCTCCTGAGGACTGTGCGGCCTCTCTCCTCACAGCACATGCTGGCCGCAGTTGGTGAAAGTGATTTTTCTCCTTCTCAACCTATGCTTAATTAAACATTAAGATCATTTCTGTAGCTACAAATGCCATTTACGTAACTTTAGTGGTTTCTGAGCGAGCATGATAAACAATTGAAAAGAATGCCATTATGTAAAGAAAATGCCATTCAATACACTTTAAAGAACAATCGGGTCTAATGGAAGAGCAGGATGCTATTTTCGAATCAGCATTCATCTATCAGGACTAAGTAGACCTCCCAAAATACCAGAATTCCAGATACAAGAAAAACATTTACATCCCTCCCCAAAATTTCATGTAATATGAATGACCACCAAGCCTGGGCTTTGTCAAGTGCTGGTAAGTATTAAGAGTGTGCCCCAATGTATGCAAATACTAACCATCAGGAGGTCAGCATTTGTGCAGGGATATTCTGTGCGATCCTGTGCGGCACTATCAGAAGGATTTTCCTTGCAAAAAAGATCAACCGCCATATGGTGACTGCTACCCTGTTCTCTGTTCATCCTGAATAATTAATAAATACGTACAAATGCCTCTTTGTCTCTTAAAGTGAACCTGTCAAAATCCTAAACAAATCAAAATGAGAAAAAGGACAAAATAAACATATAGGGGTAATATTAATTGAAGGTGGCACATCAACATCACCAGTAGCTCCACAAATTTGAGGACTTAAATCAAATGCAAATATTGGGATTGATTTACTTAAACTGGAGGGTGCAAAACCTGTGCATAGAAACCAATCGGCTTCTAACTTCAGATTGTTCAATTAAAGCAGTAGAGTGTCCCTAATACAGGCGGTCCCCGAGTTACAAACAAGATAGGGTCTGTAGGTTTGTTCTTAAAGTGGAGCTCCACCCTAAATAGCAACTTTTGCTATTTGGAACCCTCCCCCCCTCCGGTGTCACAATTGACACCTTTCAGGGGGGAGGGGGGTGAAGATACCTGTCTAAGACAGGTATTTTCACCCACATCCGGGAGTCCTGTCTCCGGGAATCTGCGGGAGTTACGTCACTTCCCGCAGACTTCCCTTGGTGTTCTGGGAGACACTCGGCTCCCAGAACACAGGAGCACCAATCAGAACGGCGCTGCGCGACTCGCGCATGCGCCGTAGGGAACCGGGCATGAAGCCGCAGGGCTTCACTTCCTGGTTCCCTCAGCGAGGATGGCGGAGGGAGCAGCAGAGCGACGAGCGGTCGCTCGTCCTCTGCTGCGGACGTCGCTGGACTCCAGGACAGGTAAGTGTCCAAATATTAAAAGCCAGCAGCTGCTGTAGCTGCTGGCTTTAAAAAAAAAAATTCCGGTGGAGCAACCCCTTTAAGTTGAATCTGTTTGTAAGTCGGAACAGGTACATTTTTTAACTGTAGCTCCAGCCAAAAACGATTTTTACGTTTACGTTTACCCCTGTAACGTTTGTTTTGCTGTCTGTGCACCTGTTCAGAAGATTTCACCTCACTTTCTGTCCCAATGACAATTGAATTTAGAAAATGTTGTTTTGTTGTGGAAACAAGGATTGGTGATAAAGCATCAGTGGATGTACCTTTTTCCCCATAATAACTCCTACAGAAGTGAATTTCCCTTCCTAGGAATAGCTTTCCTCTCACTTCCTGTTCTCTCCCTCCGTTTGTAAGTAGGAGTCGTTTGTAAGTCGGATGTTTGGAACTAGGGGACGGCCTGTAAATTTTCTCCATATTTACCATTAAGAAGCACTTAACTAAATGCTGTGTGTGTACATTCATCCAAACTTTCCCAGTTTTCTTCTAATCCGTCCTGATTTTGAGTTTTTTGTTTATGATGTCACCGGCGCATGCGCATATTTCCCCCTGTTCACGGCATGCCCATTGCCCCATCAGTCCTTTCATTACATGCTGTAGATCCGTCAAATCCTCTCTCTACGGCCATGCACCGAGATCCCGCAAATTTTTTTTGTGCCATTTACATATTCTTGCATGAGATTAAACCAGGACAAGAAGAAAGGGCGGAAGTACAGCGCAGTGCGGACTCAGACGACATTGCCTAACATGGCGCTGGCTTCTCCCGGAAAGCAAGACTTTAGAAACCACTTGAAAATAAGACATGCAAAGAGGATTCATATTAATGCAGAATGTTTTCAAATGTTTTATTAGACTGCCTTTATTAAGAAGGAGCATTTGAGAGGCAGAGTTTACTACAAGCTTTAAGCTTTGACAACAAAAACCTGGAAGCCGATTGGTTTCCATGCAGGGCTGCACCAGATTTTGTACTCTCCAGTTTTAGTAAATCAGCCCCCTAGACTTTCCAGCAAAAGTTGAGATTTGTTTCAACCTCTTCTAACTTTTAGACTTCCCTACAATATTCAGTGTGGCTTTGTTAACGAATTGGAAGACTTCGAAGGAGTAGAGGCAAGCTCAACAAGTAAGGGAGAGTCTGAAAAGGGTGAATAATGGGGGAGCATGAAAATGAAGACTGTGTGTGGTGGTCTTCCTAGGGATTCATTTATACAATCAATGGAGGTACAGAAATTGCCCTCAAATGTAATACTAGGCTTGTTATAAATAGATATAAAAGCAAAAAGAGAGCACAACAATCTTGCGTTCTCTTTTTATGCATCTTAGACCATACAGTACTTCTTGGGCTGCTGTCAAGGGGATTGGTAGGATCCCATCTTAGGGACCTAAGGAATATTTGATCCTGAATTGGACTATGCTCCAGTTTAGCTGCTCAGAGCAGAGGGGATAAATTGGATTTCTTTGCAGGTTCCTGTTCTAAAGATTGAAACTGTCACAGGGTGGAAAAATCCAGAAGTTCTAAAATAATTAGGAATTTGACTTGCAAATGTGTTTGCTCAATACGACTGACCTTACCACTGCAGCAACCTGGTACGAATATGCAATGAACTAACAGTGCATTAGCACTGGAAGCTTTGAGGAATTTTCCTTTAACTCAGCCTACCTAACCAACAGGCTACAATTTTCCTTTGATATTATTTCACTATAAATAGCTTGCTGAATATGAATAACAACGTGCAATAAATGGACCATGTGACTAGCTACAAATTAAAAATCATCTATCTGCCTACATGAAGGAGGTGGCATCCATTAACATTTATCTGTAGAATAAATGCTCTATTTTAACATGTGTCTATTTAGGGAAATAGTGATATTAAAAAAATGTGAATTCCCTGCCAGTAATCTAGAAGCCAGCAGAAAGGGAAGACATTCAATGCTTTCATTTTGCAAGGGCAGCAGAGAGATAAGAAAGCTACTGAAGGATTCAAATCATCGCCTTCAAAGCCTGAAGCTTTTGAGGCATAGAAAGACTACGTATTATAGCATGTATGGCAAAACTTTCATGCTGTTCCCATGAAAGGTATCACCACCCGTAAAAGAACAGTGTTCCCCAAGACTAATAAGGCTTTCAGAGCTTGGCACTACAAAGAATTTATAAAATAATAGATTTTTGTTCCCCCTGTTCTTTTTTTGTTACTTTATTTCGGCAGCGGGCGCTTCATCGGGTGGCATCAAGGCCGTGTAATTGGTAGAGATTTTTCTGTGTCAGTTTCCAGCTAAGGCTCTGACACAATGTTTTATGATTGAAAGGAGCTGGTAGGGGAAGAACAGAAGTCTGACAACACAGAACAAAGTTTCCGTGGCAAAAGTTCTTAAAAGTGAGACCTCTACAGAATCAGAAGCCCGATTCACACAATCCCCTCAAGCAAAAGTGTCATATTTTCTGCTTCTAGAGAACGCGGATCAGGGGCAACAAACATGTGACTGCTGTTGAAGTACAGATGTCAGCAAGTCAAAAGACTGAGAAAAGATGCTGTCTGCTGCAATTCTGCGGAAGCTGGAAAGTGACAATTAAAAGCTAGGAAAGGTGATTGCACAAGATTTCTGCTATAGACCTCCTGTGAGAGCCGCCAGATCGTAGATAAAAGGTGGCACCTGAATGGCACTGTGGCATCGGAACAAAAAGATTTAGCTTGTATATTCTCCTTGACAGTAAACAATATCCTTATGGGATTGTATGCAGCCAACTCCCCTCTAAACACTTTTAAATATTCTTCATAAAAAAACGAAATGCTTAAAGAAAAAATACACGAAAAAACATATTGGCATAAAATAATGGTCGTGGCACTTTATTGCTATAAATTTAATTATTATTAAAATCTTTATTAAATAAAATCATTAAATCAGAAAACCAATAAATATATAAGCTCAGTTATTGGAACTCGAGCCAAAATAAATTAATTTAACATTAACATCCCCCGCAGAAATCCAGGGTGACTTAAACCACATAAGTGCCAACGACAAGAGTGGGTAGCTCTTTTACCCAGGCTTGATCAACTGTGAGAGAAATCCCATACAAAACCCGTTTTTATAGGGGTACCAAGACCTTCCAGAAGCTTCCACAGCTTCTAATTGGTTAATTAACCCTCCATCTCCAATCCTTAAAAGGGACAGTAGCCCAAAATCAACACTCAATTACCTCATAACTATTATGAAATTTAGAGGCGGGAAGGAGGCGGGGCTGCAGCAAACTTCCTAGCAATAAAGACCAAACTGAGCATGGGCAGCTTGTCCCCTAGCCTTCCTTCCAACAGGAGATGGATTGGGGACAGAGGAAGAAGGGGAGGAACAAGGAAGACAGGATCAAACAGCCTTTTTACACAATGCAGAGGATTAACCCCTTAGGTTCCACAGCGAGTATAACAAGCATTATTTACTGCATATACAACCTATTTTTACTGTTGAAGGTTTAGTAACACTTTAAAAGAGAAGTACGGAATTAAAAAAATAAAAATAAACCTACAGATTTACCTAGAAGGCTGCAGCATCGATCCAAGCTGCTGCTGTCCCCCGTTGACCTTACACCGAGAACTGGGCAAACAAAGACCGCTGATTGCTCAGGTCTGTCAGTCACTGCTCTGTGCTTTGCCCCTCCAGCACTCACTGGAGTGTCGGACTGTGAAGGTTGTCGTGCTGAGAGGCCAAATCAGCTTCTGCTCAGAAATCTGGGTGGATCCTAACATTATTGTCAGATTCCCTGCAGAGCCTGGACCAGCTTTGTGACATCAGCCTACAGCGGACTTTAGCCTGGGTTACAGTAGTGCAGAACTAAGTGCATTCCTGTGATCCACAGGAGAAGTATGGCCAAAAGAGCTTTGTCCATACTTCTCCTTTAATATATATCTGAATAGAACTTTTTTGTGTCACTTTAAGGCTAAATGCACACAGGCGATTTGGCAACTTAGTCAAATTCCATTGTTTTCTAAAGGCTGCTGGCCGCTACACCTGTGCCTCCTAGGCACTCAAAAATGCTGGGATTTGATGCCGATGGGACAAACCGCCCATGTGCATGAGGCCCAAAGAAAAACTCCAATCAAAATTTAAGGTGGAAATCCATTTTACCTCTTTATGCTTTTTGTTTCTTGATGTAGTAATCAAAAAACAGATTAACACATTCTGAAATATGGAGAATATAGCAGGAACCCATACTTATTTCTATCAATTTATTGTTTTCTGTGATATGGAAAGAAGACAAAAAACAATGCAAAATTCAGCTTGACTCAACTATAGCCCCATATCTCTGGCCTAGTGAGACTTCTTTGCATATCTGTGCAGCTAGATACACTGTTGCCAATCTAATTCACACAAGCAGGTCAACTCATTTCCATAATGTATTTTTATATTTTGATGCCTTATCTGACTAAGGCTAGGGCTACACTGGCAAATAAATCTCTCTGTTACTTGGAGATTTAACTGCGTGTTGACAGTTATCTCATTAGAATCATATGATTTAAGTGTGCAGCGCATGACTGCCAATGAATAGTAAAATGTCTCAGTAGCAAAGAGATTCAACTGCCAATACAGTCCTAGCCAAAACCAGTTAACCAGCTTAAGCCTCGTACACACGACCGGTTTTCTTGGCAAGAAAACTGCTGGGAGAGCTTTTTGCCGAGAAAACCGTTCGTGTGTATGGTTTCTTGGCAGGAAAACTGCCGGGAATCTTGACGAGAAAAATAGATAACCTGCCCTCTATTTTTCTCGTCTGGATTCTCGGCAGAGTGTTTCCTGCCGAGAAACCCGGTCATCTGTATGCTTACCTGTCCAGGGAAACCCACGCATGCTTGATGAGACTTCGACGCATGCGCGGTAGCATACTAGGGTAGTGTAGGGTGTAGCAAGATGGCGGCGACGGCATCGAATGTGACGAGCGCGACTCGTCGTAGTCGATGATGTCACTGCGTTCTTGCTATTCAAAAGAACGGCGGTTCTTTTGAATGGTGCGTGTGTACACAGCGCTTGGCAAGACAAGCTTGCCAGGAATCCCGTCGAGAAAACCAACGGGTTTTTTTTGACGGGATTTCTGCCCGTGTGTACAAGGCTTCACTCCTAATTGTCCCTATCATAAGCCAGCCCATACATGGATCAAAATTTGGACAGTTCAGCAGGAACCAGCTAAGTTCCGATCCATTTATAGCCCTCTCTGTTCAACAGAAGCCTGTCGTTATACCAGCTTTTGTCTCCTGGAAAACCAGCATTCAATTAGTGCATGCAGCCAATAGGTAAGTGTACGGGGGGGGGTGTGGGGGGGAGTCCTTCTGACAGATTTCCATGTCACAGTAGGAAGGGTTTCCCCCTCCACCTTCATTGTGTGGATGTGGGAATCGGGTCAGTTTTTATTTTGTTCAGCCGCCTGAAGCCATATATGGCCAGTTTTAGTCTGAACCTCGAGCAGAAAAGTGTTAACTTGACCAGATATTGGGTTAAACAATTTAGAGGAGGTGTGTACCCAATATTCTGTTTGTTAGATGGTGTCTGGAATACAAAGCCTGCGATATGCTTATACACACCAGCCAACATGATCGCCCCAGTCCCTGGGACACTGTCCCAAGACCCACACTTAAGCTCCCACCTTCTGAGAGGTCCTGCCCAGACCACGCATACTTTCTGTTTGGTCCCATCCAGATGATACCCACCTTTTTGGACGGTCCCATCCTTAATCCCGGTCACTTGCACCCATGCAGCCCCTTAGTCAATACCCTGGTTTTAGATACGGCACATACTTAGTCCAGGACACAGCATTATCAGCACAGAGATGTGGGACTGTCCTGACAAATCCGGAACAGCTGGCATCTCTGGATATGCAGTTGTTTCTCGCTCACAGCCCCGCATGTCTTCATAACTGTGATGATTTTGCTGACAAAGATGGTAATAGAAATAAACAACAGAACTGAGTACTGTATGTCAATCATGATGCTTAATCTTATGTCCAGAGAGGGCAATGAAATCTATTAACAAGCAGTCACGGTTTTAAGAAGCAGGTTGGACTTCTTCCTGAAGCTTTTTCTGTACAACAACTTTTTGAGTTTATGATTTAGGGCTCGTTTACACTAGTGGCAGCGTTTGTCGCCCCTCTGAGAATTGATCCAGGCTAGATGGCTTTTCAGGAGGAGGTGGACAGGCAGCTGGGAAGCGATATGCTGCCTACTGACCACCTGTTTTAACTCTGAAAAGTCCATACCACGTGTTAAGCATCATTGGGTGAACAGCTGTGCCAGTTCAGTTTTTTTTGTGTATTTACAAACCAGAGATTTCCAGATGCATGTTTGATCTATTAGTGGCCGGATAAAAATGCGAAAGATGGGTTACATCAAATCTACCACATTTAGGTGTGCAAAAACAGAAAAGGAGGCATTCCGTTTCCTTTTTTCTACAGAACTAGACAGACTCAGAGGCAATCAAATTTTTTTTTTGGGGGGGGTGGCGGTAAACAGTTTGCCACCCCCACTTCCCCGCCGGTCGGTCGGTCAGTAGCACTTACCCCATCACCGGCGGCTTTCCCTGCTCGGCCTCCCGTTCTCATGCGTCATCACGGTTACGGCGGAGGCTTCAGTTTCCTCCGTCCTCCTCTGCGGCCAATCGAGGGTCTTCTTTTTTCGGGCAATCGGAAAACGGGTCTCACACCCACTCCTGATTGGCCATATTGAGGATCAGTGTTTCAACAGCGAATATTCATTTGTTGTTGTAACACACCTGGGTGGGCTCCGGTCGCACTCTGCGACCCGAGCCCACCCTATTTTGAAGCCTATTCGAGCCTCTGGCTCTAATCGGGTGCTTGAAAAAAAAAAGAAACCCTGGCCGCTGTAATTTATGCGCCCGGTGCCCTAAAAGGGGCCAGACGCATGAATAGGGGGTGGCCGAGGCGGCCATGGATAGATTCATGCTATGCATGAATCTATCCATTGCATATAGGGGGTGGCCTGGAGAAAGGGGCAGCACCTGGGCACCTCTAATGGCCTCTGCTGATATGTTTGTTTACAATCCACTGACCAACAAGGGGCTTCCGATCAGGTCCATGAGAAAAACGTATAGGCAGACCTAATTGTACCACCCCGGTGAGAGGGGTCTAAAATGTATTTCAAATAATACCTCAATCTGTATTTACATTAGTATTCTGTAATTCGCTGTGTAGCAGAACCCAAGCTCAACTTGCCCACTACCATCAATCTAACACAGAGTTTTCGAATAGGAGGAGATAACACAGGGATGATTTCATCAGTGAGCTGCTGCTCCTTCACTATCCAATCACAGGCCTGAGCATGTCCATGTAACTGTAGTGAAGAAAAGTAAGGTCAGGGACCTGGCTATGCTATCTGCAAGAGATGAGTGAAGTTTAAAAACAACTGAATCTTTTGCAGATAAAACGGTTCATATATTCATAATTTAATTACCCATTTAGTTGCTTGCCTTTAGCAATCGTTTATGGAGGAGGAAAAGTAATAACAAAGTGTAAGTCAAAGCAACGGCAGGCCACACAAAAAAAATCTAAATAAGTGGTATATTAAGATAATTAAATTCCGTCTGGCTGTTCTGACATTTCTCAGCAGTACTTCAGGAGGGATTAATTACTGGGCCAGTGGTGTGATGACAAGCACTATTAATGCTCTGCCCAGGCTGGGAGGGGCCCACAAGCTGCCATTTCATAAATCAATGTTTTGCCGAAGAAGAGAGAAGTTTTCTAGGCATCCACCTTGTTTGTTTACAAACCCGGCATTATTCCTAATTAATGAGGCCGTCATGCCGGATTGTCAAGCCTTCTGTTTCTGGCTCAAAGGCTGACAGAGCAGTAGAATGGCTGCAATTTTCCCTGTGTCTTCCTCATAGTGTCGCCATTACTAGGGAGAGTCCTTATGATGCCACAGTTTAAAAATTAGAACCATAAGGCTGCTTTCACACATAGCGCCAGCCGTTAGCGGCAAAGCACTGCTCGTTTTAGCGGTGCTTCTGTGCCGCTTTTTGGCCGCTAGCAGGGTGCTTTTAACCCCAAAAAAGGGGTAAAAAAAAAACCTGTGTTGCGGTGCTTCCGAATCGTTTTTCAGCTGCTTCCGAAGCGCTGCCCATTCATTGCAATGGGCAGGGGCATTTTGGGAGCGTTGTATACAGTACTCCCAAACCGCCCAAAGATGCTGCTTGCAGGACTTTTCCCAAATGTCCCGAAACTGCACCGCCCCAGTGTGAAAGCACTCATTGTAATGAATGGGAGGCGGCTTTCAGGCGCTATTTCTAGGGCTTAAATGCCTGAAAACTGCCTCAGTGTGACTTCCCACAACCATATGTTTTTTACTATGATCACCCCCAGCGCTTACACCCGAGCACAACATTCTGGGAAAAGGAATACCCAATAAACAAGGCATGTCCGAGAACTCCAACTGATTGAATGCAGTGATTGTACTGGTGGGGTGCGGGGCCTCTGTGGGCATAAGAGAACTAGTTACTTTGCCAAAAATTACCAAAAATGGAAATAAATTGCATTTGTTATAGATACAATAAGGGGTGATTTACTAAAACTGCAGAGTGCAAAAGTGCAAAATCTGGTGCAGCTCTACATCGTAGCTAATCAGCTTCTAACTTCAGCTTTCTCAATTAAGCTTTGACAAAAAAAACTGGAAGCTGATTGGTTTCTGTGCACAGCTGCACCAGATTTTGCATTCTCTATTTAGCGCCCTCACCAAAAGGTTGGGACGCTATCTAAAATATAGAGGCATGTCTGAGCCAGTAGTTGGGCTCAGGCGGTTGAATTGCATTGAAATTCTCCTCTGTTCTAGTTGTGGATTGCCTGATAGTAATTTCCCTTTTTGCCTGTAGGTGGCGTTACCACCTCAGGCACCTGTTGGAACACGGGCAAACCATGGTGCATTGAGTGGCCCTTCTTGGCAGTGGTACGGTGGAAGTGAGAACCCGCTGTGCCTGCTGGGAGGGGATACTTAAGGGACAGATGCCATTGATTGGGGCACGTTCCCGCCCCGCAGCCCTCCGGGCGCGAGGTATGTGTGTGTGGTTCTGGTCTCAGGGCCACGTTGGCCCGAGGCTGCATTGCTATCTAGTAGGCCCAGCTGGTCTGGCTGGGGCCTACATTCAGAGAGGGGATCCCAAGCTGTCTGTCTGAATGGGGAGGAAGCTATCTTGGTAAAGGAGACCAGGGGAGGACCTGCCCTGGAGGGGACCAGCAAAGTGCTGCTGTCTCCGGTGAGGCCTGGTGACTTCAAGGAGGGATCCATTGTACTACAAGCCCTACAGTTCGCCGGATTGGCTCAAAGGCTCTTTCACTGTACGGCTGGAAGTTTGGGACTTTGAAATCCTGTGGCAGAGGATTCCTGGACTATCCTTTCATTCAACTTTAAAAGGTCTGTGGCAGAGACTACCCCATTGCTGATTCGTGTGTCATCCCGGCTGCTAGGCCATGTGAGAGGGGACTACCCGGGTGACCAATACCCACTCTAAACACTGAGAGTGGTAAGTGACTGTGAGCTGATATTTTTGGCTAGTAACGCTGAGTGCCTGAACCTTCCCCTACTCTTCTATACCTTCTACTTCTCAATGTTCTCTGCATAAGAAAATAAAGCATAACTGTTTGAGGTTTTACATCTGTGTGGACATTGCATTACTACAGACTTTCCTACCCGGACAAGGAAGCTGAAGAGGTAACGTGCAAAACCCAAAACTAACCAGTAGCTCCTAAGGGGGTAGTGCTACATCTACTTTTAGTAAACCAACCCCCATTGCTATCCTAAATCTTAAAGTGAAACTTCAAACTCACAATTAACATTGATTATTTGTAATCCTAATGCTGCTAGCATTAGTAAACAGATAGGAAAATACACTCACAGGCCACTTTATTAGGTACACCTGCTTAGTAACACAAACTGCTAATCAGCCAACCACATGGCTGCAACTCAATGCATTCAGGCATCTAGGCGTGGTGAAGACAACTTGCTGAAGTTCAAACTGAGCATCAGAAAGGGGAAGAAAGGGGACTTAGGCAGCATTTACACCTGAGCATTTTCAGCTCGTAAAACGCTCATCTCAAAAGTGCAAAAACGCCCAACAAGCAAAATCCCATTCACTTAAATGGCCCCTGTTCACATCTGAGCGTTCTGTCGCCTGCAGCAAAACGCTTGCCGCTCCAAAAAGTACAGGAGCTTCTTTTTTGGCAGATTACAGGCGGTTTTCTGCTTTTTACATTGGTGACCTTTTGACCTGTACAAAATCGCGGCAAAAACGTGTGACTTTCCGCCCTGAAAATGATACGCTCAGGTGTGAATGCAGCCTTAAGGCTCGGTTCACATCTAGGCTTTTTGGGCGTTTTTCTGCTGTAAGCCTCAGCTCTAAAAACACCCAACAAGACAAATCCCATTCATTTCAATAGCCCCTGTTCACATCTGAGCGTTCTGTCGCCTGAAGCAAAAGGCCTGCTGCTCAAAAAAGTACAGGAGCTTCTTTTTTGGCAGATTACAGGCGTTTTTCTGCTTTTTACATTGGTGACCTTTTCACCTGTACAAAATCGGAGCAAAATCACATGACTTTCTGCCTGAAAACTATACGCTCAGGAGTGAATGCAGCCTAAGTGACTTTGAACATGGCATGGTTGTTGTTGGCAGACGGGCCGGGCTGAGTATTTCAAAAACTGCTGATCTACTGGAATTTTCACGCACAACCATCTCTAGGGTTTACAGAGAATGGTCCGAAAAAGAGAAAATATCCAGTGAGCGGCAGTTGTGTGGACGAAAATGGCTTGTTGATGTCAGAGGGCAGAGGAGAATGGGCAGACTGGTAGAAAGTGAAAATGATAGAAAGGCAACGGTAACTCAAATAACTAGGGTTGTCCCGATACCGATACTAGTATCGGTATCGGTACCGATACTGAGCATTTCCCCAAGTACTTGTACTCGGGGGAAATGCTCCGATGCTTAACCCGATACCTGGGCAGTCAGGGATGATCGGTGCGGCGGGGGGGGGGGGGGGGAAGTTTCAAGCACTGGTCTCCCTGTATACATTTCAATACAACTGACAGCTTCTCCCCCCGGAGGCCCCCCTCCTTTCAGCTGCTTTAGCGAAATATATACAGCGGCGATCGGTGCTTCTAAACTCCCCCCAAAGCCGCACAGATCACTGCTGACTGTCCCTGTAACCCCCTCCGTGCTGTTGCTGCTGTCCTTCTTCATGATCTGTGTCCCGTGTCCTCCTCCGTGATGCTGCTCTCCCCCTTCGCATTCTGTGTCCCCCTCCATGCTGCTCTCCCCCTCCGGGTTCGTTGTCCCCTCCGTGCTGCTGTCCGCGCTCCGTGTCCCACTCCTGCTGCTCTCCCCCTCCGTGCTCCGTGTCCCCTCCATGTCCTCCTCCACTCCCTCTGTCTTCGATCTGTCAGGATGGAGAGAGGAGGTAGGAGCCGCTAAACCCGGCTCCTACCTTTTCTGAATGAACAGAGTCATCACTGACTCTGTCCATTCATATAACTGAAACATCGTAACCTGTGTTTACGATGCTTCAGTTTATGAATGGAGAGGAGCCTCCTGTCCATTCATTTTATCTGAGGCTGCAGAGAAAGGGACAGGGGGATCTGTGTCCCTAGTCCCTTTTTCTGTCTCAAAGGGGAGATGTCAGGGGTCTGTTAAGACCCCTGAAATCTCACCAAAGCCCCCCCAACAGGTGTAAAAAAATAAAATAAAAAATTGCAATAAATAAAAAAAATGAATTGAAAAAAATAATAAAAATGTGAATAAAAAAAACACACTCACACAATCAAACCCCCCCCCCCCCCCACCAAAAAAAAAGAAGAAAGCACTGTAAAAAAACATAACAAAAAAATCGTAAAAAAAAAAAAAATGTAAAAAAAAAAATTGTAAAAAAAAAATACTGACACATGTGCCACTGTCACGTGACATTGAAAAAAAAGTATCGGTAATTGGCGAGTACTTGAAAAAAAGTATCGGTACTTGTACTCAGTCTTAAAAAAGTGGTATCGGGACAATCCTACAAATAACCACTCGTTACAAACGAGGTATGCAGAATACCGTCTCTGAACATACAACACGTCGAACCTTGAAGCAGATGGGCTACAGCAGCAGAAGACCACACCGGTGCCACTCTTGTCAGCTAAGAACAGGAAACCGAGGCTACAATTTGCACAGGCTCACCAAAATTGGACAATAGAAGATTGGAAAAACATTGCCTGGTCTGAGGAGTCTGGAATTCAGCTGCAACATTCAGATGGTAGAGTTAGAATTCCGTGTAAACAACATGAAAACATGGATCTATCCTACCTTGTACCAACGGTTTGGGCTGGTGGTGTAATGGTGTGGGGGATATTTTCTTGGCACACTTTGGGCCCCTTAGTACTAATTGAGAATTGTTTAAACACCACGGCCTACCTGAGTATTGTTGCTGACCAAGTCCATCTCTTTATGACTACAGTGTCCCCATCTTCTGATGGCTACTTCCAGCAGGATAATGCACCATGTCACAAAGCTCAAATCATCTCACCACTGGTTTCTTGAACATGACAATGAGGTCACTGTACTCCAATGGCCTCCACAGTCACCAAATCTCAATCCACCTTTGGAATGTGGTGGAACGGGAGATTCACAACATGATATGGACATACAGCCAACAAATCTGCAGCAACTGTGTGATGCTATCATGTCAATATGGACCAAAATCTCTTTTCAACACCTTGATGAATCTAAGCCATGAAGAATTAAGGCAATTCTGAATGCAAAAGAAGTCCAACATGATACTAGCAAGGTGTACCTAATAAAGTGAGTGTATATCATATTTACTGATTTAAAACTGTTTTTTTTTTTTTTTTACATTTCTCCAGTTAGTTTCTGGTTTCTTGCCTTGGCAAAATAATTCATTCATCCCAGGAGTCTTCAGGAGGGGAGGAGGAGTAGGGCTCTTCTCAGCTAAGCACACCCTCTTGCATGTATGCTTGAGCTAAGGGCAGATGGATTCCAGGATGTAAATGCAACCTGAATGATTTGCCCTTACTCAAGATGGCCATGGCCAGAAATGCTAGGGGGGTATTTTTCATGGTGATTTCTTAACAAAATAAAGCATGGGAGGAGACATGAATGGACGGAAGAGTTTACTCTGATTATTAAAAATGAATTACTGTATTTATTGGCGTATAACACTCACTTTTTTACCCTGAAAATAGAGGGTAAACTGTGCCTGCGTGTTATATGCAGGGGGCTGTGGAAAGTTTTTTTCCCGAAACTTCCCTCTTAAAGTTAGGGTGCGTGTTATACGCCGATAAATACGGTAAATAGCGTTTTCGGTTTGTGGTGCTCAGATCCAGTGAATATCTGCTTGAAGTTAACTGGAATTCCACTTTAGTGTAGAAGACTTTTTTACAAAGGAAGGGTGGCCAGTAATTTCTGATGCAGAAGTAACTAAAACTCAGGCAGGCATTGTAAGTAGCTAATGCATCTTCCATGCAAGTCCTCCTACAACAATATTCTCAATCATAGAAGTAAATGTTGGTTTCCTTTGATTTATATGCAGTATAAGATATAGACTGACGTAAGCCATCCTTGCTTTCCTTGAATAAAGTGTGACGAGCAGGTGTGGCTAAGCCAGGGCTCCTTGACCTCCATGATGAAATTCATTGTGCCTTTAACGCACCATTTTATTTGCACCTGGCCTGGGTAGAATACATTTCAAGCAGCTTTTTTGAATTAACGACAAATGGCTGAAAATTGAGATCTAATTTGAAACAGGTGTTTTTAATGCACATGCAGGATGTAAACCATTTTACATAAATCACCTATTAATTCTTCCATAAATTATGTTACAAAGAAATGCCTTGATTTAACATCTCAGTAACGTCATATTAGTAAAGTATCAGCTGTAGCAAGACGGTGCCGCAAATCAATAACAATTTCACTAGCTCCGGTCCCGGATTTGGAGAATCAATTAAAAACAAAAACGGTGCGGGGCTCAGTAAAAGGGGAATAGTTTTAAATAAATATGGGTTTAGTTTAAGACCCCTTTCACACTGGGGCGGTTTGCAGGCACTATTGCGCTAAAAATAGCGCCTGCAAACCGACCCTAAACAGCGGCTGCTGTGCGCTAGCACAACCGCTCCAAAAGTCCTGCTAGCCGCATCTTTGGAGCGGTGAAGAAGTGGTGTGTTTACCACTCCTCCACCGCTCCTGCCCATTGAAATCAATGGGACAGCAATGGGAATGGGACAGCACGGCTATACCGCCGGCAATGCGCCTCTGCAGAGGCGCATTGCCGGGGGTATTAACCCAATTAACCCTTTTTCGGCCGCTAGCGGGGCTTAAAACCGCTCCGCTAGCGGCCGAATACCGCCGCAATTCCGACGGTAAGCTTTACCGCCACCGCACCTCCCGCCCCAGTGTGAAAGGGGCCTTACAGATCTGGGTAGAAGTTGTTTCAGTGGATCTCAGATCTTCTCCTTTGTAAAACGTAAAATATGGCTAAATATGTTTCGACATTAGAAAAATCATTTTTTTTTCGAAAATCTCATCTAAGAATGTTCGTTCTAAACTATTAATGGGCTGCAGAAACTGACAATTTTTTGCAATTAAATTTGAGTGATCGGGAATGTTAGAAATTTTCAAAAAAAGCCAACGATTTTCTAATCAATGATGGGAGAATTGTGTGAGAAATATAATCAAAAAAAGAAATGCGCATGAGCGCAAGAAAGAAAGAAAATTCTGTAGCAACATGAAGTGAAATTAAAGGCTTGGTTGGAAGAATTTCGAAATCAATGGTGGCACCATCGGATCACAAAAAGAAAGTCCGTTTGGAATTCGACCCATGTATGACCGGCATAAGTATGTAACCACCAAGTTTCACCACAATTAAAAAAATCTAGTTGAATTCCCTAAAGGACCAAGCGTATCATGGTTGATAGTACACCCTCCCCATCACCACCGTCCGACCACGCTGCTCACAAGGAGACAAATATTTTATAAGGTCCGATTGACAGCAGGCACAACCTGGAAACGAGTGCTCAATAAATGGGTTTATTGAGATGTCACAAATTTGTACAACCAGACATTAAAAGTACATGTCGTTCACATCAGATATCAATTCAGCATATCAGTATTGTAATTCACGTCACAGGAATGCTTTAAGCGCCCTTTAGAGCCGTATCTAGGGCCGTGCACAACCAGGTCACTAGGGCCACCATAACAAAGCAGGCAGACAAGCATTAAACATTTGGAAAGCAAGGGCGTACAAATTTCAGCCATACCATTACCAGCTAAATTAAACATATTCATTTTTGTGAGATCAGATTTCACAACAATAACCTGCACAATTCTTTTTACTGAGAATATGAGAGAGAGAGGGTGGTTAAGTGCTGTAGCTTCACCATAGGAACACCCATACACTGGGCATCAGCCTGGGGTGAAGCTACAGACAGCACAACCAGAGATAAAAAGGGGTTCCTAAAGTGATTGTAAACTATCAACTTGCAATTTCTTGTGAAAAAAACAAACAAAAAAACTATCACCTTACAAAACAAACAACCCATTCCGTTTACAAATAGAAATAAAAAAGGCAAAAAAAATTTGTAGCGATATAAAAAAAAACACAATATAAATACCCTTTTCCCTTTTTTAGGCCCCATGCACACGAGACGCTGTTATTTGCTGTTAAACGCGCGTTCAGAGGCAGTTGGACACTTTTTTCAACTGCTCCTGAACCCATTCAATGTTATCCTATGTGTCCATGCACACAGTCTCGTTTATTGCCGTTTTTAGGCAGTTGCGTTTAACCTCGTTTTTCCAGAAGCAAAAAAATGGGTTCAGACGCAAAAGTTTTCCACGTTTCAGACGCAAAACGCGGCTAAACGCCGCTAAACGCGGCAAAACGCGGTACCGGCGTTTTGCCGCGATTTCGTTTATTAGCGTTTTTAAAGGTGACCTATTTTTTTACATTAGAAATCTCAAAAATGATGGCAAATGATGAAAAACCATCAAAAAAATATGAAAAAAAACTGTAATTGCTTGCATTGCACTGTAGACAATCCACAACTTGTGGCAGGTGACGTGGCAAGTGGACAATCCACAACTTGTGGCAGGTGATGTTGCCAGGTGACGTGGCAGGTGGAAATCCACAAATTGTGGCAGGTGACGTGGCCAGGTGACGTGGCAAGTGGACAATCCACAACTTGTGGCAGGTAACGTGGCCAGGTGACGTGGCCAGGTGACATGGCAGGTGACGTGGCAGGTGGACAATCCACAAATTGTGGCAGGTGACGTGGCAGGTGACGTGGCAAGTGGACAATCCAAAACGTGTGGCAGGTGACGTGGTCAGGTGACGTGGCATGTGACGTGGCCAGGTGACATGGCAGGTGATGTGGCAGGTGACGTGGCAAGTGGACAATCCACAACTTGTGCCAGGTGACGTGGCCAGGTGACGTGGCAGGTGGAAAGCCACAAATTGTGGCAGGTGACGTGGCATGTGACGTGGCCAGGTGACATGGCAGGTGACGTTGCAGGTGACGTGGCAAGTGGACAATCCACAACTTGTGGCAGGTGACGTGGCCAGGTGACGTGGCATGTGACGTGGCCAGGTGACATGGCAGGTGATGTGGCAGGTGACGTGGCAAGTGGACAATCCACAACTTGTGGCAGGTAACGTGGCCAGGTGACGTGGCCAGGTGACATGGCAGGTGACGTGGCAGGTGGACAATCCACAAATTGTGGCAGGTGACGTGGCAGGTGACGTGGCAAGTGGACAATCCAAAACGTGTGGCAGGTGACGTGGTCAGGTGACGTGGCATGTGACGTGGCCAGGTGACATGGCAGGTGATGTGGCAGGTGACGTGGCAAGTGGACAATCCACAACTTGTGCCAGGTGACGTGGCCAGGTGACGTGGCAGGTGGAAAGCCACAAATTGTGCCAGGTGACATGGCAGGTGACGTTGCAGGTGACGTGGCAAGTGGACAATCCACAACTTGTGGCAGGTGACGTGGCCAGGTGACGTGGCATGTGACGTGGCCAGGTGACATGGCAGGTGATGTGGCAGGTGACGTGGCAAGTGGACAATCCACAACTTGTGGCCAGGTGACGTGGCAGGTGGAAATCCACAAATTGTGGCAGGTGACGTGGCCAGGTGACGTGGCAGGTGATGTGGCCAGGTGACGTGGCAAGTGGACAATGCACAACTTGTGGCAGGTGACGTGGCCAGGTGACGTGGCAGGTGACGTGGCAAGTGAACATTCCACAACTTGTGGCAGGTGACGTGGCAGGTGACATGGCCAGGTGACGTGGCCAGGTGATGTGGCAAGTGGACAATCCACAACTTGTGGCAGGTGACATGGCCAGGTGACGTGGCAGGTGACGTGGCAAGTGGACAATGCACAACTTGTGGCAGGTGACGTGACCAGGTGACGTGGCCAGGTGACGTGGCAAGTGAACATTCCACAACTTGTGGCAGGTGACATGGCCAGGTGATGTGGCCAGTGGACAATCCACAACTTGTGGCCAGGTGATGTGGCAGGTGACGTGGCAAGTGGACAATTCACAACTTGTGGCAGGTGACGTGGCCAGGTGACGTATCAGGTGACATGGCAAGTGGACAATCCACAGCTTGTGGCAGATGATGTGGCAAGTGATACGCTAAATACAAGTACACTGCTGCTCTCTCAGCTGCTGGTCTCCCAAAATGGCTGAAATGGTTAAATAATAATGTTTTTTGAGCTTAGGGAGGGTCTTATGATGTTTCTTAACTAAACGCCTATAGACGCAAACGCGGTAAAACGTGGTAAAACGCCGCTAAAATCGCGGCAAAACGGGCGTTTTTAAACGCCGGTTTTAGCCTTTAAAAACGTGTGTTCAGCAGAGTTTGCACCGGCGTCTCGTGTGCATGGGGCCTTATAAGTGATCACATTCCCTCTGTTCTCAGCTGCATAAGAGCTGTGGGGGTGGGGGGGGGGGAGCAGAAGCACATGAGTATTCCCAGTGATTGGCTGTGCAGCAGGGGCAGGACAAGTCTGAAAATTTGAGGAGAGCACACAGAGTTCCCAGCATAGCTAGAGAACCGACCACACTGTGCTCTCCTGCTTAATGTGGTCAGTTTTTATTATGAAAACAGAGGGACTAGCGGGAACCCCAGGGATGTCACATAAAGGAAGCAATACAACGAGAACGGGACACTTTGCCATACAAGTACACAATACAGCAGACACATATCAGGAATATGATGTGTTGGGGTAACAAACGCTTTAATGCACAACTGGGGCATGGAGCAAAATAGGACCAAATCCCACATGCACTTGGTTTCCTGGGACAGCAAACAAGGATTTTTTGTGGTCATACTTCTTAACAGGAGACCAAACAAGGCCAGTGGCCTTGGAAAAGTTTACCCCTAGTTTATGTACAGCTATGGGTCAGGTACCATTCGAGGGGCAGTTCTAGAAAAAGCTGAATCTCAAAAACCATCAACTTTCAACTTGAAAAGGCATAATTCAAAATGTAAGGGGGAGCTTGTAAACTTATTTGGTACAAAGATGTTGGCAAAGTCAGCGAAACAATGCAGAGATAATAATGCCCCTTTCAGCACGAACCCAAAACACACCATAATCACAATAGAATTGGAAATGACAGTCTACCAGCGACACTAATAATGAAGATTGCAGCGAATTTTCAAACTCATTTAGCAGCTGAGAGAAGCTAGCACTAAACGATGAAATTTTCTAATTATTCCAGACACAGCAATGTCTGCAGCTCAGACAACTTTTCCATTTCCCGCAGTAACCAGCTTGTGGAAAGATATTGAGGGTCATTTAAAAAGCTACAAAAAAAAAAGACCAGCGTAGCAAATGCCCCTTGTGTCATCAGGTGAATAGGTTTTTAATGACTGCTCCTGTTTGTGTGGCATGGCATTAAAGGGAAAATACATTTCTGTTAGCACATTTTTCAGTTATTACTGCAGTCTTTAAAGTTATTTCTATATAACTTTTACATATTAGAATGATAGCCATTATATATTATTGATAAAGTATTATATGTAAAGATTTGTAGTTTAGCCACTAGAGGCAGAGTAGATTAGTCACTGAAACCATTCATCCTCCCCGTTTCACAACTATTAATATAAGATAGTCACACACGGAATGCATTGTTTTCAATAAATCTTTTGGATTTAAAGACTAGCAATACACATTTCGTTTTCTCTCTATGCCCTGGTTCACACTGGTGCGATTTGACATGCGATTTGACATGTCAAATCGCATGTCAAATCAGCGATTTTTGCTGCAAATTGCGGGCAATGGCACCGTCCTAATCGGTGCGCCGCCGCATCTGCGGCGCTGCACCGACTTCAAAAAGTAGTTTCTGTACTACTTTTTGCGATTTTGGCCGCGATTTACATTGACATCTGTGTCAGATGTCTTTGTAATCGCGGCTGAAATCAGGACTGCCAGCGAGAGTGAAATCGTGCGAGTTCAGCTGAACTCGCACGGCTTCACTCCCGCAGCCCAGTGTGAACCAGGGCTAAAGCCTGCAAGCTGAAGGGGGGAAAAAAACAACCGATTCCCCCATCCATGTTCAACAGTGAGGTTTTCAGGTTTCCACCCAGCCAAGTCAATTTTCATATCTTCTTATAGATGATTTAGCAGGAATTCGAGGCATGTATGAGCAGCCAATGTCTGAGAAGGATCTGTAAGGCACAGCCATTACGTTCTACTGCTAAGCTGGAAGCAGAGCCTGTGTATGTAATAAGCAAATATGGCTGAAACCAGGTACATATACCATTACAAAGTATTCACAAAAACAAGTTTTTTGCTTTTCTTTTAAAGCCCACTCCAGCCTAAACATTTTTATTTATTTTTTGCAGTTATGGACACCATTGACAAACGGTTAGAATATCCAGTTTTTCTTGCTATCTGTAGAGAATTCCCACGTCATATCCCACTTACAGAGTGGCTTAGAGACAGAAACTTATAGGAAGTTTCTCCAAGCCTCCTAGATGTCCAAAATGGACTTGAGCTACAACCATTACAATGTCTTAGATCTTAATAGGGCACATTCCCCAAGGACTTTTTGAGATATAGAAAATTAAACCATATTACAAATTTACCCAAGCCACTTTGCCTCTCTTGAATCTTAATGAGATTGAAAACTGGATTCAAAAGGCCCTCCTACCCATTTTGTTTCCTTTCTCTACAAACTGATACTTTAATTGGGTCGACTGGAATACTCTCCAAACCCAAAAAACAAAAACACGACATCCAGCGCAAACTTTCTGATTCACTGAGATGAACAATCTTATGCCCCATACACACGATCGTTTTTCATGCCATTAAAAATGCCATTTTTAAAAATGGCCATTAAAACTGATCGTGTGTATGCTCCAGAGCATTTTTAACGACGTGAAAAATGGCCATTAAAAATTTCGAACATGCTCTCTTTTTTCACGTCGTTTTTCATGTCGTTTTTTTTAACGACGTGAAAAACGATAGTGTGTATGCTTTAACGACGTGAAAAAAAACGCGCATGCTCAGAATCAAGTATGAGATGGGAGCGCTCGTTCTGGTAAAACTAGCGTTCGTAATGGAGATAGCACATTCGTCACGCTGTAACGGACTGAAAAGCACGAGGCTGAAAAGCGCGAATCGTCGCTCAACAAACTTTACTAACATGAAGGGTGGCGTCATTAGAATGGAACTTCCCCTTCATAGTGCCGTCGTACGTGTTGTACGTCACTGCGCTTTGCTTGAACATTTTTTAAAATGATGGTGTGTACGCAAGACAGGCTTGAGAGGAAACAAGAAAAAAAATGACAAGAAAAACGTCAGGCCTCGTACACACGACCGATTTTATCGTCGTAAAAAACACGTCGTTTTTTTCGACGAGATTCTTGTTAAGCTTGTCGATTTTCTCGTCAAGCTTTCTATGCGTACACACTGTCATTTTCCAATTTCCTCGTGGTTCTCTGCGCTCACGTCCAGCACGTACGACGGCACTATAAAGGGGAAGATCTTTTTTCTTGGCGCCACCCCTTGGGCTGCTTTTGCTGATCTCGTGTTACCGCGTGTGAAGTAAAAGTTTGGGAAGAGACCATTCGCGCTTTTCAGTCTTCGTACTTTTCAGATCGTTTTCTGCCGTTCAGTTTGTGCTTGTGGGTTCGTATCTTGACTTTCAGGGCGTCTAGGCAGGTCGTATCTGTTTTACAGTGCGTTCTTGCCTGTTCGTTTCTGAATTTCAGTTTGTTATTCATAGGCCTTGCTGTTCTAAAGTGCGTTCTGTACGTTCTGATTAGACGACCGTTTCCTAGCCATGTCGCCTGGACGTTCTCGTCGTCGAGTTCGTGCTGTGCGTGCGCTTGGTGTTGGTCTGCTTGTTTTGGACCAAGACCAGTCCATGAATGGTGTGAGGAGGAGTTCATGGACCAAGAATTGGTTGCTCCAGCGGGACCAATTCTGCCACATGCCTCTGCTGCGGGAGATCGTCGAGAATAATCCTGAGGACTACAGGAATTTTCTGAGGATGTCTGACCCCGTTTTTCAGGAACGGTTGGCTTTGGTGTCCCCCTATATTACCAGGAAGGACACCGTTATGCGGGAAGCCATCAGTGCTGAGCAGAGGCTCATTGCCACGTTGCGTTACCTGGCGACAGGGAGAAGTCTTCAGGACTTGAAGTTCACCACAGGCATCTCCCCCCAGGCTCTGGGCCTCATAATCCCAGACACCTGTTCTGCTATTATACAAGTCCTGCAGGAGGACTATATTAGGGTAAGTTTTCTCCCTTAACATCACATTTTATGTATTACATGTATGCTAATGTATTGTATTTCTTTCATCCTTCCCTAATTACCATGATTGTAATATGCTGAGAATGTCCCCTTTGTCCCCATGCATGTTGGAAGCTTTATATTGCCCCTTTTTTATCCTCCCTAAATATTTCCCCTCACTAACTTTTCCAGCAGGGGCGCCTGTTGCTCCAAATGTTGGGGGGTTCCAACCCCAATTTCGGAAATAAACTTCCTCCTTTTTTGCTCTGTTGCCTAATAAACGCCCCCAGTTGTCCCCTCCAATGCAGCCATTTAGTCCCCTCTAATGCAGCCAGTTTCCCCCCAGCCCTGCACTTACCTTCTTGTGGTCAGCGCCATCCTTCTTCTGTCCTTGATGTCTTCTCCTTCCCTTCATGTTGCATCAGCCAATCATGTTACCATTAAACAGACTTGGTGAACATGATTGCCAGAGCAGCCTGTCAGTGTTTACACAAGGAATGCCCCCTCCTTGCGTCCCCGATTTTTCTTTGAGGAAGCCAATTACATCCCTCAGGTTGTAATTTGCAAGACTTTTTTAATACCTGTTTCTGCTCTGCAATTTGAACCCCCTAAATGCCGCAATTATTCATATGTCGGTCGCTTTACAAGAGGCCATCCACCTGAACAGTGTGCGGCATAGACAATACATAGGTTCATGCAACGCATGAACCTATGTATTGTTCTGAGTGATGGGCACAGGAGAGAGGGGACAGTGCTCCAGCGCCCACTCTGGACGCACCGCCACTGCAATGCTATCCTGTGGCCAAACACATCTCCCCCCCCCCCAAAATAATTTAGTAATGGCCCATCAGAGGGGGTGATGAATATGATAAATGAGCCTTCCATTATACTTTTTTTACACACCTTAATAAACGTATAATTAGATTGATGTTGGTCTCTAATTTTTTGGTCTAGAATTTGCTTGTAATGTATGCCTTTGTTTTTCTAATATTATTTCATCTTGTTTCACTCCACAGCTTCCTTCCACACCACAGGAATGGCAGACTGTGGCATCGGAGTTTGCCACGCGGTGGGACTTCCCCAACTGCGGTGGTGCCATAGACGGGAAGCACGTCCGCATCGTGCCGCCACCCCGTTCTGGATCCTACTACTACAATTACAAGGGGTTTCATAGCATTGTGCTGATGGCGGTGGTGTCAGCACGGTATGAATTCCTCTATGTTGATGTAGGGAAGAATGGCCGGATGTCCGATGGGGGATCCTTCATCCAGACGGAGTTTGCCCTCCCTCTCCAGAGTGACGACCTTGCATTGCCACCGGATGCAGGGAATATTGAAGGACTCCCCTTTGTTTTCTTGGCTGATGAAGCCTTCGGACTCGGACGGCATCTTATGAGGCCATTTCCACAGAGGACCCTGACCCCAGAGAAGAGTGTGTTCAATTACCGGCTGGCCAGGGCCCGAAGAGTCGTTGAAAATGCCTTCGGCATAATGGCCAGCCGGTTCCGCCTTTTTATGACTTCCATCCACTTGAAGGACTACAAAATAAACTATGTAGTGTTATGCTGCTGTGTGCTACACAATTTTCTTTGCCGCAAATCTAATTCATATATGGCCTCAGTTTTGCCAGAGGCTGGACTTTCCCCTGCAAATCCCCTTCCGGGCCTGGAATCTGCCCATCTTGGCTTGCCCCCCCAAAATGCCCGTGTGGTTCGGGACAAATACATGGAGTATTTCACGGGTAGGGGGGCAATTCCTATGCCAGCCTATGTCTAAGTATCCCAATAAAAATCTTGTTTAAACCTTTAATTATTTGTTCTTTCCTGTCTCCTAGTTTGTCTTTGTGCATTTGTAGTGGCAAGTGTATTTTACTTTAGTAAATAACAACCAATTTCACTATGTTACCTTACAAAAGAACCAAATAAGCTTAGAGAGTATTATAAAAAGAAGCTACACGTTGTTTGTGGTCAAATTTTTTACTCTCTGCACTTTTTTTTTTGTTTTACTTTGGGGTTGGCCTGGCCACAACCCGGCAAATTTTGGCTTATGAAAATACAAAAATACCACTTGCATTTCTAAAATGACAACATTGGATACCTCTGAGCAATCTGAGACATTCAGTTACACAAACTATGTCTCTATGTGCCCGTCCTAATATGGGGTCCTGCCACCCCTTGCCCAGCCAAAAATTCAATATGCACACATTTTTACTTTTTTGCAAATAGGAAGTTTACAATCCTGATCCCTATTGTCAACATGTGCTATCTGCCATCAGGGGTGATCAATGGACGTGTTTTGGGGGTGCATCCCCTTCCTCAGTTCACCGACTTTTGATACGAGGAAGGGGTTGCACCCACAAAAGACTAACATGGATATCCCCTGATGGCAGATAGCACATGTTCACACACTGTGTGCATATTCAATTTTTGGCTGCTTTGTTACTCAAAAAATTAGTAAAAATATAAAAACAAACATGTAAAAACAAATATGTTTGGATGGCTTATTGAATTCTCCCCAAAACATCGAGAATGTCTTTAAATGTTTGTTCCATCACATGGATTCTTTGTTTAATTAGGTCCAGTTCCGTGCTACATTCCATCACTTGCTGGATGAGGCGGAGGGCACTGTCAGCAGAGAACGGTGTGCTATCCTTCACAACATTTCCATCCCCTAAAAACCATAAAAAAAAATTAATAAAACTCTGCAGGCCTACCTCAAGCTGTGGTGTCAGATACTGACCTGTTGTGGTGACCAGATCCACAACGTCATCCACCTCTCCTTCCTGCACTTCTCCTTCCTCCACCTCAACTTCCTGCACATCTTTCGGTTGTGGATCTTTGGGAGTTTGGGGTTGCTTGGAAGTTGTGGGGTGCATGTGCTCCCTGGAGTGTCCTCCTCCCAGTCTTCTCTCCCCTATGAGAATAAAACCAAAGGTCTATTTATCACACTGTAAAAATCTCATTTTTAAACTTAAAACAGGCTAAATTGTTTGGAAGTGGGGTACAAGTGTGTGTTTGTGCGGAATTTAAAGAAAAATGCATTATTTATGACCCCAAATATGTTTAGTATTCACATTTGGATGTAATTTTTTGGACATGGAGGCACCACAAATAAACTCTGATGCACCTGTGTGGGACACCCAAAAAAGGCGGGTCTGGTGGCCCACACTATAGTGCTCCAAAGTACAGATGTGGAAGCAGCTGCTGAGTGTCCTCTCCTTTACACTGATTAAAGTTTGCATTTCATTCTCCTTACAAACACATCATCTAGACTTAAAAATTATCCACAATACTTGATCAAAAATGGCAGATGTCTAATTACTTTTGGGGGTCTAAAATAAGCCAAAACCGCGGATAGTGGCCGAACGAAGTGTCGGTAACGTAACGAACGATTACTGTGCCCAACCTAGTTCAAAATATTACATTTTGGAAGGGAGTCCAATATGATAAAAAAAAAAAAAAATGTGAGTTTCTAAAAAGATTAATAGCAGAAAGGTCGTCATTTTACTTACTTTTAGCGAGCATCCTCTTTATGCTCCTCAACTGGTCTGGCTCCCTCAGTTTGAGGTCTGACCACCTCTTTCTGAGCTGCTCATTTGAGCGTTTCACCCCGAACTTCGCCCTCAAGACTCTTCACAACTTTAGTGAGGATTTTGGCCTTCCTTCTATTTGGTTTGCTATACGGCCCATGCTTGGCATCATAATCAGCCTTGACCAAGATGTCCACCATCTCCGCCATCTCCGCCAAAGACATATTCGACGCCTTGAATCTCCTCCTTGATCGTGACGTGTCCTCGGTCTCCGGGCTTGTCTCCTCGCTAGTTGCGGAATTATCAGACACCTGCTGTAACTCCGCCATATCTGTCTGCGCGCCGAAAGAGAAGGGGCGGGGAAAAGATGTTAGTTAGAACGTCATGGGCGGGCGACGTGTGCGGAGCGACGTGTTCGAATTTGGACGCATGCGTGGTGTGTATATAGCAAACACACATGTGACTATAGTACGTTCGGTGTGCGGAGAGAGGAGTTCAAGTGACGGACGTGCGAACGAAGGTATGTGATTTTGTGAGACTTGTAAAAATTGTTGGCCTATACTGTCTTGAGATTGGTGGAGGATATATATGGTGACTAGGATGTGAAGGAGGTTAGACTGTTTGCCTCACATTATTTTAATATAATTTATTTTACTTGCAGATACAATATGAATGTCTTTATTAGCGACAAAGAGTTCCTGGCTGAATTTATTGACCGGGTAAGGGAGCTGCCGGCTCTGTGGGAGACCAAAAACCCCATCCATAAAAAAAAAAGGGGTGAGAAAAGCAGCGCTGGAGAAGCTGCTCCCATTTGTGCATACCAAGGTGCCCACAGCCACAGCAAAACAAGTGGACACTAAAATTGGGAGCTTGAGAGGTACCTACAGGACTGAACGCTCTAAGGTGCTGGCTTCTCAGAGGTCAGGAGCAGCAGCAGATGATGTTTATGTCCCGGTTTTGTGGTACTACAGCAGGATGTCCTTCCTGGATGACCACATTGAGCCAAGGCCATCACTCTCCACTCTTCCCCCCAGACTTCCCTGCAGCCAACCTGAGCCTTCTCTGGAGCAAGAGGAGGCAGCCATCCTGGATGATCCTGATTTGTCCATCTGGAGCCAGGTATAGTATTAACTGAAAATGTAGTGGGATAAAATTAATGTTTCCCAAATATGTCAGGATGAGAAACATACATTATTTTGTATTCCACAAGTGAAATCATGATCTGTAGACATTATTCTGCACTTAATTGTGTGGTAAATAGTCAAGCTGATGTAGTGGTAAATTTAAAGCAAGGATTTATGCATTTACATTCTAATTGCTTCCATCAGGATTACAAAGTTTGATGCAAAGATTAAACCAACATATTAAACTATGTTTCTTTTTCATACACAGGATGAAATCAGCCAGGAGGAGGGTCTGGAAACTGTCAGGCAGGAGGAGGAAGGGCCCAGTGGCAGCCAGGAGGTGGCAGGGCCCAGTGGCAGCCAGGAGGTGGCAGGGCCCAGTGGCAGCCAGGAGGTGGCAGGGCCCAGTGGCAGCCAGGAGGTGGCAGGGCCCAGTGGCAGCCAGGAGGTGGCAGGGCAAAGGAGAAGCACCAGATCCCAGGTGCCTCCCATCAGGCTTCACAAAAGAGGCAGGAGGGACAGGACCACCAGTGAGGCAGCAATGGCCCTTATTAAAGAGGCCCATGCCACCCTCAAGGAGCCCACATCCCCTGAAGAGGCCATTGCCGGCCTAGTGGAGGCTAAGTTCAAGGTGATGAGCATGGAGCAACGCCTCCTATGCGAACCCCTGCTCATCACCTTGCTCAACAAGGGGGTGATGGAGCAAATTACCCCCAATACCGCCATATGTGAGGTGGCCCAACTGACCCAACCTCAACCTCCACCTCCACCTTCCTCTTCTGCCCCACCCCCTTCTGCTACACCTCCACCTTCTGCCCCACCCCCTTCTGCTACACCTCCACCTTCTGCCCCACCCCCTTCTGCTACACCTCCACCTTCTGCCCCACCCCCTTCTGCTACACCTCCACCTTCTGCCCCACCCCCTTCTGCTACACCTCCACCTTCTGCCCCACCCTCTTCTGCTACACCTCCACCTTCTGCCCCACCCCCTTCTGCTACACCTCCACCTCCTCCTCCTGACAGGAGTACCCCTCCAGTGGGCCAGCCTCCAGCTAAACGAAGAAGGAAGGCTGCAGGAAAGGCTGCAGGAAAGGCTTCAGGAAAGGCTGCAGGGAAGGTTGCCAGGAAGAAGAGGAAGTGATGGCCTTGCTTCATTGTGGTCGCACTGGTCGGACAGAAGGCAGCCTGTTGTAGTACCACACACTTGGGACATATATCTCACCTGCTGCTGTTCCTGACCTCTGGGAGGCCAGCATCAGATTGTGTTCTGAAATGTGGGCCTTCTCAAGCTCCCAATTTTAGTGTCCACACAGGGTTGCTGTGTGCTCTGGGGTCCCTGGGATGCACAAATGGCAGCAGCTTCTCCAGCGCTGCCTTCTCTTTATTTAATTTATAAACATGAATAAATGTGTTTTTTGTTTAAGTTCATACTTGACTATGTGTATTTTTAAATTAAAAAAAACAAGCTTTGGAGTAAGCAGATACATTTGACTGACAATAAAAGGCACAGATATCACCCCCCCAAAAGAATAACTAAATCTGATTAGCTCAAAAACATGGTGTTAAATTTTAAAAATATAGATTAGAAAATTAAATGGGAGATCGCTATCAAAACATTGAGAAATTATAATTAACATCATTTTGAAAAATCTAACCATTTAAATTATTCCTAAAAACTTGCACGATATAATACACATAAATCTTATAAAGAGCAGCATGAAAAAGGTTAAAAATAAGGCAGAACTCTGTGTGACTATCAGCAGCAAAAGAAGGTCTCTCGTTTTGATTAATGTAACATTCTAACGAAGAATTCAATGCAGAACATTTAAACGATGAAATATTTATGAGCGTGACGAATGTGCTCTCTCCATTATGAAGGCTTGTTTTACCAGAAGATGCGCTCCCGTCTCATAGTTGCTTGTGAGCATGCGCGCTTTTGGAAGAGTCGTAAAAGCATACACACGAACCATTTTCTCGTCACAAAACAGGTCGACGAGAAACACGACGAGGAAATCTGGAATCCTGACGAGAAAATAGAGAGCAGGTTCTCTATTTTCTCGTCGAGATTCTCGTCAAGTTTCTCGTCGTAAAACCATACACACGAACGTTTTTCTAGACAAAAAAACTCTCGCGGCACTTTTCTTGACTGTTTACGACGAGAAAATCGGTCGTGTGTACGAGGCCTCAGTTTTAAAAATGGCATGAAAAACGATTGTGTGTATGGGGCATTACAGTTACAACACACATCAAATTATTAGCACAGTGGTAAAATGTTCCTCCAAAGCCTAAGGCATTACTTCCCTCATCTTTGAGAAAATGCTTTAAGTGACTCCACTACCTACTTTGCCCACATCTGGTGGTACTGTCCAATTATGAGATTTTTCTGGATAGAATTTTTAAACCTCAAATATCACAATTATCACGCTAAAGTATCTCTATAATCAGCTTGACAGAAAACTGCCACATATGTCCTCCCCCCCCCCCCCCACGCTAGTTGATCTAAGGCTTCATTTACACGGGACGTTGCTCAACCTCTCCTGAACGATTTAACTTGACAGCTAGAAACCGGCGTCTAAAAACAGCCGTTTAGCCGTGTTTGCGTCTAGAAGCAATTGTAAAAAAAATGGTTAAAATGAAAAATGTCTGTAGACGAAACACTGCTAAACGTAAGTTACCGCATTTAGCAGCGTTTACAAGCTGTTACAGGCATTTGGCTTTTCAAATGCCTCTGAACATCCGTCTGAACCCATTTTTTTGCGTTCCAAAAAAAGCTTCTAAACTCAACTGCCTAGAAACGACTATAAACGACCCTGTGGACATGTACTGATAAGATAACAGAGGAGAGTTCAGGGGCAGCTGAAAAAAAATGCCCAACTGTTCCTAAACGTCTGTTTACCAACAGCAGTGTACATGAGGCCTAACCCTGGAAGTTTGATCAGGGAGTAGCCAGCAATCCTACACATGCTGATGGTGCTCCGCTGCGGAGCAGACCTTAGCCAGAAGTGCATGTGATCCTTTCTCCTGTCTGTCTGTACAGCCTACAGGAGAGAGAGGGTGTTCTGAAAAACATTGTATCCCTGGTCAGGATTCTTCTGTGATCTATGTAGAATGTTTAAAGACGTTTACCGGATCTGGTTAATGTGAGTGCATTTGATTTATATATCTCTTCAGTTTAATAAATAGGAATGGGCTTGGGCGTGTTCAGGTTCCTAGTCCCAACCCACCTGCACGATCCCGCCAGGAAGCTGACACTGCACACCGCTAATCACAAGCAGGGAGACATTTCCTGGTCAGCAGCTGCACAGATCAGGAAATGTCTCACTGTCTGTGATTAGCGGTGTGCAGTGTTGGCTTCCTGGCGGGATTGGGCAGGTGGGTTGGAACTAGGAACCCAAACATGCCTGAGCCCATCTCTATTAATAAAGTGTTTACTGGTCTAGTTCTGTGGCTCCCTTTGGTTTTAAACCTCAAATATATTAGTAAAATATAGATCCCAATGAATTCTTTAAAATGCAATTTCCAGGAGATGCAGTAACTGCACAGGATTTACAAAAAAAGTCACTAAAACGATTTCTTCTCAATGCTGCAAAATGTATGATTTTCAGACACAGGATAACGCCTTCCCAATGCACCACTAAAGAATGGTGCCAAAAAATGGATGGAAAAACAAAAAACTCTCAAGTAACCATTTTAACCCCCCCCCCCCCCCCGTGTGTTCATCTTTGTTATTGTGTATTACTTTTTTACATACATATTATGTGTATTACTTTTGTATCCTTGTCTATTGTTTAATCACCAAACTTCCTTTTCTGTTTACCTAGAAGTCTTAAAATTACACACAAAAAAAGAAAAGACTGGCTGACCAAGGCTCAATCCTTTCCCCAATTTAATCAATGCTAAAAAAGAACAGTTATGGATAACTTGGGTTTTAAGGCTCACAAGGGACTACTTGATTGAACTGAAATTCCTGCCTACCTCAAACTACACAGAGAATTCCTGATCTTCCACAGCCCCTCTTGCAAATAACTGAGGAATCACCTCACTGCTGTTTACAGTACTTGCTGAAATAAAGTTTAAACTGCGTGATTGATGCTCCCATTGAGAACTAAAATATATAATGGTTGAGCCACAGTATAACATTCACCAGCAAGTGATAATCATACCTGGGAATTCTTAAAATTCCCTAAACTTAAGATTGTCTCAACATAACGGTCTCTCGCCAGGGCTGGGGGTAATTTTAAGACAAGAACAAGGACTACTTTGAAAACTAAGAAGAGAGCTTACTAAAAATAACGCAACCATCGCTGCCTTCTGCCTCTCTAAACGTCAAAATGATTGATTCTTATATAATTAGAACACTTGTATTTTTTCAGTTAAATTCGTCTGTGCTATAGCCATTGGTGGGTTAACAATAGGGAGTTTAAAACTATTTTTTATAATGGTAAAGGGGAGAGATGAAATAGTCATCACATATTTGTAGAACTTGTTGTGTTGTAGGATACAAGGAAGTCAAGAATTCTTCACAGTGACCTTTTCCATTCACCAAACACAGTAAATCAGAGTACCTTTGTAAATGGCATGATCAGACAGCTCTTGTGCACCTGTAACAGTTTATGTTATGCAAATAACATTTCTATAAGAAGTGGTTGGCCTGACAAACCCATCTGCTTCTGCTTGACTCTACTTCAGAATAAGTGTTGCTGGAGATTGATGAAACTCTGTATAGGCTGTGCAGTGTTTGGTAACACTATTGGGTCAGCAAGGTAGATAAAACCTGCCCAATGCTTCCTCCTTATTATATCTATAATCTCACACACCTACCCTTTCAATCTATACAAACTTTTGACATTCGCACTTTAAACCTTCATGGTCAGTGTGTTACAAGCCTAGATACTCCCTGGTGCTTGAGTTGAGGGTGTTATTTGATTAATTTTAAAGATTACCTGGTCAGGTTTGAGGATAGGTTTAGGACATGCAACTAAACATGGGGCATGCAAAAAATAATAATTTAGTCCAGTTATGGATTAATTAGAAAACATTACATGTTATTGAATCAAGCTCTACTGCAGAGAACATGTTTTTAGGCATCGAGAGCTGGAGATTCTTATGGAGGGACCGCTTAGCACCCGCCTAGGTGCTTCCACCAAGATACAGCTTCCTACACTCATCAGGTATTATAGCTGAGCATTGCACCAAAGAACTAGACGACACTAGCGTATGTGCAAACTGGAACTGACTTTATTGTAAACTCACACAATCTATACCACACAAAATCAGATTAAAGCTTGATCACATTACCCTAAACATGCAAACTGTAAACAGTAATATCTTCGGTATATCTTACAGTACATCTAATGAACAGCTAACATAAACATAAACACATAAACATCCTACAATAGTTCAGTAACAAGGTAAAGTGGACACAATGCTAGTCACATCTCCGAGAAAATTAGCAGACAGACAGAAACAATAAGTGACTCAATTAACAATGGGAATTTACACCCAGGAGCTACACAATGGGGAAATTATACCATTAGAAAAAAACACCTTAGTAAACAGATAGCAGGAGACCCCAGCATCAAGTTGTTTTGAGCTAATTATATTAACATCTATTCTGAGTCTGGGTCTGGAAGGGGGTGAAGCAGTCATTGCTTGTTTGGGCACAGAGTACCCAAATTTGTATCCAGGTCCTGGGTTCTGTGTGTTTTTGGGGAGACAGACTCAAATCTGAAGCAAAACCACTCCAAAAAGGTCCCCCAGGCACACACCTCCAAAAGAATAGAGCCCCCTCAAAAGCCAGAGCCCATAGTCAGTAGGCAAGAGGCTACCCTGCAGTCCTCTCCAAAAGCCCCTGTACCGGTTGGGTCTGTCCAACTTAGACAGCTTACAGGAGAAGGAATGCACAAGGATGATCAATATAATAAGGCAGCAGGGACACTGGAAACTGCACTGCAGTGTCACTATTGATGCTATGAAATAAGGCAGAGGCATAGGCGAATCACAGGAGCAGCCAAAAAGAATTAACTACTTTTGCAGGTTAAAACAAGTAAAAGCTCTACTGCAAGGTAAATGGTAATCTAATCTAATGAGCGACATCACCCAGTTAGTAGTCATCATTCATTGTTTTGATTGTCCTGAAATTAAGACATGTGAAATCTGATTATTATTAGGTTGCTGGTCAGCAGGCCTGTTTAAATTTGTGCACTAAATTAGCCCAATATAGTTTACCTAAACACATTAAACTGTTTAATCCACAGTTTAAGAAATCCATAAATACTTACGGTGTACCTAACTGCATAAATAGATGCCAAAATTCAAGCATTGGTTCACGGTTTAGTAGTGTACTCTGAAAAAAGGAGTTTTCCGTTTTATTCCGAAACAAAATCCTGTAATATATAGATAATTTTCACTATTGTAGAATTTTTCCACTATTGCCCTATTAAGGTAAGCTTGCATGTATGGCTGATGGCAAATAGCCCCTATAACGTCTGCATCCAAAGCAATCACTCATTTCCTATTGATATAATTGAGCCATTTTGCAGGCCTCTCGTCTACAAATGAGCCATAGTCATTTTTCATAGGTAGCACAATGAGGCTAAAGCTAGCATTTTGGAGTATTACATCTTACTCGAAAATAAACCACACAATAGATTTCTATTCCGCCTGTTAAAACCTTGAATGAGGTTTGTCAGCACTGGCTGAAACAATAACAACCCAGACTTCAAATTACCCAAAAAACCCTCTGAATCTAAAGATTTCCCTTGGGATCATCCCGGCACACAAGTGAAAGAGATTCAGAGACAGCCACCAGGGAGTGTCTACAAACTGCACACAGTACGGAGCCTATCATCACTCTGAAAATAGCATTACTGGGGATATAGTTCCAGTCTTCTGGGATGCATCATTTGGAACAGGTTCATCTCAAAGATAATTGGCAGAATTCATCAATCCCAGGTGAACCAAGCCCTCCTCACTGACAATGTAAAAGTCACAAAGAAATTAATGCATAATATTTGTCTCATTCTGTCAAGAAAAAAAATATCTGATACTGCTGAAGAAGTTTATCCTGGCATAAGACCTCTACACTTCGGCAAGGGACCTGCAAGCTGTTGGTACAGAGACCTCTAGAGAAGAACAAGGTTGAGTATGCAGCAGAATAGGTCTTATCTGGTTTTAGAGTTTACATTTAGAAGCTAGGTTAGGTTAGTACTAAATGGTTCAGTGGTATGGGGGAAGTTAAAGCAGAAGTGTTCAAAAGTAAAGTACTGCTGATGGTCTACTCCCTTCCCCCAGTATGTAACTGGGTTCATTTTTTTTTTTTTTTGGGGGGGGGGGGCAATTAAGGATTTTTTTTCAGTACCCACTCCCACTTCTGTAATCCTCCCCAAGGTGAGGATGATGCTACTTGCCTCGTCCCTTACCCTCCCATAGCCTCCTGGGATATATCCCATGTCCCAGCAGGTTGCAGAACCATTCACAGAGCGCATGCGAAATTGGGGAAACGGCTGTGGTTCCTCAGACAGCTCCCAAATCCAAGATGGTCGTGCTGGGGACCCACAGTAGAACCGGCTGCTGGAAGACAATGGATGACTCCAGCTCCTGGTAAGTACCTGGTTTTGTAATTGTAGCTGCTGACTTATGAACGGACTGCATTTTGCACAGTTTAAAAAATAGGCTCTGGGGCAGCAGTCCTTCAAGGCAGTGAAAAACAAAGTAACAAAGGTACACATATCCCTGAAATGTTAGAAGGTGAGACTGTATGTAAGATTAGGGTTGCAGAAACAACAACTAAATGTGCATTGCATGCAGTCCTCAAAGATTCCTCCATACTGTGATCTGAAACACATGCATCATTTAACAAAATTCTTGAAGCACCGTGTAGGGCTACTGAAAAAAGCCCTCTACTGCCTCACCAACAATATAGAAAATTGTTTATTCAGAACTTTATTATATATGACTAAATCTTTATTTTACTTGTGCACATTATTCACTTATGTCACAGGGTGTATATATATAATTTTTTGAACAGTATTTTTTTCCCTCGGTCCATTGAATACGGACATAGGGGGGGGGAGGATACTGCTCTCTAGCGCCGCTGTGTGGGGTCTTTTTTGATTTTACACTGTTTTGTTCATGACTAAATCTGTGTGATGAATGCATGCATCAAAGCCCAACAGCAAGCTTCTACCTTGTGGCTTGTGGTGACCATATTGCACAGACTCAGACATCCAGTTACCAAGACGAGTGATTAGATTAGGTTGGGTTGGGTTGGAAATTTAATTAGTTCTAGAGGTCGACCGATATGGGTTTTTCTCTGGCCGATACCGATATTTAGAAATCGGGGCGGCCGATGGCCGATATATGATGCTGATTTTTGCGGCCGATATTTTAGGCCGATTTAAAAAATTTTAGGCAGGTGGCACTGGCAGGCACTGACAGGTGGCACTGGCAGATGGCACTGGAACGTGGCACTGGCAGGCACGGATTGGCACTGGCAGGTGGCACTGGTTGATACCGATTGGCAGGTGGCACTAATTGGCACTGGCAGATGGCACTGGTTGTCACTGGCAGGTGGCACTGGCAGATGGCACTGGATAGCACCGATTGGCACTGACAGGTGGCACTGACAGATGGCAGGTGGCGCTGGTTGACATTGGCAAGTGGCACTGGTTGGCATTGGCAGGTTTCACAGCCGATAGTGTAACTGTTAAACTGTTCTCTGCAGCGCCACGGTGTGTGAAACTGTATGGAGAGAGAGGAGCTAAAGCATTCAACGTGATGTCGGAGGTGGGCGGGACCCAGCAGCTATCCAGCCAATGATTGGGCTGTTTAAGAAAGGGACGGGGCCACATACACGTAGCAGCCTGCCCAGATTCCATCCCATTGGCAGGTGTTGGATAGCTGGGTCCCACCCACCCCCGACATCCAGCCTCAACTGTGACAGCTCTTCTCTCTCCCTACAGTTTCACACACCGCGGCGCTGCTCTGTCAACAGTGTGGAGAAGGGAGAAGGATTCTCCACACTCTGCTGGCAGAGGTGCGGTCAGTGTTATATCGGCCTAATTTGGAGAATAATCGGCCGATGCCGATTTCTCCAAAATGGCCAAATATCAGCCGATATATTGGTCGACCTCTAATTAGTTACCACTATTTAGATTAACATATCGATTCAATATAAGCAAACTTTATTGCTATTTATATATTAATAAACATCCACAGTAAAAATTGTATCTAATATGGTCAAAAGCAACCATTGTGGTTTTCCAGCCTGTACATGTGTGGTTAGCTTTAAGAGCCCTTTCACACCGAGGCGCTGAAAAAACGCCCTAAAACGCCTTTAGCGCTATTACCGTGTTTTTACAGCATTTTTAGGGCGCTAGCGGTAAAATTAACGCACCGCTGCGGGCGGTTTAACAGCGTTTTTCAAGCGTTATTGCAGCATGGGCAATTTCAGTCCTTCTGTTGTAGATGCTCTTTTTTTTTTGCTTGCATGTTTACATTTTTGGGAGATCATGTGACTTTTCTACAGCTCAGAGCGTATTATAGGTGCTATTCAGGCGTTTTTACAGCGCTTTCAATTCATTTCAATGGAGAGGGGCGGTTTTGGAGCGTTTTTTTCAGCGCCCAAAAGCTGCTCCAAAGATGCTGCTTGCAGGACTTTTCTCAACGCCCCGCCAGCGCAACGCCTCAGTGTGAAAGGGTCCATTGAGATGCATGGAGAGCGGTTTATGAGCGTTTTAATAGCACTATTTTTAACGCTAAAACGCTGTAAAAACGCTCCAGTGTGAAAGGGGTCTAAGTGCAGACATTAACATTATCCACTAATAATCCTCAAAGATCTTCTGTAAAACTATGGTGTCAAATGTGTAGTGTGGTTCCATCACTTAACTTCAGTAAACCAAGTAAAAGCTGAAAAAGTGAAATCTTAAATTGTATAAATAAACCTCTTAATGATGTTTGGACATACAGTATGCTCCATATATTTAACATACTGGTCAACAATCCATTGCGACAAAGTTTAAGCAAACCCTCACCAAATGGAACTCAACAAAAAAATGAGTGTTTTCAGTACATGTGATTTACGAAACAACCATAACTAATTTGAATGAATCCAATCCCAAGAACAATTTTCCTGAATTTTTGAGTCTGCCACTTCAACACAGAGCCTTACTTTTCATCCTGCAATTTGGGAACTCTTAGGCTTCATGTACACTACAACTCCTAAACCTGAGTTTAGGAGCTTTTAGCATTTTTTTTTGCCAAAGCTCCTAAACTCAACTCCATAAAAGCCTATGTGTCCATGTACACATAGGCTTTAAGGATCGTTTAGGAGCTGCTGCGGTTAGAGGAGGTTCAACCTCCCTCTTCTGAACGCAGAAGAATCACATTCAGGATAGGAACGTTTTGACTACTGGCTGCAAAACATGGCAAAATTGTGGTAAAATCATAGCCCGGTTTTGCGTTTTCTTACGGCTTGCAGTCATAATAGGCTATGTGTACATGAAGCCTTAGCAACCTTGCTGTATTTTTCATAAAGTAAAATAATGGATAAAACCAGTAGATAGAGATAAGCCCCAATAACTGTGGGATGTGGATAGACCTGGGAACTTGAGATCTTGAGACAGAAATGCCCAAGAATATAAGAAGCCAGGAGGAATTAAAACCAATGGCAATTAGTTAAAATGAAAGTATCTGATATAGACTGGCAAATTCTTTCAAGTATTCCTGTGTCAAAATTTACCTTTAGTGCTCCTGCTCATCCCAGTAGCTCTCCAGAGATCATATTTTGACTCTTGGAAAATTAGTACTAGCATATGATCAGTGGCAGTGATCGGACCTGGTAATTGGCCACAACAAGCATGGAGAGCTGCATTGTGGGAGGCAGGAGAGGATCTAGGCATGTGCCTGAAATGGAAAGTACTGGATATTTCAGGGGCTGCTGTAGTAGTTTGGATCCATGGGTTGGAACACTAAACATAAATTATGGTACCACAATGTGTTGCTTTCACTGATAAGGTGACAGATTTGATGTCACATCATGTTCTAATTATTTCATTTTTTTATTTTTAGTGATAGCACAAGAAATATAAAAGGAAGGCACAGTGGCAACCTTAAAAAATGCCTTTACAATTGTATCAGGGAGCAGACATCTTGTCATTTCTTAAGACCTCAGAAAAGAAAGTTAATTATCACGTTTCATGTGCAGAATCAGATTAATTTAATGGTGTTCTGGTTTGCAACATTCTTCTGAAAAAGGGAATTTAAATGATATTAACTTTTGTTGTCTTCAAGGAACTTTTATTAAGCACTGTTATCACTGAAGGGAATAATTGATTTTAATTTAATTTTAAAAAGAAGAGTGGAAAGGAGAACGGATCTTTAAGTCAATAGAGACTTCCAGTTTAATTCACTTAATTCATTGCCTAAATCTATCTTTTTAGTCCTAAATACAATTACATTCCAGCTATCAATCATTCAGCCATATGGCAACATCCCACAAACGCTGTAATGGTATTACATTAGCATGTAAGACTTAATTAGCAAATTGCATGCATAAAGTTATGTTGCTGTGTGTCACATGAATCCACTTTTGTGGTAGCTGGTAGCTTCACTGTGGTAGCTCACGTTAAACACACTTTCTACCTTACGTACTAAAGGAGTTTATAAGCATCAGATGAACATTGCCCAAATTCTACCATAACAGTTGATGACTGTTATTTCTATGGCTGCATTTTTCATAAGTGGAGACACCCCTGGTCCATCATACGCCTAGAGGAAAAGTCACTTAGCGGGTAGGATGTGGGTTATTTAAAGCCAATCTCTACTCTTCACCCAGCACGATATAAGCTGGTGCTTTGCGATATCTGTTCAGAGCACAGACATTCGCTTGGTTGATAGGGGTGTATGTTATCTGGGCAGTGGATGAGAAACGGCTCTTGGTTTAGGTAAAATCAGTATTCTTAGTTGCAGTTAGCTTAAAAAAGATACATGTCTATCATGTTCACTCAAAGCACAAAAACATTATGAATAAATAAAAATTCCTTGCATCCTCCGAACCCTAAACCAGCAGCTAATTTACAGGAAGGCAGAAAAACCTTAATAAAATGTGCTCTAACTGGGACACAACGGCATTCAGCTACTCCCTGAATTAATAATATATAGTGTTATTTATTTCTTTTCTTCACACCTCTTACAATGATCTACTGTTTCTGAATGTGAAAGTTAATCTTTAATTCCTCCAGGTACAAAGAGTGCCGCCTTTCTTTATTACAATGATCTTAAAGTGGACAACTTTCTAAGCAATCTTGCAAAAAATGTAAGAAGAATATTGGGCAGAGAGAAGGGGTATTTGTTTAGAAATGGAGTCCTCTTTAAGAAGCCCACCTATGAATTAACTTATATTATCAAAAAGCATAAGCAAATTTGGTCAGTTGTCAAAGTGTACAAAAATATGTCTAGATATCAAAGTTTTCATAAATGTTCAAGACAACTGTCTGAGCAGTAGTCCCATAAATGCTTCCAACTACATCATTCATTATAGCAGACAATGAATTATTTGATGTACTACTCACCATCCTGTAATGTAGGCTGAGGACTTGGAAAATGGCTTCCTGGTTTATCTAGGGAAAACAGAGATAACATGTAATTAAAAATACATATTAATCATGCAGACATTAATAAAACGGAAAATAGCTGGAAATAAGTAATGACAAAGTTCCCTCTATTCAAACATAAACAAAATATGGTAACTCTTAAGTATACTATAGACCAGGAGTCTCCAAACTGCGGCCCTGGGGCCGGATGCGGCCCTTTGCTTGCATTTTTCCGGCCCTTGGGGCACTATTCCATCAACTGACACCAACAATGGCAAATAATTTTATTGCTGAAACCACCAATGGGGCACTATTCATCCAACTTACACTATCAAAAGGATACAACTCCTTCTATTGACACCAACAATGGGGCACTAGTCCTCCCACTGACACCAAAGAAATGGTATTGTTTACTCCCTCTCGACATTTTCTACTCCCAATGGCCCTAGTCCGGCCCTCCTAAAGTCTGAAGGACAGTAAACTGGCCCTTTGTTTAGAAAGTTTGGAGACCCCTGCTATAGACTTATGATTTGTCCAGTAGACAGAATTCTATTAACTGGAGGAAGTGATAATTAAAGGTGCTGTCCTTAGCTACCAGCTCATTACTACGTTACTATGTAACAGAACGCAAAATTGTTTTCTGTAGTCTACATCACTGTTGTCCTTTTTTTTCCTGCAACTTCTATATATAAAAATATTGGTTCTCTGAATCTCTTTTCAGGTTTGAGGTGAAATCCGGGGTGCACTGGGCATTACTTAAAGTGTAAGCAAACCCCCCTATCGTTTTCAGCCAAGGAAGCTGCCATCTTTGCCTCTGTTTAATCTACAACTGCCGTGATGCTGCACATGTGATCAGTTATGACACCAGCCATTGGATGGTTTGACAGTATGGTTGAGAGCACAACCAATGGGAAAGATACATTTCCAGCACATGCCGTAAATGAAACTGTTTTATGGATAGGTTTACTTCCGCTTTAATAAAAACACTACTGGTGAAACTGCACAGCGCTATGCCTAAGTTTCACAAGGTCTGGGAACCATGGGTCTACCACATGGCTTTGATCGTGATCTAATTGACCTTTGATAAGCTCGCTACAGCCTAGTTATTGCATACAGCTACCTGAAGTCCTCTCCAGCCAACACCCCTGTCCACTTCCCCTTTCCAAAACATTTTTGTACCCTTTCTTTCCAGCACTCTACCCTTTCCTGGTCCTGTTTCCACTACGCCGATGCTATGCTATCTTCGCTTTACGGTTCTCCCTTTATTTTAATCAATATTGGTTGAGCCATACACTTTTCAATAACTTTTAACCTAATACTTGGTAAAACACAGACAACTAATTTTTCATGTCGTCACCACTGTTAACTATCACTTTACAACCTTTGTAGTCCTGTAAATCTTTCAATAAATAGATTGAACATTAAAATGGACCTACAGCCAACATTTTTTTTGGGTTGGGATAGAGTGAAGAAGGGTTAGAGATTGTGTTGGGTAGAACTCCTTTTCCCTTTTACTTTGGAAAAGTAGAAAGGTGTTTGAATCTACCAGGTTTTTGTCATGGTCTTAGGCAGGCCATAGATTAGTCAGTTTTCTTTGTTCAACCAGTGGGCTGAATGAAAATAAACAAACCTGATTCCCCCTATCCACACATTTGAGGTGGATGGGGGAATCCTCCCCGCTGAGCTACTGTATTCCGTGTGTGGTGAGATTTTAGAAGAATTTAGGGTCGCGTTTCACCTTAAAGTTCAAATATTATGCATTTTGCGCTGGAATTAGTAATGCTATAAAAGGTGAACAGGCTGTGTAAAGTTTTCATGAAATCTCTGGGTTGCAATACAAAGGGTCCTCCTCTGCTGCTCCATGCTAAGGACAGAGAGCTGAAACTAAACTAAGCTAAAACTAAACATTTCACCAGCGGTGCAGCCATTAATTCATCTTCAGACCTCACTTCAACAAGTAATATAGGCAACAACAGTACACAATTGCCACCATTTACAAAAAGGCCGAGGTAGACTGGAGACTCTCCATGTCCCCTCATCATGAAGCCTGAAACAAACAAGATTTTTAAGATTGTCAAATGAGACAGGCACAGTTTGCCTTCTGAAGAGCATTAATGCTGAAGCATCAAGTCAGACTGAATAAATCAGCAAACATGCTAGTACTATGAACAACTGCCAAGCTAGGTTGTAGCTACAATGCAAACTAGAGCATAACTAAGGATTGAAGAAGGTGATATTTCCCCAGGCCCTTGGGGACAATGGTGTCCTACTACGACTGCTGTTTGCAACCTATTTACTGAGTGCTCACAGTACATTGTATACAGATTTAAAACTCAATCCTTTATAACCCTTGAAGGATTTTGTATGAAGGGGCCCCTGTAAACACTTCACACTAGGGCCCTGTGAAATTTCAGCTGTGCCTCCAATTTTAAAGAAGAAAATAAATAACACTTTTATTATAAACCCCTTGGCTTTCCCAAATAAACAAGTTATTTTTATGTCCTTCATCTGTTTTGTAAAATTACCTCAGCATGAGGTGCATTAGCAGAGAAGTCTATTTTAAGCTCTGGTAGTAGGTGGCAGAAACCTGACTGGTCAGCCGCTAGGGTTAGACAGTGGAAAGAAATAATATCTTTTGTGCGTGAACTACAAAATTGGTCACAGTCAAGGCAGAAAAAGAAAAATACAGCGCTGCTGTACAACGGTGTTGATTAGAAAAAAATCTCACTGTGCTACAGAAATATCAGCACTTGAAAGTATAATAGTCAAGCCTGAGTCATGTTACCACAAGGTGCTGCTGATCAGTGAACCAGGACATGCTTTGCGGTTAGTTAGAAAAAAGAAAATATAAACAACAAAAAAAAGAAAAAAGTGTAGCCCATGTTTAACAATGCAAAAGATATGTACCAGGGTTACTATTCCATATTTCATTGGAACCTTTAAAAATGCTAAGTGAGGCATGCACTACCTACTGTGCAAAAAAATGGAAATGTTAGGGCTGCTGGTTTAATCAGTCTAACTTGGACTTATCACATGTCGGGCTCTGGATAAAAAAACATTTGCATATTCAGAGTGTTTATATGCATGCGAGTCTGCAAACGTTATTGGTTGTAAAGAGATATGGAAAATCTTCTATCAAGAAGAGGCAAAGGAGGAGGGGGTTCCAGGCAGAGCGCCAATGCACAGTCACTGTTGTATTATTAACAACTGCGCTTAGAATGCAAGAGCAAAATAAACATTCCATCAGATATTAATCAGCTATTTAAAAAGTTATTTGCCATGCAGGAGGCTATAGTATTTAGCCTGGCTTACACACAACTCCTAATGTTACGCCGATTTCTCAGACAAAGTGAAATTTATCTATAAATCCAGGACTCAAAACAGGGAAAACACTTTGTTTTCCAGAGGAGGCTATAAAATAAAAGCAAACATTTGATTGGTTGCTGTGGGCAATAGCCATCTTTTGATATGTTTCAAATGATGGCCTTAACTCAACTCTGGCTGTCAGAGTACAGCATCTGTACATCCAGTGTACCCCATCTATCAGTCTGCAACATCTGGAGGATTAAGAGAAACATAAGGCTGGATTGGCTATGTGATCCTCCAACAAATTCAGTACTTTTCCGGTTCCATTTGGTGGTGGACAATAAGCTTGGGAAAAAGCAATAGAGGCCAGAGAGAACAGAGAGCCTAGCATGGCAAGATCTTTGGGGGCAACTTATAAGGTTTTGACATAAGTCACACAGTCCTCCATGTCTCCAAACGGCAAGACATTGTGATTAAAATAAGTAATATGAAAACTGATAAGTATGCCAGAAATTATAGCACAACACGAGAAGTAATGTTCCTATGTGTCATTGGATTATCAAAGCAACGGGAAGGAAAAGGTAAAATAGTAATGGTTAGAGCTACAATTTGTCTACCTACCTTCCTATCAAATTCCGTTTTTGCAGATAAGCAAACACTGGTAGGCCCCTTTCAGACTGGGGCGTTTTTCATGCGGTTTAGCGCTAATAATAGCGCTATTATACCGCATGAAAAAATCCTGCCCTGTAGCCTTCAATGTGAAAGCCCGAAGGCTTTCACACTGAAGCGTTGCGCTAGCAGGACCTCTCCAAAAGTCCTGCTAGCCGCTTCTTTACAGCGGTAAAGGAGCGGTGTGTTCACCGCTCCTTTACCGCGGGTGCCCATTGAAATCAATGGGACACCACGGTAATACCGCCCGCAAACCGCGGCAATAGCCGCAGTTTGCGGGCGGTAATAACCCTTTTTCGGCCACTAGCGGGGGTTAAATTCACCCCCCTAGCGACCGCATACCGCGGTAAGAACGACGGTATAGCAGCGCTGCAAATCGCGCTGCTATACCGCCACCGCTCCTGCCCGCCCCAGTGTGAAAGGGCAGCTAAGAGCAGCTAAAGTAAGCCATGAAAACCTCATATTGACCTTCAGCAGGGCAGGAGTAAATGCTAAAGGAAATTGGCTACCACGGCTTAAAAAAATTAAAAAAATAAAAGAAAATCAGCCCTTACACCTAACCCAAAAGTTTAAAATTATTTGAAATCGCATAAAATGAAAGGTAATATGGAACAAATTGCTTTTGGAACATAAATCAATAATTCTCTTCTAACTTGTACAAAACTGCTGAAATAAAGTTAAATTTCTAATGCCTTGTACACACGATCGGATTTTCCGTCGGGCTAAAATCAGGCGTATTTTTCCGACGGAATTCCGTTCAAGCCGTCTTGCATACACACTGTCACACCAAATTCTGACCATCAAGAACGCGGTGACGTGCAACACTACGACGAGCCGAGATAAATGAAGGTCAATGCTTCTGAGCATGCGTCGACTTGATTCTGAGCATGCATGTTTTTTTCTCCGTCGGAGTTCCATACAGACGGACGGAATTTCAGATAGAAATTTTTTTTGTCGGAAAAAAAGAGAACATGTTCTCTTTCTAACTCCGTTGGAATTTCCAAAGGAAAAATTCCGATTGGGCACACACGGTAGGAATATCCGCTGAAAAAATTCCGTCTGACTTTTTTCATCGGAAATTCCTACCGTGTGTACAAGGCATTAGGCATTTTCCTAACATTTAAGGGCTATGCACACACCAACGCCAGTTCTTTTAGCAGAAAACAAACTCTCTTATAGGGTTCATGCACACTGGGCTTAAAAAAATGCTGCTTCTACAGGAGTTTTGCGTTTTACCTGTAGAAACAGCTTAAAGTGGATGTAAACCCGAAAAAAAAATTATTTAATTTTTTTGCTGTCACAATGTAGAGTAAAAGATTTCCTATCATCTGTACCCAGTCTTGCCACAAAGAGTTAATCCAGCTCTGAGCAATCCTCTTCTATTGTTCAGTGAGATAAAACGGACAAACAGAGAAAAACCTTTGTCCGTTCCGCCCCCTTGCTTTGAGTGACAGGTTATTTACATATCTCGTGCACTAGCATTATTTTTTAATTCCCACCCCCACTACTTTTCTGAAGTCATGTGGTTACTTTTCTGGATTTTGACTGGATGTTAGTGATCATAGCAAAAGGAATACACAGGAGAAAATGCATGTTGACAAGGGGAGTGTAGAGGTGGGCGGGGAGTCTACTGACATCACGACTCCACCCACCGAGCTTCAGACAACAGATCCACCCACAGAATCTGCAGTTTTTCAGTTCTTATAACAGACAGAGGGGAGACATTTGACAGATAAGAATACATGCAGGAGGCATCTATATCCTTATAGATCAGCACTATGGCATTAGTTTAGAAAGAATGAGAGTGGGTTTACATCCACTTTAATGTTCTCCAAATTAGGATGTTTAAAGGCATATTTTAAGCTCAGAGTTTAGAGGTAGACAAAAAAAAACTTTCCGGTTTGCATTTTGTGAAAGGAGTTTTCTGGCAGGAAAAAACGCTAAACGCTCCTAAACGCCTGTACAAAAAACGCTCCGAGGCTTTATAAGATATATTTAAGCTCAGTGTGCGTGTTCCAATAGAGCATTTTTTTTTACAGGCGTTTAGGAGGGTTTAGCATTTTTTTTGTGCCAGAAGGCTCCTCTCAAACACAAACCAGAAGGGTTTTTTCTACCTCTAAACATCCTAAGGTGCATGGACACATAGGATAACACTGAGCTGCTTCTACAGGCAAATCGTAAAACTCCTGTAAATGCAGCATTTTTTAAACCCAGTGAACATGGCCCCTTAATGCAGTGTCCTTTACACAGCAACAAGGCAAATATATTGGCTGGATTTTCTATAGAAAAATAGTCAACAGTTAATAAAGTAGTCCAATATGACTTGAAAATAGCCATAATGGCCTCTCCGGCTTCAGGCCACCAGGGGGCATCACTCTTACTGTATACAAACATGACCTTGTATATTATTGGATTGTTTAGAGAGTAAATTGAACAACATTTTCTATTATGATGCTGCTATTTTGCGTGGTGTTTCAGGCTCAGAAATGAGATATAATGACAGATGCATTATTAATGCTGTCATTTCCCAGCAGCATGACAGCAGACTGTTCTACAGTAGTTAATATTATTTTCTGTTGTGACATGTCAGTCTAATGCAGCTCTTGGAAGTCCCTTGCTGTAGAGGGATATGCTTGTAACTGTAGATTACACAGCAAACAAGATGATGGGTCAGGGATAAAACATTGATGGGTTTTGCAATTCTCCAGTTGAATTCTGGACAGAGCATTGATAAGTGTGGCAACTTGAGAGCAGACAACGCTGAACTATCCAATAAGCTTTCATACGGTAGCATATAAGTCAAGCGTTTCTCAATCTCATATTACTAGGAACAGATGTCTTGAAAGGAAGGAATAACCTGATATAACTGGTGTTCAGCTGAACAAATCCATCAACAAATTATCAGGCAAAATTGATCAGTGTACCGTATATACTCAAGTATAAGCCAACACGAATATAAGCCGAGGCACCTAATTTTACCACAAAAAAATGGGAAAACGTATTGACTCGAGTATAAGCCTAGGGTGTCCATCTGCATGCCTCACTGTGCCTCACTGTGCCTCACTGTATCCATGTGCATGCCTCACTGTGTCCATGCCTCACTGTGCCTATGTGCATGCCTCACTGTGCCCATGCCTCACTGTGCCCATGCCTCACTGTGTCCATGACTAGACTGACATTTAACATGGGAGTATATGGAAGGGGTGCCCGGCTTTGAAAAATCGGTGCGCCCTGGCCGTAGGTCCCCCAGACAACAAACTTTGCACACTTGTAAAGAGTGGGGCTATATATGTGACAAGTTTGGGGTCCAGGGAATCTACGGCCGGCCGGTACCGGGTCCCCAAAGTCCGGGAGATCAGGCGCAAAAAGGCGACTCGAGTATAACACGGGGGGGGGGGCATTTTCAGCACAAAAAAAGTGCTGAAAAACTCAGCTTATACTCGAGTATATACGGTATATGTAATTTCTACAAGGAAAATATAGCCGGCCAATCATCTCCTGGCAGAACCAAAAATACAACCATTGGTGTCTTTACATTTTACAAGGCAGTAAATTACAAAAGCGATGCTTGCTGTCGCTGGGCATGGTAAAGGTAATGGGACAGAGCCAGCCAGTGTAGTAGCATTGGTATGTTTAGCATTATCATCAATGTACAGTGCATCGGAAAGTATTCACAGATCTTCACTTTTTCCACATTTTGTTGTGTTACAGCCTTGTTCCAAAATAGATTAAATTCATTATTTTCCTCAAAATTCTACAAACAATACCCCGTAATGTCAACGTGAAAGAATATATATATTTGGGATTGTTGGACCAGTTCTAGGGACAGACTGTGAAAGAAAATAGTTTGAAATCTTTGCAAATTTCAAAAAAAAAAAAAAATCCCATGTACATAAGTATTCACAGCCTTTGCTCCATACTTTGGCACCAATTACAGCCTCAAGTCTTTTTGAGTATGATGCTACAAGCTTGGCACACCTATTTTTGGGCAGTTTCTCCCATTCTTCTTTGCAGGACCTCTCAAGCTTCATCAGGTTGGATGGGGAGTATCGGTGCACAGCCATTTTCAGATCTCTCCAGAGATGTTCGATCGGGTTCAAGTCTGGGCTCTGGCTGGGCCACTCAAGGACATTCACAGAGTTGTCCCTTAGCCACTCCTTTGTTATCTTGGCTGTGTGCTTAGGGTCCTTTTCCTGTTGGAAGATGAACCTTCGCCCCAGTCTGAGGTCCAGATCACTCTGGAGCAGGTTTTCATCAAGGATGTCTCTGTACATTGCTGCATTCATCTTTCCTTCGATCTTGACTAGTCTCCTAGTTCCTGCCACTGAAAAACATCCCCACGGCATGATGCTGCCACCACCATGCTTCACTATAGGGATGGTATTGGCCAGGTGATGAGTGGTGAGTGGTTTCCTCTAGACATAACGCTTGCCATTCAGGCCAAAGAGTTCAATCGTTGTTTCATCAGACCAGAGAATTTTGTTTCTCATGGTCTGAGAGTCCTTCAGATGCCTTTTGGCAAACTCCAGGTGGGCTCTCATGTGCCTTTTAGTGAGGAGTGGCTTCCGTCTGGCCACTCTACCATACAGGCCTGATTGGTTGAGTGCTGAAGAGATGGTTGTTCTTGTGGAAGGTTCTCCTCTCTCCACAGAGAAACACTGGAGCTCTGTCAGAGTGACCATCAGGTTCTTGGTCACCTCCCTGAGTAAGGCCCCTCCCCCTGATCGCTCAGTTTGGCCGGGCAGCCCGCTCTAGGAAGAGTCCTGGTGGTTTCAAACCACTTCTTTAACAGAAGTCAAGGCAAGTCGTACCAAAGTCGAAACGAAAGTAGTGCAGGTACCTTTTTCTAAGTCGGAGCGACTCAAGTCGCAACGATTAGAACAGTTCCAATGCACAGAATGGGGTCAGACTTCTGATGCAACAAGTTCTCCAAATTTAGAGGGAGCGATTGTCGCATCAGTGTGAACCAGACCTTGAAGTCCAGTTAAATCCTAACTATACTTAAACTTGCTCCCCCCTCCATTCTAAGCCTATTCTAATTACCCTGTAAAGAAAAAATGTGTATACTTACCTATGCTGAGGGCGTGTCAGTCTGGTTACATGATCGGCTCCAATCGCTGGCTTCAGTGTCGAGGTGGGACAGCCGGCAATGGATGTCCCATAGTAAGTGTATGGGTGACGGCATCACTCAGGCTCTGCAGCCATTGTCAGTGATCTCTCCTTTTTACTGAAGCCATCCGCTGGAGAGATCATGTGGCTGGACTGGAGCGCCCTCAGCATTGATAGGTAAACACATCTTTTTTCTTTACAGGGTAGTTAGAATAGGCTTAGGATGGGGCACGGTAAAGGTTTAAAGTGTTACTAAAACCACAACAGTAAAATCATTCTATATATGCTGAAAACCATGCTTGTTATACTCACTGTGGAACCTAAGGGGTTAATCCTCTGCATTGTGGAAAAAGGCTGTTTAAACCTATCTTCTCCTATCCTCCCCTTCTTCCACAGTCCCCAATCCATCTCCTGATAGAACAGAATCGTGGAGGCACTCTGCACATGCTCAGTATAGTGTTTATTGCTAGATAGTTTTTTTTTCTTGGGAGAGTGCATGTGATCAGCACAGGGCCAATCAGCACTGTCCAGAAAGATTGTCAGGGGTCCTGCAGACTCATAGGACAGTGAGAGTAGAATGAAATCTCTTCCTGCAAGATTTAACCAGACAGTCACTAGATGTCACAAGACTGCTATATACTGCTAATGAGAAAATGTATTTACCAGTTTATATTTACTAAAATAATTGCATTTCTGTGTTCTTTGTACTGTGGGAGAACAGATAAAGTCAATGCAGGGTCCTTGGTTTAGTAACACTATAAGCATAGTTAGGATTTGACTGTACTTCTACTTTAACTTGTGATATTTACACAGCTCTTCTATGCTGCACAGCCCTGTTTAGTAGGGAAGAAGATCTGATTATTCTCTGCTTAAAGGTCTTATCCCTCCCCAGCCTGTACTGGACAGCAGGTGGATGAGCTCCTCACTTAGACACTATGCGCTCTTTGCTAACTCTGCTCTCTCCTCCAGTCAACATGTACCTTTTTAACACTGAAGCACAATTTACTGGCTCCTTGTGCTGCTTCCCCTTTTCACAATGTGAACTCCGCTTTACTGGAGTCTGAAGAGCTGATACAAAATCAAGTCCAGGTACAAACAAGTCAAACAAGCACCAAGTAGTTATCCCAAGAGTCAAAAGCACTTTATAATACAAGTAACAATAGGGAAAGAAAAAGCAGCCAAAGCATTTTAAGGGCCACCTTTCCCTCTTCATCAAGGCTTAAACAATGTAGCAAAAGATATCTAACTGGACACAATACAAAGTCCATGCATAGAAGTTTTACTTTTGGCAGGAAAAAACAATTCACAAGTGGTGATGCCCTTATTGCAAATGACTGTGCCTGTAATGACAACCAAATGAAATGAACAGGGCGTTGTTCAAATGTACCATTCTGTGAAGTACTGCTGTACCATTCTCTCGGAAATCATATATGCTGTTATACTAGCCACTGGGTTTCTTCCTTTTTTTTTTCTTTGAGTTGCTGACCCAGAAAACGTATGCAGATCAGGAAAGTCACAGTAAAGTCAGAAGTCCTTATCTGCATCCATCTGGGTCAGTAAATCAAAGTACTGAAGCAAAAGAGAGGCCATGACAGACAAGCACCTTGAATTTGCAGGCCAGCAATGGCAGCCTCCGTGTTACTCTACTCCAGGGGTGCCCAACCTTCTTAAGAGCGAGGGCCATTTAAGTGACTTGGTAACTGGTCGCGGGCCACAATGAGTGAAGCGGGCGGATGGCATGCATACTGCAGAGTGGACACGGACGCAGCCCACTCTACACTATGGGCCCTCCGATCTGATCTGCCCAGACGGAAGGGGACGGATCCCTTCCATTTTTTTTTTAGCGGATCGAATTGGAGGTAGGCGGGTGTAAATGGACACAAGTCCGTTTTCATCTGCCGCTCCATAGAGGTGAATGGAGGGTCTAATTGGGTCGGACTGATACTGTGAAAGGGGTCTAAGGCTGCTTTCACACTGATGCACTGCAGTTTACCCCACACTGTGGGTGCAGTGCAGTGCACCTGTGGCTTTCCTGTGCGTTAGCTGCACTTTTCTATAGATTTCTATTATATCCTGTGTGGTGCACTTTCAGAAAGCGAACCAAACCTGCAGGTAATTACACAAGTCTACGGCTCAGTGCAGGTAACCCGCAAGGCACACTGCGCTCCACCTGCGGATCAGTTTAAAAGCAGCCCAGTCACCAATACAGAAGATATGCCCATATATACACTGTGATTTTAGTAATGAACTGACCTATAATAAACGAAAATAAATCAGGCAGAGCACATTTGGTATCACTCCACCTGTGACAGGAGCCGGTGCTATACAGGAAGCATTGGCTTATGCGTCTCTGCTCCACAGCCCATTGCTTCCTCTACTTCTCGTTGCATTCACAACACTAATGCTCTGAGATGAAGGGTTGAGAACCCAAGATCTGGGCTTGCCAACCCACCATCACAGAGCAGGAGGTCGCGGGCCACATCTGAGGGCTCTGCGGGCCACTGGTTGGGCACACCTGCTCTACTCGAAAGGGTTTCTGTTTTTCTTTTGAGGAAGACTAAGTGAACTTTCTCATTTTAGCAATTACAGTATTTGCTGGATAGCCTTAGTAGATTACCTACTGGTTTCATTTGCTAACTTTCGGCTTCACGGCCGGGCACTCACTGCGCGAGCGGCAATGCGCAATCATAGTGGACAGGCGATCATCTGGGACCTGTCACGTGTCCCAGGTGATCGCCTACAGGGAGGGGCCGCCTTAGGCGATATGACGAGTTGCCTAAGCGGTCCCTGGGGGGAAGGAGGAAGTGGGACAGGAAGTCCCACTCCTACTGAAGCCCCCACTCCCCCCCCCCAAAAAAAATTACATGCCAAAAAAGCCTGGGCTTTTTTTAATCCCCTGAATTCCAGCCCTCTTCTCCAAATTGTGTGCATTGCACATTCACTGAAAGCAATTGTGCCCTAACACCCAACTGAGCATGGGCCTAGTAAGGAATTATCTTCTCTGAACATGCATCATATACAGTAGTTGTCTATTTAAATTATGGGGCTGCGGTACAAAGAAGTCTATAAAGCACCATGGGACAAAATGATTATTACCTCCTAAAGTTGCAAGGGGTTCCTTGAGCAGTAAGCAATGGTGAATTGATCTCTAACCTACAATGAACAACAATGCAGGGGGGTGCTTCTTAACTGACTACTAATGTTAGGAAACACCACAAATATTGTGGTTTGCATTTAATTTTCTGTAATTAATATTAATTACATTTCAAGATTTTTACTAAAAATGTTGCTGCACGGAGCAGAAGGGTGTAGAAAATAATGATCTGTCTGATCAAATATGCTAGGTATTGCATGCTCTTTATTCTTTTCAATAAAACTTTATACCTTTTAGCAGAGGTTCCGCTAGACCTAAAACATTTTTAAAAAGTTTCTCTGGGATAAAAGGTTTGAGAAAGGCTGTAGTAGAGGGAGGAAATCCTGAGGGGTGACATTTAGGAGTTAATTTTCCATTCTGGATAGAGTAGGGAAAGGTTAAAGCAGCCGTTAGATTTTTTTGGCTTCCGCTGTGTAGATGTCCACTCATGTTCTACCTATATGATGACATAAGACATGATGGGAATAGGTGTCACCAGGCAAAAGACGACAGAAAGAGCACTAAAAAAGGGAACAATTTACCATTTTCCGGTCTATAAAAGTGTAGTTCCCACTTAGAGTTCCCACCACTCCATGTCACTGGGCAGGAAGTGAGGGACAATCTCCCCAATCATTAGTGAAGAACAGGTACATAGCCAAAAGTACTTGACAGGAAGCCTAATCCTTGCCCTATCCAAAGCAAATGGATGGAGTTGGGCTTTAATAAAACAGAAAGCATCCTGCAACATGCAGTAAGAGGTAGCGAACAAACAATCAGACTTTTTCATTTCCCATCTCACTACAGTATTCTGAAATCGAATTAGTTGACTTGGGTTACAGATCTTAGCACAGCGTCCCTGCTCCTTGTTCTGTCTTTCTCAATAAACTTGATAATGTTAATACAGAGCCTGGTTTTCATTAAGTTTCTGTTGTGTTTGTGCAAGTTCTTTGCTCAGAATATAGTAATGCCCAAGTAAATTGTATTCCTTTACATAACCAGTATTTACTCATCCTGCTGCCACACTGGGAAATCCTTAAAACACACAAGGATTGAAAGCTTGTGGACTAGAGATGACAAACCCTTTAGTCTAATTACTCAGATACTTGTGTTATTTACACTAATGTACAGAGAAAGGCTTATAAAAGCTCTCTTGTGAATCCCTAAAACAGCACTAATGGAAGAAGATAAAAGTTCAAGATTATAATAACCCTTTTTGTGCAGGACAGACAATCATAAACACTGCGGAGTTACATCTTTTATGAAATATATTCAGATTAGTATGAACAAGCTTCCAATCAGGAATAGCAGCTTGGATTTCACTTCATAAAATGAAGCTATTTTTCTCATAGGAGTGGGACAAAGTGGAGTCAATTTACATCCATTACAACTACACTAGCAAAAATCTCTCTCTTGGATTATATTATATATATATATATATATATATAAAACATACATACATATACACACACACACACATATATATATATATATATATATATATATACACACCACACACACACACACAATATTATATATATCACACACACATACATATATATATATATATATATATATTACACACATATACATACATACATACACACATACACGCGCGCGTATATATATATGTTGCGACTGGAGACCTCTGCTGGAAAGAGTTTATAATAGCATGTGAGACCCCATGGTGAACAAAGGATATGGTGCGCATGTCAAAATGACACTTGGCTCCATGCTGGACAAACAGTGAGTAAGCAAACAGTTTACTCCCAAAGGTAAAATACTCTGGTTCTCCTCCATCTGCTCAAAGAATGGATCTAAAAATGATAACTAAAGAAAGCTTACAGCATTGATCTCAGAAGGGGGACTGCCATTAATGTCCCATACGAAGTTTGCAATTCCAGTAATTAATACAATTCAGAAAGAAAGCATATGGTTAATTCACATACCTAACAATAAGCTGATATTATTAGCAGAAAAGTTTGAACTATACTTAAAGATGCAATACCAGTTACAGTTCTCTTTTCTCCTACCGCATTATGTAGATGCAAGAAGTAAATACGGATGATGCTGTGTAATAACCTTAAACAATTAATGACAGATAAGCTGTTAAAGCTAAATTTTGATTGGTTATTATTAGAAACCCACATCTCTGCTGTGTCCTAACTTTACCAGGTCCACAGACATTAAGATGAAGCACTGGAAAAAAGCAACTCAAACCTCTGGAGACATTATTAAAATATACTTTGTCAGGTTCATGTTTTCTGGCTGCCCACTGGACTGTGCTATACTGTACATTTCATGACATCACACTTCTCTGATGGATAGACCCACACAATGCAAACATATCTTGGTGGAAGCTAATGCATGTGACTATCTGGATAAACAGATCTAATACAATAGAGTCCATGGAGTGCAGTGTAACATGGGGGACTTTGTCACAGTTCTTGTAAGAGATCCATTCATTCAGATTTGCATTCCTCAAAGGCCATACCAAGAGAAAGAAGGCTAACGAGGATTCTGCTAATTGAATGCTTCCAAGATCTCGTGGTATACCCAGTGATAGAAACTAGGTCAGTAAACCAAGGGTCTAAGCACCTCCCATGTAAAGCTCAAATCATGTCACTTGGAAAAAAAAAGAAGATGGTTTTAATGGGAGAAGGGTTCATACATCTATGCACATACTCAGAGGCATACTGTGAATTGTTTCCAGGACAAACAAGCAAGCAATGAATGAGCAATGATTTATCTGACCCTGGAGTATTGTCCACATTCACTCTCACACCAAACTCTATTACACAATGCTTGACAGCTGAGAAGAAGGGTGATTGGATTCTGGCAATAGCCACACCTACAGTTATTGAGGAACAGAAGCACTGCAAATCCAAGCGTTGAAGTGGCAAGTAGGATGAGGCATATGTTACATGGGATCATGAAGTAACGAACCACCAGAGAGACTTTATGCTGATAGATCCGGTCCCGCTCAGTAGCTGGAGCAGGGTAGTGACACCCAGTCATGGCAAAGTCTCTGTAGGGGCTCTCTGCAGTCTCCACAAAGCAACCTCCCAATTCAGGTTTACATCCTTATCCTTACAGTCTCTTAAATGTATAACTATCGTATTGTTATAAAAAAAGGAGTCCGTAAATCTTTAACACTTAGGACACCATGATAGAATCG